>CM053505.1:283585-326349 GCA_028627145.1 Eidolon dupreanum | reverse complement strand
AGGAGCTATACCGAGGTCCCGTCCCTTCTCTTACCTACGTGTGTGGCAGGAAGACTCCTTTGGGTCCAGAATCAAGTGTCAGGGCTGTGAGGCCCATCGAGGTCATGTGAGGGGGCACTCGGCTCAGCATTTGTGCATCAGTGGACTCAGAACTTAAAGCTGGCAAGGAGACCCAAGCCTCATTGGTGTGAACCCTGGTGGCCACAGCATCAATAGTTATAAAAAAATACTTTTCCTTTAACAAATTGTGAAATACTAGCAGGAAAAGGACGTGTTTTTAGTCTCAGCTCTTTGATTTAGAAAGTGCACGCCGTACGGCTGAAGCTAATATAAAATACAGTGAATGTCGACCGTGATTGAAGACTAAAATAAATGAAAAGGGGGGAAAAAAAGAGAAAGATCTCTAAAGAAAACTCCTAACAATAAATTTCAAACTCCTCATTATTTTTTTTAACTCGGCTAATGTTTCATTACCGTAAGATGTGTCTTTAAAATATATATATATCTGCATCCATGTGACTTCCTTTGGGGCAAGAGAAAGGGGAATTTCTAGCTGAAGGCTCCTTCGAAGAATTGATAGCTGTCGCCGAAAGTTTGGGGACCCTGGATACGTGCCAACAGCACTCTCGCGGTTTTTTTTCAAAGAATGATGAGTGTTTTCCCTGAGGACTATATAAGGCTGAGTTATTTGCGGTCCTGCTGCAAAGGGCACATGGTGACAGCCAGCGGAATCCAGCAGAGGAGCAGAGATGGGGACGGGCGGGGCGAGGGCATTCCCCAGTGACCGAAGTGGCCCTACAAAGTGTGGCCCCTGCCTGAAGGGGACAGAGCTGGTGGGTGATGGGCACGCGGTCGAGAGCCACACGTGCGGCTCCCGGGGACCAGGCAGCAGCCGCGCTGCGGGGCTGAGTACGAGCGAAGGGCAGGGACGTGTCCCCCGTGGGCGGCGGCCCGAGGGCCGATGGAAACCGCGGACACGACGCGCCCCGATGGCTGAACCGAGCCCGTGCTTCGAGCTGTGAGCGTCCTGCTGCTGCTCTGACAGGCGTCCACAGACGCCATGGCTCAGATTTCTGCAACGCGTCTCCCAGGGCTAAAACGAAGGCGTCGACAGAGCTGCCTCTGAGCCTCTACGATCGGCCCGAGTTCGTCCAGACGCCTGGACCCCGGGGCTGGCGCCGGTGAGGATGGACCGTGTCCGGCTGCCAGGGCTGCGTCGTCTGCGCCGCGTTTAGAATTCGCGCCAGGAGTCGTGGTCATCACGGGCGGGATTCTGGAGGACGGAAGAAGGAAGACGGCGAGGTGCTGGGTGCTGAATCGTGTCGTGCGAAATATACACGCAGCCCTCACTCCAAGCTCGTGCAGAAGGGAGCTGGCGTGGAAAGGACATCTTCAGAGATGTCACTAAGCGAGGGATCCGAGGAGAGTCCTCCTGGAGCAGGTGGCCCTGAACCTAATGACAGTGTCCTCATAAGGGACAGAAGAGGAGACATGGACACAGAGGAGAAGCCAGATGGAGACGGAGGCAGAGACAGGAGGGACACGGCCACCAGCCCAGGGACGCCTGGGGTCCCCAGACGCTGGGAGAGGCAGGGAGGACCCTCCCCTGGGGCCTCCGGAGGGAGCGAGGCCCTGGGACACTTGGACATCACACTGTTGTTCTCCAGGACAACTCGAGGATGGAGGTCAGTTGTTTTAATCTCCTGGATGGTGCTCATTTGTCACAGCCGCCACAGGACATTCATAAAGGTAAGGTCAACACTGAAAGGCGGTTTCTATTTCATATTTTCTTTCTCTTTTTCCTTCTTTGGAAGATTCACAGCACGAAGTGCAGGAGCTCATTTTTCTCCTCCTCTCTTCCTAATCATTTCAAGCCACGTGTTCCTCCCGCTTCCTTCTTCGGGGATGGGCATCTACGTCTTTAAACACCACGTCCCAAAGTGCTGGGATTCGCCTTTGAATTGAGCGTGGGTTTCAGGGGGCGTCGACCCCGCCTGCGGCGGACGCACACCCGTGTCGACAGGCTGGAAGGTCCTGGCGATTTCTTCCCTGATTGGCAGGAGGAGTTGACGGTCCCCAGGCAGAAAGATTTATTCACTTCAATTGATCTTCACAGGTCATCTTTCGTCCATTCACGAGGCCACTCATTCCGAGTCGCGAGACGGGGACCTCGCTCCTCGCTTGTGGCCCTTGCTCATCTCCTTCACAGACCCCCGGACGGGCGAGGTCTCACCCGCCTCCCGAGCTCAGAAGTGTCTCTAAATGATGCTTTCATGGTGGCTTCCCGTGGCGCTCACCCTGGAATCTGCTGGAATCCCGGAGGCAGCTGGCCCGTAGCGGGGGGCGTCGGTGTGGATGCAAACCGAAACGCAGTGTCAGCGAAAAAAGAAACGGGGGTGTCGGCGCTCTACAGAACCCCGACCTGTCACCGGTCATCGACGTCTTTCTGAAATGAAGGTCTCATGCCGCAGTAGAGCCGTGTTACGGGTTTTATGCGGGGAAGTGAGGCCGACCTCGGCGTCCAAGATCCCTCTCGGTCTAGATGCCTCCGGCTCCCATAAGGGGAGGCGGTGCGTGCACAGCTGCCACGCTGCCCGGGAACCCCTCTCGGCCGATGCCCCACGCCGGGTCACGCTGCGACCCCGTGCCGAGGTCGTGCACACACAGGCGCGGCTGCATTTCCTGCCTCTTTCTTTTTATGTTTTTTTTTTTTTCTTCCCCCACCCTGTTCCATTTTAAAACACTGCGCTGAGAAAATCTGGAAGCATTTGAGGACATGCCACCGAGCAGCAGACGTCTACAGCCTGCGGTGTGTACGGGCAAACCGAATCGAGAACACCCCCGCGTTTTCAGCCGGAGGGCCAGTAGCCGCTGTGACCGCCGAAGGTTCACCCGAGACAGGCTGGGCCTCCTTTTCCCAGGGAACATTCTGAAAAGTCTGTTTCTGCTCAAACAGAGATCCACCCCCACTAGTAACTGGCCCTCCCTCGGGATTTCCCAGTTATGCAAGCAGACATTTCCTGTGCAGACTTTTTTGTCTTTTCTTTTTTTCGCTCTCTCTAGTCATCCCAGCACACGTAGGGGCAGCTGTCCTTCTGATTACGTGGGCCGGACAGCAGTGGGGTCACCGTGCGGCCACGTGACTCACAAGCAGCGGCGACAGCCCCCGGTACGCAGAGAGCCGTGCAAGCCACTGAGAGGCCACAGCCTCCCCGGAACGTGCAAGTGCCCGTGGCACGCTCGGAAGGCCCGAGAACGTCGCCAAGACGAGGAAGAAGCGCTATGTCGCCAGAGGTCCTGCTTGGCGGTAAAACGGAATAAAAGGATGGAGGAGACAAGCACGCCGGAAAACGAGCGCCCGTCGGCTGCAGCTACACTTAGGGCAGCCCGGACAGGTGGCCGTCCGCCTTCCTGCCTTACGTTTGGGGCGGCGGATCTGAGACACGGTGCACAGTGTCTTTCTGGCCGCTGGCCAGGACAGAGCAGGCTTGAGGAAGGGGCAACCTGATCCCACATCTCTGACTTGATGACCCACTGCTCTGTGGCCAGGTTATGGGGACAACACCCTCCTCAAAAAAAGAGTGCATGGCAGGGTCTCTACGGTGAAGCAGCAGCCCCAGGACGGTGATGGGTGCCCCACGGTGGGGGGCGGTCGGGGCCGCTGAGCTGCAGGCTTGACCCTCCCCCGTGTCCCATAGGGAAGGGGTCCCGGGCGGGACCTGGAAGTTGGGAGCTGACGCCATGGATATGCCCTCCTGCGTGCGTACAGCGGAGACAGCCGCATTTCGGGGTGCACGAGGCCTGTCCACGCATCCCCTTCAAAGGCGCACATGCTCAGCCCACTGCCGGGGTGCCTCGGCACACAGATGTGGAGTGACAGCCCCCTTCCTGGTCCACAGACGGTGGCCTCCTGCTGGGTCCCCGCATGGCAGAGAGGGGCAGCTCCGGTGTCTCCTCCTCTTCTTCCAGGGACGCTGATCCCGCTCCTGAAGGTCCGTCTGGGCGCTTCCTCTGACCGCGGTCACCACCCACAGGTCCCGCCGCCTGACACCGGGGCGCGCGTGCGTTTGAGGGCACACGGTTAAGTCCGCAGCGTGCGTGCAAATCCTGCCCCCAGGAGACGGATGCTGAAAACAGGGGCACAGAAAGGCAAGGGCTGGTGAAATCACGGGGCGCACCAGGTGACAAGCTGTGACCCGTCACGTGGCGCGGTGTTTGCCTACGGCGAGGACCCCCCCTTCTTGCTGGAATGTGGTCCACATTACCATGCACAGGGGTAGGCCACCACGACTCATCCTACCTCGCTGGTCTGTCCTTCATTCTCCCAATCTGCCTTGACTTCTGCCGAGCGGAACTGTGAGTGAACAGGTAAATTTAATTCCTCCAACACGCACTTAAAACTTTTTGTATTCGGTTCCTCTCGTTGACACTCTGAGCATTCCACAGTCAGTGAAAGACAATTTCTACCCCTGGAGCTTAGCACCTACGAAGCGGGCTATGTTAACAGGACGAACGTGAAGGCCAAAGGACCAACTATACCAAATTATCGATTTTTTGTTAAGTTATTCAGTCGTCGAGAATCTACGATGCTACCTTCCTGATCTGTCACCTAGGTTCTGGACTGTGACCTTTTTTCCTCTCCACGTTCCTTAGGAAAACTGAACCCCATTCACTTATCCGTCCGTCCATCCATCCATCCATCCATCCATCCATCCATCCATCCATTCATTCATCCAACCGAGTACACTCCATATGTGACGCTCTCTGTTAGAGTTTCAAAAAGTTACTGCAACAGGAAAAGGGTAGATAACAGGCCATAACACACAGGGCCATGTGGCAGAGCAGGAATGTGAGGTGCGAGGGGCAGATCGAGGGGTGATTACCAGCAACGGTAGGGAACAGACGAACAACAGACCAGAGCAGGTACCTCAAGACGCGAAGGTGTACAGACCTTAGAAGAAATGACACTGTTCCTTTACAGGCTCGGCATGTCACCAGATGCACTACCCTGGGACGGGCTGGGAGGACCGTGGGACGTCACCGGCCACCCACAAACAACTTCCGCACCTGTTCTGAGAGTGAGGGCCGCCTCCAAGCTTTGGTGGCTCACTACAGGTTCAGCAAAGCTGTGAGGGTCCCCCGACTCTTACAAATCAGAATTCAATCAGCCGGTCACCTGTCGGCTTCAAAGTCCTGAGGGACAGGCTCAAGGGGATGACCAGTTGAAACCCCAGTAGGTGCATGAGCTGGCCGTGAAGGAGGACAAGTGAGGGGGTTTGCGAACAGTTTTTCAAACACGAAATTGATGGGTTTGGGGCCGTTCCCAGAAAGAGGATACCCCAAACTAGCTCCTGGAAATGCGTCAACCGGGATGGAGAAGTAAAGCTACCCCAGAGGTGAATCGGCCCACGTGTGAACCCAGCGACCGGAGGACACGCCCTGTGGACGGCACTCCGGTCGAGGGCAGTGAGGAATTCTGGGACGCTTTCTAGGAGAAACTGAGGCGGTGCAGACTCCGGGCGTCAGAAGGAAGCAGCTCCAAGCTCGGTTGTCTGTGTCACCGGCTCCCAGCCCTGGCAGAATGCTGAGCAATGCTGAACCCAGCACCGTGGACACTCGGACACCCCTGTTTGTACTCGCCAAAGTGGCTCCGCGCGCCCTTTAGTGCCAGGTGGGCTCTGCCCCTGCCTGCCCCCACCTGACCCCTGTGTCCCCTGCCCGGGTCTGGTTCCTCCCTTTCTCCCCGCCCCTTCTGGGCGAGGACCCGCCGTGCTCTCTGGCCTGCCCCTGGCCTTCTCCAGGTGGCGTCCACTTCCCCAGCTGGGACCTTCGGCTCCCGCGTTCCCTGCGCGGCCCCCGCAGGCTCTCCAAGCGCGGGGAGAGCAGTTCCACCCTCCCGGCTGCAGGACCCCGCCAGCCAGCCAGCCAGCCAGCCGGAGCGCAGCGGGCGGCCAGGAGCCGCGGGCGCGGCGGGAGGGCGTGTCCGCCGGTCTCACGTTGCGGCGGGGCCTGCAGCTCGGCGCGCAGCCGGCCGCTGCCCGCGCACGGTGCCGACGCGCTGCCAGACGACTCTGCGCCCCGCCGCCCGCGGGGGTGCACGCCTTGCTCCTTCTCCCGTCGACAGCAGGGAAGGCGCCTGCAGGGCTGCTCCGCGCGCGGACCCTGCGGCTGGCCGCGCTCCTGCCCCCGCCCCCCCCCGCCCCCAGCTCGGCGCCCACACTTTTCCTGGGACCAGCAAGACGCGGTGCGCGCGTAGCGCCCGCCCTGCGTCCGGAGGGGGTGGGCGAGGCGAGCCCGCCCGGGACGAGGCGCGATGAAGACGCGAGAGGAGGGCTGAGCGCACAGCGCCGCGGCCAGGGTCCCTTGGCTCGGGCCCGCGCGCGTCTCCCGGGGTGGGGCAGGGTGGGGGTGGGCCGAGGCGTGGACTGTGCAAGCCGCTCCGCGGCGGGAATAAAAGGGCGCCGGCTCGCCGGGCCGCGCTGGGAAGCCGTGTCGCCTCGCCCCCGGCTCCGGGAAGGGCATGGCCCCGGCGGACCCCCGGCGGTGACTCGTGCGCCCCGGCCCCGTGGATGCTCCGGGCGCACCGGCCCTGTGTGTCACGCCTTCCGAAGGACAGGTGAGGTCCGAGGGCGGCCTGGGCGCCCGCGGGGTCTGCACAGGGGGACGACAATGCGCGGAGAGCAAGGGACAGAGCGTTGGGGGAGGGGCGACGGGGGGCAAAGGGACATATCGAAGTGTCCCCGGCACTCACTTGAGCGGCGGAGGGGCCGATTGTGATCCCACTGTGGAATGCGGCGGGAGGGCGCGTCGGGCAGCCCTCAGGATCGCCGGGCCCTCCCCGCTTCCTCCCGCCGGCCCTCTCGCCCACCCAGCCCTGCTTTTTAGGGATCCGCCGGGGAAAGCGACTGCGCCCCCGCGGTGGCGGGGGGAAGCCCAGTGGCGGGGCCTCCGCCCCAGATCCGCTGGCTCCCGGCGCTACAAGTCTCCGCCCTCCTCGGCCTCTCCGCAGGGACAGAGAAACCAAGGCCCGGCCGCGGGGCGACCCGCCCGGGAGCAGCAGAGGTCCCCGTGCGGGACAAGCGGCTTTTGGTGACCGACTCCCACGCAGCGGGGACCGCGCTCCGGGACGGCTCTTATTTCCCCGCGCCGCCGGCGGGGCGCGTCGCGTCGGAGCGGGCTCTGGAAGGCGGCCAGGGGCGCACGGCTGCGCGCCCCGCTGCCCCAGGTCGCCCGTCCCCGGCGTGCGGCGCGCGCCCTGCCTCGCGCCCCGCGCCCGGCTCTCCCAGGTCTGCCTCGCAGGCTGAGGACGGTGTCCCTAGCGGGGCTGGGGCTCGGGTTCCCTGGGCGGGGGGTGGGGGGGCGCGTGCTCTCGGTCCCCGGGGAGGACCGGGGTGGGAGGCAAGACGGAGAGCGCAGGCTGGAAGGGAGGCGCTCGGTCGCCGAGGTCAGGTCCGGGCACAGGGCGCCGGCCGGGATGCCCTTGGCGGGCGCCCAGAGGCCAAGTGCAGCGCGCGGGCGGGGCGGCCAGGCCCGGGCTGAGGCGCGCGCGCAAACGTCTGCAAAGCGGCCGCCGCGCGAGGCCCGGGCGCGCAGACGTGGAGCCTGAACTTGCTTTTCGCAAAGCTGCCGGCGCCCTCAGTTCTTTCGAGAAGCCGAAAGACGAGGCGCGCACGGGCTCGGGAGAATATGTGTGTAAAGAAGGCGAGAGCGTCGGGCTTTGAACGTCCCTGCGCTGCACGCGCGGGCGCAGAGGTGGTCAGCGCGCAGACGGCGGGACCGGCGCGGTGCTCGGCCGCAGCTTTTTCTTTGCAGGGGTTGACTGTATGGTTTTTTTTTTTTTTAAGCAAATTTTATTCAAACGATGACAAAAGCATCAGATGATGAATTAATTGCATGAAAATACAATTACTACCTTTCTAAAGCGGACGGCTGATGCAATCCGCGTTGATCTGAGCTTTCTCCTCTTTCTTTCTTTCTTTCTTTCTTTCTTTCTTTCTTTCTTTCTTTCTTTCTTTCTTTCTTTCTTTCTTTCTCTCTCTCTCTCTCTCTCTCTCTCTCTCTCTCTCTCTCTCTCTTTCTCTCTCTCTTCCCTCCTTCCTTCCTTCCTTCCTTCCTTCCTTCCTTCCTTCCTTCCTTCCTTCCCTCCTTCCCTCCTTCCTTTTTTTCTCTCTCTTTCTCCCTCCCTCCTCCCCTCCTTCTCTTCCTTCCTTGCTTTCATTTTCTTTCTTCTGACCTCACCCATCATTTTTCTGTGTGTGCTTGTCTGAACATATTCCACCAGACAGTTGTTCTTTATATAACGGCAGATTTTAGAGGCTTCCCCAAAGTTCCTTTCTAAAAACAAGGACACTACACCATCACAACCCTTTGCTTCTGCCCAGAAAAAAAAAAAAAAAAAAAAGGATCCATAAACCCATAAACAATGGGATAAATTTTGCTTTAGTGAATGCCTCTTTGTGCAGTTTAAGAAGATATAATTTAACCTTTAAGGCATGTCCTTAAATGAAGGAAATAGTCCTGAAATACATATACAATGGCTCTGAGTGGACACCAAAGGCAGAGATATAAGAATTACGTTTTATTATTAACTTTGTTTTTATGGAAACATAAGGTTACCTCCTCTCTCCCTTTCTGTGTCTCTGTGTCTGTCTCTGTCTGTGTCTCTGTCTCTCCGTGTCTCTGTGTCTCTGTTTGTCTGTCTCTGTGTCTTTGTCTCTGTCTCTGTCTCTCCGTCTGTCCCTGTCTCTCTCTGTCTGTCTGTGTCTCTGTCTCTCTGTCTCTGTGTCTCTGTCGCTGCCTATCTCTCTCTCTCCATCCCTCTCTCTCTCTCTCTGTGTCTATCTCTCCCCCTCACTCACACATAGTGCGATTTCCAAATCGTAGTATGGCAATCAGGAATCAACGCTACGTCCTATAGTCATGATGAAACGTAACAGGCTAAATATGACACACATAAGGTTCGTGTCTTCTTGACTTAAATATTTCACGCGTCGCTAATATCTATCTATTTGAAGTCCTGGGACGCTCGAAGCCACTTGGGCACAAATCGGGGGAGAGTCGCCGCGCACGAGCAAGTGCTACGCGACACTAAACGCGTCTCCTTTTGTGGTCCCGCCCACGCAGGTGTCTACGGACCGCGCAGCCCCGCAAGATGCCGGCGCGGGCGCCCTGCCGAGCCCTGTCCGTGGTGCTGATCCTGCTGTGGGCGCGGCCACCGGCGGCGCGCGCCTGTCCCCACCCCTGCGCCTGCTACGTTCCTAGCGAGGTACACTGTACGTTCCGCTCGCTGGCCTCCGTGCCAGCTGGGATTTCCAAACATGTGGAAAGAATCAACTTGGGGTTTGTACCACATTCTTCTTGGACGTTTTCGACTCCTTTGCCTGCGCGTTGATTTGGCTTCGCATGTGCCATCGTGCATCCCCGTAACCGCCAGTGGCGATTCCTCTATGTGTCGCTTTGTCCAGCATTGCGCGCTTCCTCGCGGGCAGAATCGTCCCTTCGGGCGATTATCTGAGTGCATCCGTCAGCTGTAACCGCTGTCATAAATCAATGACGAGGCATCCTCACTTCTCCAATGGTCGGGAAATGTCCTTCAACAATAATTCTCTAGTATGTCATAGCTACAAATGCACAGGACGCACACGTAAATTTATGAGAATACATCATTTACGTAGACTTCAGAAACTGCTAAAGAATGATAAAAACAATAAGTGCGGCACCCCTGACATTTTGTGAGTTACGTGGATGAAGCCACTGTGCCTTTGAAGAAATAAAAGAGTTTTTAAAGATTTTGCCTCTTTAAGAATATCGACATGTTTTAACAGATATTTTAATGCAGTAGTCCAGGCAGAGTTTTTATGTTCTAAAAATTCAATTTATACACCTAAATTTCTCACAGGCATAAATGTTAGTTGCTATGAGCTACAGGCAATCATGTACAATTTTAATCGTAAGAAATCATTTGGGCTTCTTCAAAAAGTATATTAGCTATCTTCTACCATCTAGAAAACAAGAAAAGTAATTTAGGGTTTGATGAATAGCCACTGTGGAGATTTATTAGTCAACTAAAATGGTCAAACTCAACTCAGTGACCCAAGACTTTACACCTTAGAGTTTTGAAATATTCTTGCTGTTTTGACCGTAAACTCCAGAAATAGAATAAGGGGATAGAAAGTTAAGACTATAAGACAGAACGTTTTCTAATCCAAAGCCACAGACCATTAAATCTTAGGAAAAATTTATGAATCGACTGTCTGAAAATCCAGCCACAATGTTGATAGTTCCTTGCGGAGAACAGTTTGGGTTTGCCGGAGGGGGAATATTAACAGATAACCAGCTTCATTTTTACAATCTGACAACGTGTTAGGACCCAAAGCTTTGCCACCAGAATGAACAAAAGATATTAAAAGCTTCCTTTTCCTACTGATGCCTATAATATCTCGAGATGCTTTGGGGCAATATTTAAGACAAAATAAAAAAATAAATAACTAAGGAGCAGCTTCACGGCATATCGCCGGAGTCTATTGATTCCATCTGGCTTAATTTGCAGCGTGAATTAAAACGCCACGTTTCTAAGTCACGCTCGTAATTATATCAAGGCACCGTTTTTGAAAACCCGTCTCAAAGCAGATAACGAGGCTGGGGAAGGAAAAGAAATAAGAACAGTGTCTGATGTGGAGAGCTCTCGGGGTCTCATTCGTCTTCGAGCAGCCGGCAAGGGGTAGAAAAGTCTCGGGGAGTGAGCGATCGCTGGCAGGGGACTCACGCTGTGTGTCCTTCCCCCACAAATGTTTTCAGAGTTCCTCGTCAGCGGCGAAAGCGAGGTGTCCCATATCCTGTGTGGATGGCCCCACAGCCTTTGCAAAACGTCCCTCCCCAAACACTTTTGATCAAATGGCAAAAGACAGCCATCCACTGAGTGTCCGATTGAGAGACCTTTACATAGTTTTCCCCTTGTGGAAAACACCGATTTTGATGACATCTTTCTAGAATTTTCGAGATGCTCATACTCCCGTTATTCGTGTGTGCGTGTGTGTGTGTGTCTGTGTGTGCGTGTGTGTATTTTTAAATTTCGCTTTGTGATACCAACCGGTATTTTTGAAGCAGTCCCGCACCCATTTCTGAGAGAAGAGAAAACATTTCCGTCAGCTGGTTATGTAGTCGGGTTATCGCCCACCAGCAGGTGGGGGGGACGCTCTAGAGAGGCCGTTGCTGACCTAGGCTCACCCCAGCGGCGTTTTACCCCCCCTCAGCTTCTCTTCTCTGAATGCCACATTAATGTCCTCAGCTCTCTGCTGGTTTTTAGACGGATTCAAGGAGCATTCATACACCCCCATCGGGTGACGTTCAGGCGACTCCATTGACTTTGAGAAAATTCTCTGGCCACGTCTGGAAGTCTCTGATGCCTCCTCAAACAACCGCTGAGAAGGTGACAGAGTGAGACAGGTCCCCAAGCTGATATGCCCCCCATCCTGGACTTTAGGGCCACGTGTGCAGCTGCGGATGGAGCTCGAACCTCGGTGTCCCTTTGTACCCAATCGTATCCCTTCGCCTTGTCCCCTTCGGCCTCCACCGTTACCGCTGGATGTCACCTCGGAAGTGAGAATGTTTCACAACCTCAGCAGGAAACGTGGACGAGCGCAGCACACGCTTGGACTAAAACGCGCCGAGGGACCTCGAACTCTTTGTGACGCGTTTTAGACTGAGCCTTTGACCCCTACCTGCTCCGTCTGAACCCCCCGCCTGTCCCTCCGGCCTCTGGACTCTTTGCTGACTCTGGGGTCCAGGCACGCGGTGCCCACACCCAGGGCCTTAGTGCACGAGGCAAGAGGGTGATGTGTCCTGACCGCGCACACGTCGAGGTCCGTCTCCATGTCCTCGGAGCCTCGCAAACGTCTTCCACGTGCCACGGCAAACACGACTTTGCGCTGCCCCGCACGCCTGTGTCTCCCCGCCTCGTCCATCGTGGCGAATGACGCAGTCCACCTGATGCTCACGTCCAGCCCGAACCCTCTTCCTCCGACTCTGGCCTCGCCTGGAATTGCGTCGCTCCCCCGACCTCCGTGCTGGACCCGCGATTCACCTGGTCTCCCGCTCGCTTCCTTGTCCACCTGCGGCCCATAGTCCACACAGTGGCCCGCAGTGCTGTCTTAACCCGTAGCTTCACCCAGGTCCCTCTCTGTCTCCGAACCCTCCGGTGTCTTCACGTTGAACTTGGCACAGATGAAACACACTCCCCCTCAGCGGCTACGCCACCTGGCCCCCGCCCACCGCAGCTGCCTCACCTGCTACCGTATTCCTCCTCCTGTTTTCGGACAAGCCTCGAGCTCTAAAAATGGGACAGAGACGGTTATGTGACTTTTTTAAATGTTCGCATATTTATTTTATTATTTTCTTCTTCTTCAGTTAGAGCTGACGTGCAGCGTTATTTTATATTAGTGTCAGGTGTACAGTGTGGTAGTCGGACACTTATGGAACTTATGAAATGACCCCCGGTGAGTCTGGCCCCCCGTGGCATCACACGTGATTACTACAATATTGTTGGCTGTCCCCCTGTGCTGCACCTCATGTCCCCGGGACTGTTCTGTGACTACCGATTTGTACCTCTCAATCCTTCACCTTTTTCACTCCATCGCTGCCTATCGACCACCAGATTGTTCTCTGTATCTATGAGTCCCTTTCTCCTTTGCTTGTTTACTTATTTTGCTGTTTAGATCCACACGTACGTGAGATCACGGGCTATTTGTCTTTCTCTGTCTGACTTATTTCACTGAGCATAGCACACTCCATGTTGTCGCTGATGTTGAGATTTCGCCTTTCTTCCTGGCTGAGTAATATTCCATCGTGCGTACGGACCTCCTCTCTTTTACGCACTCGTCCGCTGGCGGACGCCCGGGTTACGTCCATCTACTTTGCTGTGTTTGCCATCGCAGACGGATGTCATCTCAGGACCCTAAACAGCGACACACAAATGAGGCAGTATCTCGGATGTCCACTGCCATGACAAAATAAAATTTTGAAACATGTCTAAAAACATTTTTTAGCAAAACAGTTTGTAGCTGAAAGGGGCTCCCAAAGGCTCTTAGAGGGAGCGCTTAACCAGGTTGTGACTTTGAAACTGGGGTGTGGGTTTTGGCGTGGACCAGTTTGTGGGAGAAGCTCCCTGCCCGGCGTCTGCTGCATTAAGCTCGGAGCGCGTCACCTTCATTCTCCACACGTCTACGTCCCTTTACTCAGGCGATAAGGAGAAGCGGGTGACACCGTCAGGCCAGCAGAAGCCCAGACACAAGGGCTCTGCATTCATGATCTACTCGCTTCTGCGGGGACGAACTTGGGGAGACTCTTTTGCGCCACGGCAACGTAGCAATGGGGACTTTCCAGCCCAGGAGGCCCCTTTCCCCCCCGTTCCTGCAAAATCGAAACCCCAGACGCCCCGGAATGTGTACACGTAGGGTAGAGCACCCATCGGAAGCGGCAGCTTGTCTTTCTGAAATCAGGGTGTCTCTGTGTGGCTGTCGGCTTTTTCCTGTGGTCCTTTAGCTCACAGCCTTCTTCTCTTATGTTATATGCATAGCTGCTTCCCGTTTCCTTGCATCCTTGGGGGCCATGTGTCATTTATCATGATCGCTTTTGCACAGTGCCCCCGATGAGGGCACATTGCCACCCGCTTCCCTGAAGAGTCTGACTGCTATGGGCTTTCTTAAAGAGCCAGCGTTTTTTTGTTGTTGTTTTTGCTACGTCGCTTCTTGGCTGGAGAATCCCGATGCGCGCAGCTTCTTACTCCCGTCGTGGACCGTTTTTCTCGCTTTTTCAGGTTTAACAGCATCCAGGCGTTGTCAGAGACCTCGCTGGCGGGGCTGAGCAAGTTAGAGCTGCTCATGCTGCACGGGAACAACATCGCCAGCATCCCCGACGGGGCTCTGAGGGACCTGGGCTCTCTGCAGGTAAGGCGGGGCGGTCGGGAGCATCCGCCGCGACTGGTGATTGCGTAACGCTGCGCGCCGCGGCGGGAATTTGGAAAACGACCGCGGGACTTGATGCGCGGGAATCCGGCTTGGCGCCTTTGCTCCCCCCAACCCGGGGGTTGCGGACGCCTTTGCAAATTACAAACGGGATTTCCCACACACAGGATTTCCCACGGGCCGCCGCCCCTCCCCTCCGCGTCCCTGTCTCCGCAGGTTTTCAAGTTCAGCTACAACAAGCTGCGGGTGCTCACGGCGCAGACGCTGCGGGGGCTGCGCAGCCTGGTGCGGCTGCACGTGGACCACAACGAGATCGAGTTCATCCACCCGCACGCCTTCCGCGGCCTCACGGCGCTGCGGCTGCTGCATCTGGAGGGCAACCTGCTGCGCCAGCTGCACCCCGGGGCCTTCTCCACCTTCTCCCTTCTGGACCACTTCCGCCTCTCCAACATCCGGCACCTGTACCTCGCCGACAACCGGCTGGAGCGCCTTCCCGCCGGCATGCTGGCCAACATGCCGCTGCTGGAGAACCTGTACCTGCACGGCAACCCCTGGGCCTGTGACTGCGACATGCGCTGGTTCCTCGAATGGCAAGGGAGGTCGAAAGGTAAGCGCGGACGAGGGGCGCGTGTGTCCCCGCCCCCCGCCCGCCTCCCCTCTGCACGCAGCTCCGCCTCTCCCGCCTCCCCACGGGGCCGTGTCTTGTACAGGGGGATGCACGTTGCATCCCCGAGTCGGGAAGGGGGAGGACGCACTTGTCGCCTGTCACAGCTCGAGTGAGCACACACGGCCAGTGCGTAATGCAAACGCAGCTGCGTCCTTCAGGGACCTACCTGTACAGCCATCATCACTGAATCACTTAGACTCGGTGACAATAGCTGTCACAGGACGGGCATCTAGAGGGTGACATTCACCTTGGGCTACAGCTGGGTGTGGGGTTGTCCATGAGTCCGTGTCCTATGATGGAACAGACAAGGAAGCTTGGGAAAGAGAAGGTCGGGCATGGCCACAAGATCATTCTTCTGTGGGTAGTACAGAGAGATATTTTGTATTGATCCAGGGAACAAAAATTTAAAAAAAAAAAAAGCAGGATTGATATGTAGAAGTTCTAAGAAAGTAGATTTAGGTTCAAACTAAGGAAGGTTTTAAAATTCTTTTGTTTCTTTGCCTGCCTCCGCACGCCTGCCCTCGAAACCCAGGCTCAGATCCCACTGAGGTCACGTGTCCTGGGTCTCTTCACCCATGGGCGTCCCCACAGCCACTTCCTCCTCTGTGTGAGGGGACAGTGGAGCACCCCCCACAGGTCTCTCTGCAGCCTTGGTCACCCCCTTCCTCGCTCACCCCTTCCATCCACCCTACACAGAGCACCTGTCAGGACAAATGTTGCGAGTAGGCGTCCGGCCATGCCCACGCCCCCGCGTCAGCCCTTCCCCGTCGGTTTGAGGATAAAAACCCCACTCTCACCCAGTCGCTCCTGCTCTGAGCTGTTTCTACCTGCCGCCCACCCACCTGTAGCACCCCGGCTCCCTGCTCCCTCAATCGCCCAACTCGATGGCTCTTTCCAAATGGAGCTCCAACTCCATGCACTGGATTCGCTCAGCCTCCTGCCGGGAGCCCCTTCCTGCCAGATGGCTTCTTCCCAGAACCACGTCTTGGCTAAAAGGTCACCTCCTTGCTGTCCTGCATTGCTAGAAACCCCGCAGCCCATGCCCACGAAGGACGCCCAGCGTGGCCACCTCACGTCGCAGTGTGAAGCGAGTGCTTTCGGGGGGCAGGGAGCCTCTTGCAGGGATTGAGCGAGGAATCGAGGTGCCCTCATCTGTGCCTCCACCTTAAATCTGACATCTGGTTTACGTCACCAGGCAGTGGAAGGGGACAGGCAGAGGTGTACCTGCTTCTTGCGAGTACAAAAGACACATGTCACCTCGGTTCATCCTTCATGGATGGGAACTAGTCCCCAAACGTGGGGTGCGGGGCTGGGGGGGGTGGAAAGCCATTTGGTGACTCCATTCCCAGCGGTGACAATGCACCGAGCAAGTGGGACGATGAGGACTTTGTGGGTGCAGAGCCAGCTCAATCAGCTTTGTGGGCGTGTGTGCCCGCGTGCACCTCCGTGTCTGCGTACCTGTCTCTCCCTGTGCACACGAGGGGCGTGCGCGTGTACGTTTGCGCACATGTGCGTTGGACTCCTCACGTTTGCCTTTTCGAGGTGTCGGCTCTGACAGTCCCACTGAAAACTCTTCCGGGAGGCAAAATAAATACAGTGAAAGCAGTGCAGAGGTTGGTAATAGTCCAAGTCGCAGAGGACGGGGGATGGCATGGTGCGTTCCCGGTGGGTATGAAAAGAAGTGAGCGGGTACGAAGAAAACTGTCCAAAAGCACAGTCTCGTAGCTTCCCCTATGAGAAACTGATGGATACTAAAAATAAGGGCACCAGAGGTCTAGGTCGGAGCAGGGAGAAGCCTTGAACTGGTTGTGTGGACGTCTGTTCAGGGAGCCTTTGTTACAGTGAAAGAGACACGTCGGTCAGGGAAGTCGGTGTGAGCACCTGTGGGAGTGATCGCAGGCCGATGCATGGTCATCGGGATCCGACGCGTGGGCGAGGTCACCTCCAAGGGGACGGGTCACAGAGGGAGGTGGCCGAGCCCAGGGGGATGCGTCCCTGAAGAGCTGAGCGGGGGAGGGGAGAGCAGGCGGGACGGAGCCAGGGACAGATGAGAAGGACAAAATGCTGGAGCAGTCAACGTGCAGAATAGGACCCTAGAAAAAGCGAACAGAGCCAGACACAGGAAACCGTAGAAAGGGAAACACGTCCGGCCCCTACGCGTGATCGACGCCAAAAGTCGCTGCTTTAGCCGAGAGAGGTTTCCATGGGTCGCAGTTACTTTATATAGATTTTCTCGCCCCTCATAAAAGGCGCCTCACGTAACGGGCATGAGGAGAATCTTTAATGTACGAAATGCTGCAGAGAAGCATTCCCACTCCATTGCCCGGCAGTTAGGAAACCCGCACTGCACTGAACGGATCTGGGGCCACACGGGACGTCACAGGCGGGGCGTGACGTCGGCAGGGACGGGCAGGCGCCCACGCGGGGATGAGGCATGCGACGCCTGCGTCCTGTGGCCCGGGCCCCCGGTTCGCTGACGGGCAGCACGTGCGTCTGCTTCTCTGTTTCAGGGATCCTGAAGTGTAAGAAGGACAAAGCGTACGAGGGCGGCCAGCTCTGTGCCACGTGCGCCAGCCCCCGGAGGCTGCGGAGGGAGGAGATTCAAAAGCTGGAGGACGTCCCCTGCCTGAAGCCGTCCATCTCGTCCCCGCTCAGACACAACGGCAGCGGCGGCCCCGAGGACGAGCAGGGAGCGGAGGGCGACAGGGACAGCCAGCTGTCCGCGCAGCCGTTCCAAGTCCCCCCGTGGCACGTGTCCGTGAACATGAGCGACGAGCACGGAAACACGGTCAGCTTGGCCTGCGACACCCAGAGGCCCACGCACCTGTCCCAGGTGCGCCTGAACCAGACGGAGTCTCAAGAGGTCGAGCTGAACGCCACCGTCCGCCTGGACCTCGCGTGTCCCATGACACGGGACAACTACGAGAAGCTGTGGAAACTGATCGCCTATTACAGCGAGGTCCCCGTGAGTCTGCACCGCGAAGCCACGCTCGGGCACGAGCCGGGACTCGCTCACGAGTACAGACAGGACGCCGACGCCGACGCGCTGTACTACACGGGCGTGAGGGCCCGGGTCCTGGCCGAACCCGACTGGCTCACGCAGCCGTCCATCCGGCTGCAGCTGGACCGGCGGCGCAGCACGGCCAGGACGGTGTGGCTGACCTACTCCGCGCAGCTGGCGTGGTCCACGTCCGCAGCGGACGCGGGGCGGGCGCGCGGCCGGAGCTGGGTGATGGTGGAGCCCGGCGTGGCCGGGCGGCGGGCCCTCGCCGTGCTCGCCGGGGCTCCCTGCCAGCTCAGCTGCAACGTGAAGGCGTCCGAGAGCCCGGCCATCTCCTGGGTGCTGCCGGACGGCTTGGTGCTCACGGCGCCCGCGGCAGACCCCGAGGGCAGGGTCTCCATCCTCACCAGCGGCTGGCTGAAGATCGCGGCGACGCGGCCGGAGGACTCCGGTCTGTACCACTGCGTGGCTCAGGTGAGGGACGAGACGGACCGGATCGTGTACAGGGTCCTCGTGGAGCCAGCTGTCCCTCGGCCCCCGGAGGGACAGACAGTGACGATTCAGCAGGACGCAGGGGAGGCGCTGACCCTGCCTTGCAACGCCCTGGCCACCCCCGAAGCCCAGGTCTCCTGGATTCTCCCCAACGGAAGGATGATTAGTGACTTCGCCAACTCATCGCATGCATACGTGCTGGCCAACGGGACGCTGTCCATCCCCAAGCTGCAGCCCAGCGACGGCGGTTTCTACAGATGCGTGGCCGTCAACCAGCTCGGGGCGGATCACTTCACCGTGGGGGTCTCCGTGAGGACGAAAGGCCCTGGACGGTCGGCAAAGAGAGGCCGCCGTCCGGGCGGGAAGACCGCGTCCTGGCCGAGGGACGTGGTGGAGGACGAGGGCGGCTCCGGAGACGACGATGCCGCCACCACCACGGGGCGTCTGCCTCCGAAGGACCAGGAGACGCCAGTGCCGAAGAAGGAGGAAGCCGGCGCCGGCGGTAAGAAAGCCAAGAAAGGGAGAAGGAAGCCGAAAGGCTGGAAGACACCCGTGAAAGACGCGGAGACCAACGTCGCCGAGGGGCGCAGGGTGTTCGAGTCCAGACGGAAAGTCAACGTGGCCAACAAACAGATCACCCCGGAGCGCTGGGCGGACATCTTGGCCCGAGTGCGTGGGAAGACTCTCCCGAGGAGCACGGGAGGCCCCCACGTCCTGGCGGCCACCACGCCTCCCCCACCGGGTCTGGGGCCGACGCCCGTCCTGCCCGCCCTCCCTCCTCCGTCGGGGGCACCGGGCCAGACCGCAGCCGGCGCCGAAGCGTCGTCGGCAGACGCGTCTCTGTTTGGTGAGGAAGAGCGGGTTTTCAGCCCTGTCCCCACGACCAGGGATCGAGGGATTCTCGCCGGAGCCAAGGTGACAAGCAGGGACCCGGACAGCTTGAGCGACGATGAGTTTCCTGAGAAGGCCGACGATGCCACTCGGGGTGACGGTGACTCCGAGTGGGCTGCAGCCACCACACGGCTGTCTGTCCCTTACGATTCCTACTCCGCGCTAAGCACCGCGGTCCCGGCCCACGGAGGGCCCAGCAGGGCAAACGCGGGCGCAGAAGGCTGGCCACCTACCGATGCCGGATCCTTGCTCACGTCCGTGTCACAAGAGGGTGCGTCTGGTCTGGACCTGAGCTCTTGGGCCGAGTCCGAGGCTGTACCTCGTGTTCCTGCGGAGTCGGAGCTCACTCCCCAAGCGGATGAAGACGAGACGAAAGGACCGTCCCCCAGGGACGCGACTGTGACCCCCACCTCGCCGGCCGTCGACTCTGAGACACCTGAGCCGTTGGGAGGGGCCGCTTTGGGGGATTTGCAGGTCCCAGTGGAAACGCGTCCACAGGAACAAACCGACGACCTGTGGCTCGCGGAAAACGGTTTAAGGGCTCAGCACGACGTGCTGACGACCATGGGCACGGAGGACAACTCTGTGCGTGAGCGGGAAGCAGGCGAGCCAGGCGCCGACGCCGCTCGCTCCCCAAGCCCCGAGACCGAGGGGCCGGGCGTCGCATCCACCGCCTCGCCCGACTCTTCACGGGGAGCGAAGAGCACCGTGCCCGGTGCCCGGGACAAGGACGCCACAGCCGTGGCCGTGACGATGCCGGCCGTGAAGACGCCGCCGCCGTCACCACCGACCACGCAGCCGCCTCGAAAGAGACCCGGCGGCAGGCGGAGGCTGCGGCCCCACAAGTCCCGTCACCAGGATCCGCAGACGCCGCCCGCAGCGTCCGCCCCGGCGGGGGCGGCTCCCGCCCGGCCGACGCCACCTCCGGACGCGACGGTCACAGACAGAGCGGACAGCTCGCCGTCGTCCACGTCCGGGCTCGAGAGCACAGCCGGCCCCCGCCCACGGCTGGACGTGGACAAGCACGCGGCAGCGGGCGGCAGGGGGACGGTGCGGCGGAAGCCCGGGAAGAGGCCGCACCGGCACCGGCAGCCCGGGCTGGCCGCGGCGGCGGCGTCCACGCTCGGCCCTGCCGCGGGCGGCACGCACGACGGCCTCACGGCGCCCACGGCAGAAGCGAGTGTCCCGTCCACGACGCTTCCCCCGACGACAGGGGAGCCACGCCGGAGGAGCAGGGTGGAAGACTACACGACGCCGAGCTCAGAGAGGCATTTATCTCAGGGTGCCCTGCAAGGGACAGTGGCAGTCACAGACACGCCCGTCTCACACGCGAAGGACGTCGAGAAGGATGGTGGCCCAGACGTCGCGGACGATACAACTGGCCGTGGTGCCGACTCGGTCGTTAATGTCCCATCACCTTCTGGCTCCGGGACCTCCACCGCGGGAGCGTTTAAGGAAGAATCTGGCTCTCTGGGAAGCCAAAGCTGGGTGTCCCCGAGGACAGCCCAGCCCGGGACGCTGCAGACAGACACAGCTGTCCCCACCTCTCCGGAAACCGGCAGCGGCCCGTCTGCTTTCACCGACTTGGACGACCCGGACCCCCGCTCCGACGCTCCGCCTTCTGCTGCGGCGTCCGCGCCGGTTCAACAGGAGGGACACGCCGCTGTCACCACCATCTCGAGCGTGAATGTGGAGTCGTCTTCGAATCGGGCAGGAAGTGCCACCCGTCACTGGGGTCACGGCGGAACCACCGCAGCTGCGATGCGTTCGGAAATCAGGCCGCAGAGTGCCACCGTGCGCCCCACCCTGCACGCCACCGTGCGCCCCACCTTGCATGCCGCCGTGCGCCCTACCATGCGCCCCACCCTGCACGCCGCCGTGCGTCCTACCGTGGGCCCCACCCTGCACGCCGCCGTGCGTCCTACCATGGGCCCCACCCTGCACGCCGCCGTGCGCCCTACCATGCGCCCCACCCTGCACGCCACCGTGCGTCCTACCGTGGGCCCCACCCTGCACGCCGCCGTGCGTCCTACCGTGGGCCCCACCCTGCACGCCGCCGTGCGCCCTACCGTGCGCCCCACCCTGCACGCCACCGTGCGTCCTACCGTGCGCCCCACCCTGCACGCCGCCGTGCGTCCTACCGTGGGCCCCACCCTGCACGCCGCCGTGCGTCCTACCGTGGGCCCCACCCTGCACGCCACCGTGCGTCCTACCATGGGCCCCACCCTGCACGCCACCGTGCGCCCTACCGTGCGCCCCACCCTGCACGCCACCGTGCGTCCTACCGTGCGCCCCACCTTGCATGCCACCGTGCGCCCCACCCTGCATGCCGCCGTGCGTCCTACCGTGCGCCCCACCCTGCACCCCACCCTACGTCCCACCGCGCCAGAGCAGCCGGCATCCCCGTTCCCACACTCGGCTCTCGTGTCTGTGGCACCAGCCACCGCGAAGCCCACGCCGCTCACCCCGGCGACCCCTCCGGCCACGGCAGCTTCCAGGGAAGCCGTTTTCTTCAATCACGTGGGGATCCCCAGAACCCGGACACCCCCAGGGACTTACGAGGGAACCCCGCCTACACAGAAGCCACCAGAATCACCCAACCCCTCGACTCGCTTCGACGCATTGAACTTAACTCCGAAGAAGGAGCTGGACAAGGAGGCGTCTGACGGGGGGACCACAAACGTCCTGCCCCGCGGCCCGCATCCCCAGCACCAACCGGGGAGAGTCCGAACCATCCACCACGTGCCCAGAGTCCCGGACCAACCCGTGCCACCGACATGGACTGCACGGCCAGCACGCACGACCACACGACACCCTTCCAGACACTCTGTCACCTTCCAGCCCCCTCGTCACTGGACCAACAAACCCGAGACAGCGGCGTACCCGTCCAGGGTCTGGCCCGAGCACAACCACTTGACGATGCCGAAATTACCGAGCACGGCCACTGCCCCGGTCCCGTGGCCCGGCTCCAGGGCCGGCCCGCCTGCCCACGTCCCTGGCCGAGGGACCGAGCGAGCCCAAGGCCACTCCAAAGCGTCTGGGAGCGACGGCCTCGCTGAGCCGACGCAGCCCACCAGCAAGGCTCCAGGTGTGGGGGCTCATCCTTCTCCCGCCGGGAGAACCCCTTTCGTTTTCAACAGGACCTTCTCGTTCCCGCAGTGGGCGGCGACCCCGAAGCCGCCCCCGGCCACCGCCCCTGCCCCCGGCACGTGGCAGAGGACAGCCCACGTAGGCCCCTACCATCGGATCCATCCGCAGAGCGTCATTCACGTGGACTTCGGGCCCCCGGCGCCCCCCGCCCTGCAGCGGCCGCAGAACGGCCACCTGCTCCACTCCACCCGC
This sequence comes from Eidolon dupreanum, assembly GCA_028627145.1. Taxonomy (NCBI): domain Eukaryota; kingdom Metazoa; phylum Chordata; class Mammalia; order Chiroptera; family Pteropodidae; genus Eidolon; species Eidolon dupreanum. The sequence continues at coordinate 303,995 of CM053505.1, read as the reverse complement.
AGCCCCGCCCCCTTCGCGACTTCCGCCGGGCCGGCGTCCAGCGGCTTCCATCAGAGCAGCTCCAAGTTCTTCTCCGTTGGGGGACCCCCCGCCTCCAAGTTCTGGACGCTTGGCGAAAAGCCCCAGATTGTCACCAAGTTCCCTCAGACCGTGTCCATCGCCGCAGACAGCGACGTGCTGCTGCCGTGTGAGGCCACGGGGAAGCCCAAGCCTTTCGTCACCTGGACCAAGGTTTCCACAGGTAAGGAGGCCACGCATCTGCGTGTCACCCCGGGCTGGTGGCACAGGTGATTACTCGGGCCGGTGACCCCCCCCAGGCAGGACCGGAGACTGGGACAAGCACAAGCTGGTGGCACAGGGCAGGGGCGCCTGTGAACCTAGCTACACACATGTCCCGCTACAGGGACAGGGAGGAAGCAGGTGAAATGGATGTGAGGTTTTAACGGGTTTCTCAGGCAGGGCAGGAGGAAGCTTTGGGGACGTTTCACCAAGGAGCCTCTTGCCTTCTCCCAGTGAGACCCACTACAAAAGGCTTCCGCCACCAGGTGGCGTGCAGGGGGGCGGGGAGCGGGGGCAGATTTCGGGGTCCTCCCCCTGGCTCGCGAAGGTGAACGCAGGCGGCGCTGAGCCGGGCAGGCATCGCTTCGGCTCGAACCCACGGCTGCGTTCGCACCACTCGGTCGGGCTGGTGGAACCACGTACCCAGAGTCCACGGGTCAGCCCACAGCACTTACGTCCCGTGGCTTTGCAGTCTGGACGTCCCAGGTGAAGGTGCCACCAGCATTTGTTCGTTCTGCGTCCGCTCTCCTGGGCGTGTGGACGCCGTCCCCTCCCCGCATCCTCACGTGGTCGTCCTGTGTCACCATCCCTCTCATCTCCTCTTCTTAGAAGGATGCAGCCCTCTGGGATCAGGGCTCGCCCTGGTGACTGCATTTGACCTTAATGCCCTCTGTGAAGACCCGTCTGCACACGCCACACACGGGCCCATTCCGGGGTCCTCGGGGTGACAGCTGCAACATCTGAGCTGCTCTGGGGACACCATTCACCCCGTGACAGCTGCTCACACTGGGGACCCGGGGGCGCCCAGAGCACAGCGTCCGTCACAGAGTGGACCACCTGCTGTGTCTGAGCCGAGACAGGACTTCCAGGTGGCAGAAGGCAGCCGAGGTCACGAGCTGCAGCCTCCGCAGAGGGCCCGCCCCTCCCCCTCTCTCTTCCCTCCTGTCCCGACTCCGCCGTGCCCTCCAGGTGTGCCTTCTGATCTGACGGCTCTGATGTTGTTTTTCGGTCTCCGTTTCGACAGTCCGGCAGTGATTTGTGCTAACGGCGCTAGGGAGGGCCACGCCGTCTTTGCTCGTTGACCTGACCGGTGCTGCGGGCCAGCGTGCCAGGTGTTAGGTGCTCAGAGCTGGTGACCGTGGAGAGACAACCCTCTCCCGTGCACTCAGCATTCGGCGTCATCCGTTCCGTAACCATCGACTGGGGAATTTCGCCTGCGGTAGCAGACGCGACCACCACGGGCTTTTCATTCCGAGGGGACCGTGCCTTTGACGGAAGGGACGTTCCTCTGTGGGGACGTCCGACGGACCCCGTGGCTCAGCCTCACTCAGGACATTTCCACGCACAGCCGTCCACGTGTGCCGGAGCCCTGACGCCCCGTCCCTCACCTGTCACCGAGCGTCGTAGCCTCTCACGGAGGTGCCCGGTGCCTCTATTTTTTAGAGCCTTTTTGGCTGTATGGACCAAATGGCTGCGGCCACCTTGTGAGTTCCCAGCCCGGCCGGTAGGACGTCTCAGTGGACCGTCCCTCCCTCCCGCCCCACACGAAACGAGGTGACAAGCGGTCTCCTGTCTCTGCACCTTAAAATGCATCGGTGGGAGGTGGCATCTACGGGTGGGGGACAGAAGGCAGAGTTCCACAGACACCTGTCATTTGGGTGGCCTGCCGCACAAAGCAGGTTGACCTCGGGCTGCAGCTCCCGGAAGGCAGGGAGGCGCTGGCCGCGTCCACCCACAGCTGTTCTGCAGGGCGTGGGGGGCGGTGCCGAGTCATTCGCTGCCAAGCCCGGCCTGGGGACAGGAAGCTGTGGCCTTGGCCACGCCTGGAGGCACGTCAGAGCGGTTGCTTCAAAGTTCTCTAGGTGCAAGTCCCTTAGTGGGCAGGTGACCTTAGCAAAGGGCACGAGTCACCATCGGGGGTGGGGGTGGGCGTCACGGGGAGCTTCCAGCACCGAGAGTCTTCACATAGCAGGCCTCCCGTGTTGGGGACAGTGATTGAGAAAGGGGACAGCTGTGAGTCAGCGCTGAAGGAATAGCTCACAGTCTGGGCCCGAGCCCCGTGCTGTGCGCCAGGAAAGGGTACCGCGGGAAAATCAACATTTCCCCTTTTTTTATGAATGGCGTCTCTGACTCTTCAGGGACGGCGAGGCCGACAGGTCAGGGGCGGCTGCCACGGAAAAGATGGTGGCGGGCCATGCCGTGACACACGGGGCCGCCCGGGGAAGCGCCAGGGTCCGCGGGAGGCGGGGGAGGGGCAATGGAGAGCAGACGTGCGCTGTCTGCAGGAAGGTGCGGGTGACGCTGTCCCTGCCTGTCTGGGACCTGCCTCGGGGTGACTGAGGCAGGGCGATGGTGGCCTGGCGTGTGACAGCCGCCGACAGGAGGTGGTAGCTGTGGGCGCTGGCTGGCCCGGGGTTGCTCACGACAGGCACAGCCCTGGGCGAATCGTTTGCCCGACGTAAGAACCACCCTCGGGCGTCCCTGACACCAGCCTGGGGACGTCAGAAGGACCCGTCCAGGCGGAGAGGCCGGCGACGTTCGCACACGGGCTGCGGCTGCAGTCGCTCAAGTGAATGAGGTGGCCGCCTGCAGTGGGCCTGCGGCTCGGGGTGGCTTCCGGAACCTTCTGTAAAACCCCTTCCGGCCGCCCTTTCGTTTAAGGTGACCTCTGTCCCCTGGCGTTAAGCCTCGAGAGGAGCAGTCACACCAAACCCTGTCTCCTCCCCATTCTGCAGGTGGGGGCGGGTGTGCGCTTGCCGTTTTGGCCTTACAGGGGCGACGGCGCGAGGGAACCCGAAACCCTGGTTGGGCGCTCGCGGCAAGGGCGCGGCCCTCGGGTGCTGACCGTGCCCGTGCTTGGTCCGCAGGTGCGCTCATGACGCCCAACACGAGGCTGCCGCGGTTCGAGGTCCTGAAGAACGGCAGCTTCGTCATCCGCCGCGCGCAGGCGCAGGACGGCGGCCGCTACCTGTGCACGGCCAAGAACCTGCACGGCGCCGACCGCCTGCTGGTGCAGCTGTCCGTGGCGGCGCAGCAGCCGCACGTCGTCGCCGGCCACTACCAGGACGTCACCGTGTACCTGGGCGACACCATCGCCATGGAGTGTCTGGCCAAGGGGACCCCGGCCCCGCACATCTCCTGGATCTTCCCGGACGGCAGGGTGTGGCAGGCGGCGTCCCGCGCGCAGGGCAGGGTCACGCTGCACGAGAACCGCACCCTGTCCATCCGCGACGCGTCCTTCGCGGACAGAGGCGTGTACAAGTGCGTGGCCAGCAACGCGGCGGGCGCGGACAGCCTGGCGCTGCGGCTGCACGTCGCGGCGCTGCCGCCGGTCATCCAGCAGGACACGCGGGAGAACATCTCGCTGCCGCCGGGCGTCAGCGTGCACGTGCACTGCAGCGCCAAGGCCGCGCCGCTGCCCAGCCTGCGCTGGGTGCTGGGCGACGGCACGCACGTGCGCCCCTCGCAGTTCGTCCACGGCAACCTGTTCGTCTTCCCCAACGGCACGCTGTACATCCGCAACCTGGCGCCCAAGGACAGCGGGCGCTACGAGTGCGTGGCCGCCAACCTGGTGGGCGCCGCGCGCAGGACCGTGCAGCTGAGCGTGCAGCGCGCCGCGGCCAACGCGCGCATCACCGGCAGCTCCCCGCGGCGCACCGACGTGCGCTACGGCGGCACGCTGCGCCTCGACTGCAGCGCGTCGGGGGACCCCTGGCCGCGCATCCTCTGGCGGCTGCCGTCCAAGCGCATGATCGACGCGCTCTTCAGGTACGTGCGCCCCCCACACCCCCACCCCCCGGGACCCCGTCGCCGCCGCTGCGCTCCTGCGCGCGCCCGCCCCCGGCGACGCTGGGGACAGCCCAGCGACGCCGCGTCTGGGGTCGACACGCACGGCTGTGGCTCCTTCTGTGTCCTGGGCGCGGGCGTTTCCTTTTTACAGTAAAATCTCGTCTCCATGACCTAGAAGCCGCAACAAACCCATCTTTTCCCCTGCTCCACCGCGCCACGCCCCCCAAAAGTTTACCAGATAGCTTTCCTTTCAATGATTACATCTGTAACCGCGTTTTAAGCAGTAGTCGCAGGTAAAGCAATCTACGGCCCCCTGCTTTTTCTAATATCTCATGTCAACGGAACTCGCACAAGCTTCGGATCCTGTTTTTAATCGGCGCTGGTGATAGGATATTGGAAGGCATCATTTCCACACCAGGGAGGCCCGTGTGGAATTCACGAAGCTCCTTCCCGTCAGGAAGAAAGCCGCCTTCCGCTCCGCGGTCTCCAGTTCCCAGACGGTGGCCATTTCGTCCCCAGGAGGCGGGTGGCAATGTTCGCACACCCTTTTGGTTGGTGTGACTCAAGGAAGAGAGGGTGCTCCTGGCACCCTGTGGGTGGAGGCCGAGGGGGGGCTGATTCATGCCCTGCGGTGTGACGCTCCCCCCCCGCCCCGCCAGCCTCGGAGAGTCATCCCATCCGTCTAAGAGCCCCAAATCCAAAGGAGTCAATGTCTCTTTAATAAGCACATCAGGAGGGAGAGGAAAGAGACAGTGATTGGCAAAATGGAATCAAGGGAACATCCACGGTGTGTCCCAGCGGCTCGGAGGAAGTGCCCTGCCTTTCGATGCCAGGCCCCCCCCCCGCCCCGCCCCCCGGAAGGGAGCAGAGCCTGCCTCACGGGTCCAGCACAGCCGTGACCCCAGCCTCTGCCCCAGGCAGGAGAAGGGTGACAGTGTGTTCTCCTCATCTATTGGTAAACCTTCGAAGGCGGCATGGTGCCTAGTGACCCTCGCACCGTGAGTCTGCAACACCGCATGGCTGGAGCCGCCTGACCACCCTCCAGCCAAGTGCAGGGGCTGCCACGTAGAACAGCTTCCCACTGACTTTGGCTCGGCCGAGGCGCTGTGCACGGTCAAAGGGTCTCGTTCCAGCATGGGCGTGAACCGCCCTACCGGTATCCCCCTACAAATCATCGGCCGCCGTGCCTGCGGCTTCCGCATGACTACATCCAATCTTACTCTCTATGTCCCCAGCGAAGTGTTTTAAACAGCTGTGTGACTTCCACAAAGCAGCGGCCTGTTGGTCCCGCCTCCCCCTTGGGACTGTCTGAAAATACAGACACTGGAGTCCCCCAGCGATGCCTGGATGTGCCTGTTTTTCCTTTTCTCCGGTGACTCCGGTTACCATTGGAGCCAGAAACTGCTTTTATAGAAGTCTCAGAATGTTTATGGACGTGCTACTGTGCACATTTTTTGGATCCGACTCCGAGACACGTTAAAATACCTTTGTCCACTCCGCCCTTATCCTGCCGGTTTACGTGGACGGCATTCTCACTTCTGGCCAAGAAAACAGTTACCGAATCATGGCTAGCAGTTGCTTTTCTTGACAGTAATTAGGTTCTCGCATTGAATTCCCTCCTAAGCAGACTTTAAAAAGGAAAATATTGACAACGCATTTCCACACGTCCTATTAGCATAAAGCAGTGTTTAGGAAGTATTCGGATGAAAATCAGGCCCCCAACTCAACTTGTGTCATCGTGATAATTTAGGTGCAAATTCAGATTTTTCAATCCACACAGTTTTGAAGCAAGAATCTTGCCAAATCATTTCGCCCTGTTATTCGAAGCATGAGCTCTGAGCTCATGTGCACGGTGATGCGTGTCCTGTCATTTTCTCCACGTGAACCTTTGAAAACGAAAGCCTTTTGTAAATACTCACACACAGACGTGCAAGCTTGGGTCCATGTGGACGGCCGGGACGTGTCTATTGGGGTGCCAGCTGGTGTCATTCAGCTGTGGTTTCAGAGTCCAGGGGAGCAGGCTTCGGACCATATCGCCAAGTTCTGAACAACCCGATGTTAGCGTTAAAAGTTTGGGCGTAGGCGCAGTTACTGCCTCATCATGGGATAGAATGGTTCAAAATAGCGTCAGCAGTAAAAACAGCGTCTAAAGCATTTCCTTCAGCAGGAACTTCATCTCTTTATAAGGATGCGTCGGATGCGGTCTCTCCGTGGCGGTAGCATTTCAGCCGATTTATCGTTAGCCTAAGCTCTGTGCCGGCCACCCCGTGGGTGCTTGACGCACATGCCCTGTGGGCTCAGGTCTGAAGTCGCTGAGCGCAGTCACCTTCCGGAATCGGTAGCCAGGCCACCCGAAGGCCAGACCACACGGGGGAGCCCTCTTCTGTGATGAGAGGTGTCTGCGTTTGGACACAGGGCTCTCCAGGCTGCAGAAGGCGGGGCGCTTGGCGGGAGAGCTGGGGTGTCTGTTCAGGCACCGACAGCCAGGGCATAGCATTCGGGAGACTGACCTCGTGTTCTGTTTCTTTTCCTCCACCGACAGTTTCGACCCCCGAGTCCGGGCGTTCGCCAACGGGACCCTGGTGGTGACGTCGGTCACAGACAAAGATGCGGGGGACTACCTGTGCGTGGCCCGCAACCAGGTGGGCGACGACTTCGTCGTTCTGCAGGTGCACGTGGTCATGAAGCCCGCCAAGATCGAGCACAAGGAGGCGCACGACCACAGCGTGTTGTACGGGGCGGACCTCCGGGTGGACTGCGTGGCCAGCGGGCTGCCCGACCCCGAGATCGTCTGGGGGCTCCCGGACGGCAGCCTGGTGCAGTCCTTCGTGCAGTCGGACGACGGCGGCGGCGGGGGGCGTGGCCAGCGCTACGTCGTCTTCCACAACGGCACGCTCTACTTCAACGAGGTGGGCATGCGCGAGGCCGGGGACTACACCTGCTTCGCCAAGAACCAGGTGGGCAGGGACGAGATGACGGTGCACGTGAAGGTGGTGGCCGAGCCCGCCGCCATCCGCAACAAGACGTACGCCGTGGTCCACGTCCCCTACGGGGACGTGGTGACGGTGACGTGCGAGGCCAAGGGGGAGCCCACGCCCCGGGTGACGTGGCTGTCCCCGACCAACAAGCCGATCCCCACGTCGTCGGACAAGTACCAGGTCTACGAGGACGGCACGCTGCTCATCCAGAAAGCGCAGCGAGCCGACAGCGGCAACTACACGTGCGTGGTCAGGAACGGCGCGGGCGAGGACCGGAAGGTGGTGTGGGTGCACGTCCAGGTGCGGCCCCCCAAGATCAACGGCCACCCCGACGCCATCACCACCGTGCGGGAGATCGCGGCCGGCGGCAGCCGGAAGCTGATCGACTGCCTGGCGGAGGGCGTGCCCCCGCCGCGCGTGCTCTGGGCCTTCCCCGAGGGCGTGGTGCTGCCCGCGCCCTACTACGGCCACCGCGTCACCGTGCACCGCAACGGCACGCTGGACATCAAGAGCCTGCGGAAGAGCGACTCCGTCCAGCTGGCCTGCATCGGCCGCAACGAGGGCGGCGAGGCCAGGCTCATCGTGCACCTCACGGTCCTGGAGCCCATGGAGAAGCCCTTCTTCCATGACCCGGTGACCCAGGCGATCACGGCCACGGCCGGCCACACCATCAGCCTCAACTGCTCGGCCGCCGGGAGCCCGCCGCCCACGCTGCGCTGGGTGCTGCCCAACGGCACGGAGCTGGCCGGCGGCCGCCAGCTGCGCCGCTTCTACCACCAGAGCGACGGCAGGCTGCACGTGAGCGGCCTGTCGCCGGCGGACGCGGGCGCCTACCGCTGCGTGGCCCGCAACGCCGCCGGCCACTCGGAGCGCCTGGTGTCCCTGAAGGTCGGGCCGCGGACAGCGGCGGCCAGCGGCCCGCAGCACAGCGTGGTCAGCATCCTGAACGCGGACACGCTGCGGCTGCCCTGCCCGCCCCCGCCCGGCCGGCCGGCCCGCGTGTCCTGGACGCTGCCCAGCGGCGCGCTCTTGCACGGCCCCCAGGCCCGGGGACGCGTGTCCGTGGGGGACAACGGCACCCTGACTGTGCGCGAGGCGTCGGTGTTCGACCGCGGGACCTACGTGTGCCAGGCGGACGGCGCGTCGGGCCCGGCGGCCGCCAGCTACGCGGTCATCGTCATCGCCTACCCGCCCAGGATCACCAGCGAGCCGACGCCGGTCATCTACGCCCGGCCCGGCCACAGCGTCACGATGAAGTGCATGGCCGTGGGCGTCCCCAAAGCCGAGATCACCTGGGAGCTGCCGGACCGGTCGCAGCTGACCGTCGGCTCGCAGGCCCGTCTCTACGGCCACAGGCAGCTGCACCCGCAGGGCACGCTGACCATCCAGCAAGCCACCCCGAGCGACGCCGGCTTCTACAAGTGCACGGCAAAGAACATCCTGGGCAGGGACAGCAAGACCACCTACATCCACATTTACTGAGACGCCGACAGGGCTGCGACAGAGCCTCGCTGGCAAAGGCAGCCCCGCCAACTGTCTCCCGCAAACTGCCACACCGCCCGGCGGCCCCCGGCTGCGTGCCGGGCTCACGGTGACAAGGAAGGGGGGTCCCGCCTGTCGGGGACTCACGTCCACGGGTGCAGGACGCCGCGCTCTGGCCTGGCACGCCACACGTCACCACGCCTGGACGCAGGGCACGATGTCCGCGTGGCCGACGCCGCTCTGACTCTTCGACGAGCATCTGTGGGAGACCAAGGAGCATTCGCTGAGGACGAACAGCAGAAAGTAGCATGGCCGTCTCTCCCGTGGGAGACGCCTCCGCTCGTCAGCCCTCTGCCGTTTCGGACCGATAGAACCTTCTGGAATGAGCATCCGTCCTCCCGTTACTTCTTCTGTCACGTCAAAACTCCAGTTTGACCAATAAGGGCTTAGGATCGGAGCGACCGTTTTTTTTCTTAATGTACAAGTTTCCTACCATACAGCTACCATTTTCTATGAAAGGACTTTCTGTCTGAAACTCACTTTTCACATAGTGTTTTCCATATATATATATATATATATATATATATATATATATATATATAAATTTTTTTCTTTCTAATTAGACGATGAGGCCAGAAAGAGAAAGAAACACTTTCTGTCTCATTAAAAATAATAAATTATTGGTCTTTACAAGACTCGGATACATTAGAGCAGGCATGGAAATGTAATCACGGAGAATTTTTGCCCGACTTCCTTCGAATTCAGGCACCGCTATTAAATTACCTTTCTCGGGACCCCCGTGGCGGGGGAGGCTGGGGTATTGGATTTCCCGGTTTATGGAGTTTGTCTTCAGGGCTGTCGCCGGGGGTGGGGGGAGGCAGGAGTGGAGAGGGGGCTGAGCCGTGAGCCCCCTCCGATAGAGCCCACGGAAAGTGGGACACCTACTATTTCCATGGCTGTTTTACTGTATTTTTAAGGTCAATATCATGTACATTGGATAATAAAACGATATTTTCCAAACAACTAGGCAATGATGACGGTGATACTTTCAAACACTAAAGAGCTTCGCGAGAATGCGGGTTTAAATCAGACTGGTTGGAACCCTGCTTTTATTTTGAATTATCCTCTACAGGGGTTTGACATGCAAGGAAACGGAGTCAAGGGCAGTGGATCTGACAGGTGACGAGGCAGAGTGGGACCCCCGCAGTCCCCTGTGGTCACGGTTCCCATGCGAGGGTGGGGAAGTGTCCCCAGAGCGATCTCTCAGGAAAGGGTCTACAGCAACGTGACACCTGGGGTCCATGCACCGGCTCTCCTCAGAAAAGCAGCACTGTCATGCATTTCCTCCCCGAGAGGGAGGGAGGGGGAGAGAGAGAGAGAGAGAGAGAGACAGAGAGAGAGACAGAGAGAGAAGGAAATGCAAGATAAACATCTGGGAATAACGTGTCGTTGGGCGTTGGGAGAAATACAGAGCTGCCGGTCTGGAAGGAATGCCAGCCGTCGGAAGCAGAGGGTGGGCTGTGCACGGCTCCGTGGGGAGCTCGAAGACTCCTTCATTCCTGAGTCCGTTTATGTGCTGAATTGGACGTGCACAGCCCTCCCGTCCGTCACGTACGGTCTGTGCACGGAGGTGACGCATCCACAGACAAGGCCACCGTCTCTCGGCCTCGGCGCTGTGCACGTCGGGGTGACGACTGTGACGAGGGTCGTCCCGTGCCCTGCAGCGTGGTGAGCAGCCCCCCTGGTCACCACCCACCAGGTGCCAGGAGGTCCTTGTACTCCAGGCGTGGCAACCAAAAGTGACTCCTGGTATTGGTAAGTGTCCCCTTGGTGAGGGAGCAGATTCACTCCTAGGTGAGAACCACTGCTATAGATGATAGATGGATAAATGCATGGATGGATGGATGGAAGGATGGATGGATGGAAGGATGGATGGACGGACGGACAGGGAAGACAGGTGATAGATGATTGGTAGGTAGATGATAGATAGATGATAGATGATAGATTAGATAGATTAAATGACAGATAGATAGATAATAGATTAGACAGATTAGATCATAGATAAATGATAGATTAGATAGATTAAATGATAGAAAGATAGATGATAAATTAGATAGATGATTGATACATAGATAGATGGCTGGATGGTAGATTAGATAGATTAGATTATAGAAGATAGGTAGATAGACAGGTGATAGATGATAGACATGATAGATAGATGATGGATGGATAGATAATGGATGGATAGATGATAGATAGATAGATAGATAGATAGATAGATAGATAGATGATGGATAATAGATGATATAGATAGATAGATGATAGAGCATAGATAGATGATAGATGATAGATGGCAGATTACATAGATTAGATGATAGATGATAGGTAGATAGACAGGTGATAGATGATAGACATGATAGATAGAAGATGGATGGATGGATAAACAATAGATAGATAGATAGATAGATAGATAGATAGATAAATGATAAATGATAGTTTAGATAAAGTGATGATAAATTAGGTAGATTAGATGATGATAGATGGATGATGGATGATATATGATAGATAGATACATAGATACATAGATATATAGATAGATAAATGATATATAGATAGATAGACAGACAGACAGACAGACACGATAGACGGATAATAGATGCATCGATACGTAGCCGCTCATGCTACGTCAGCGTCTCTCAGACTCCACGCCGTGCACGTCGGGGACGATGACTGTGACGTCGGGCGTCCTGGGCGCTGCAGGGCGTTGAGCGACCCCCTGGTCTCCACTCCCCGGATGGCAGGAGCACCCCCTCCCCGGTAGTCATGACAACGAGAAATGTCACGAGGCGTTGCCAGGTGCCCGCCGGGGCAGCGAACCCTCCCTGGTGGCCACTCGGAGCCAACGCAGCTCGCGGTGCGGACTCGCACTGTCCACCTGGGCGCGCGGGCGGGAGGCGCGGCCGGGCAGGTGCGGACGCAGCGTCTGGGGCGCAGCGCCTCGTGCGGCTCCACCTGCAGACAGGGGCGGAGCCAACCGCGGCGCGGCCCCCCGGGGCGCGGGCAGTGCCGGCTGCGCCGCAGCTCCGCGGGCGGACTCGACGCGGGTCCCCAGGACTCGCCCCGTCCGGTCCCGTGCCATGCCGGTGACGTGCGGCGACGTGGAGGCGCGTGTGGCGGCCACCGTCTTCTCCAAGGGCGAATGACAGGTGTACGCGTCTAACTTAACGTGAGGCTGAGACTCTCGCAAACATTCGAGGTGCTTCACAGAGCTTGGGGTCCCCGGCACACAAAGGCCACGACACGGTAAGGGACATTTTTATGAGTCCCGGGCATTTGTGTGGGGTGACAACGAGTGATGTCCGGTAAGTTACAGCCTCAGAGACCAGGCGTCTAGTGACAGAGAAGGAGCAGGTGTGCTTGAACTCGTGTCTGAAAAAGTGTTTCGCTTCTGGTTGGAATGTAGACATCGTGGTGCGTCAAATAATGCGCTGCAGGTAACTCACATCCACCTGGTAGCTCATGGGGGACCTCCTGTGGAGACAGGGTCTTTGCAGACAGGACTAAGTGAAGGGACTGAGGTGCGTCCCCCTGGAGCAGGTGGCCCTAACCCCAGTGACAGTGTCCTTATAAGGGACAGAACAGGAAAGACACAGACACAGAGGAGAAGCCATGTGGAGACAGAGGCAGAGACGGGAGGGACGTGGCCACCAGCCCAGGGATGCCTGGGGCCCCCAGAAGCTGGGAGAGGCAGGAAGGAACCTCCCCTGGGGCCTCCTGAAGGACCATGACCCTGGCCCACCTTGAGGTCACACTGCTGCCCTCCAGGACTGTAACAGCAGAAACTTCTATTACTTTCAGTCACCCCATTTGGCGTCATCGGTTAAAGCAGGCCCAAGAAACTAATACACATATTTAAAATCTACTACTAGTCATGACAAGATGTTCGTCACGTACTTTGTGACTTGGCTGCATGAAGGTCATTTAAACACGTTGGTCCAGACTGGGGACCTGTGTGATTTGAGGCCATTGTTCAGAATCACGGTACAGTTCAATGCTCTTTGGTAAATAACACGCTAATTAATACATAACTTTGCCTCCGCCCCTGCAAAACAGCCAACTTGCGACATCTGGTATATGCGCTCGTAAATACGTGCGCACAAGCAAAATCCTCAGCTAGCCGTCACTGTCACCCTTTGATTGCTCCCAGGTCCTCACTGCAGAGTAAAACGCAAACCAGGCTACGCCCTTGAGGACTCAGTTTGCAAACACGGCTCATTCTGATGAAAGCGGGCTGGACTCCGAACCCGGGGTGCATGTCTCCCACCTTCTACTGAACTGAAACCGCACGAGGCCGCACCCCAGGGAGCTGTTTTTCAACTTTACTGTCCTGTAAGACCAAGCTTCCCACAGACAGTGCGTGTGTGACTTCCTGGGTGCCAGGCTTCTCGGGGTGGCAAGGGACAGGAAAAATCATTTCACATCACCCTGGCTGCCCGGCTGTTCGGCCTTCTCCCTAGCAAAGGTTCTTTTTTTTTTTTAATTACCATTTTATCGAATTTATTGGGGCGACATTGGTTCATAAAATTGTATAGGTTTCAAGCATGCAATTCCATAGTGTCTTTTGCATTGTGTGCTCACCGCCCAAAGTCACATCTCCTTCTGTCCCCGTGTCTGTGACCTTCCTCTGCCTCGCCCAGCTGCTTCCCCTCTGCTGACCGCCATGCTGTGGTCTGCGTCCGACCTCGCGTTTGACAAAGTCTTCTTTGCATTGACCTCGGTACCGCATAAACGGCCACTGCTGCTCCTTGCTTTCATGTCGAATCACCTGGGACATGTGTGCATTTGCTTGGCCAGCCATAAAAAACGGCCACAGACTGGGTGTCTGAAAACAATAGAAATGAACCCCTTCCCCGTCCTGGGGACCAGCAGTAGGACATCCAAGAGTCCCCGGGCCATGCTCCCTCCAGAGGCCCCAGGGGAGGGTCCTCCCTGCCTCTCCCAGCGTCTGGGGGCCCCAGGCGTCTCTGGGCTGGTGGCCACGTCCCTCCCATCTCTGCCTCCATCTCCACGTGGCTTCTCCTCTGTGTCTGTCTCTCCCCTTCTGTCCCTTATAAGGACACTGTCACTGGGTGTAAGGCTACCTGCTCCAGGAAGACTCACCTAACTTCCATCTGCAAAAATCTTTCCCAAATAAGGCCACATGGCTTCTCCTTTGTGTCTCCTCTTCTGTCCCTTATAAGGACACTGTCACTGGGTGTAGGGCCACCTGCTCCAGGGGTAGTCATCTCAGACTCTTCACTTATCCCATCTCCACAGAGCCTGGAGGCCATATAGTCTCATCTGACACCATGCTACTTGGGCGGTGACTTGCCTACCCAAAACCATATAGCAGAATCAGAACCAGACTCAGAAGCAAACTGTGTGCTGTGCTGAGTTCTACTCAGCCATGAGTTTTCTTAGAATATGGCAGAACAAGCAACTCTTTCAATAGATGAGAAGTGGGCTTGAGTTTACGTCCTGCCCCTTAACCGCGCTGGGGATCTGGGTGTCATCTACAGGAGCATCCATGTCTGCGTGTGGGATGCCGATGACACCGTCCATGGGATTCTTGACATAAGATGAGGACGGTGGAACAAAGGTCAAAGGTTCCTTTAAAAAAAACCTGTTCATTCTGCCCACCACGTAGTACAGTCTGCAAATTATTAGGGAGAAATGTGCATTTCTGTTCTAGAGAATGCTGCATGGCGTGTGTGGATGACGTAACGAGACAGTTTTCCAGTCTGACGGTTCGAAAGATCTCGAGATAGGAGGGAAAAGCAGCGAGGTGCGGACAGTAGCGTGGAGCGGAGGAGGTTCGCAGGCGTCGTTACCGAAGGTGTTGTCTGCAGAGCGATAGGCGCAGCCAGGAACCAGCGGGTCGGTGGACGCACAGCACGACGCAGCGCAGGTGACGAAGGCTCAGGCCAGGGGGTAGATGCTGCCGCCGAAGACGGAGACGGGAAAGGATGCAGCCGCCCTCCGTACCGCTCCCCTGTCTTCCAGACTCCCCTCACGTCACCCCACTGCCAAGGCCAGCCTGACGGGGGTGTTCGTGGGGACACCCTCCGTGCCATGCACAGCTGGGGCTGGGATGGATGCTCAGGAGGGGCCGCGAGGGGCTGGCAGGAGGGAGGACGGTTGCAGAGTGTGCGAGGACACAGGCATCAGTCTGGTCCCTCCACTGACGTAGGCACGGAGCCCAGCACCCGATCCATCGTAGGGACCCGGAGTCTTGAGTGGCCACAGTGACGCTGCTTCCATTTTCCCTTGGGCTGAAAGGTTATTCTGACCTTGACTTCCTTTCGTCTTCCTCCGGAGGGGTGCGTGGGTGCCGAGCTTTCTGGGAGGGAAAAGGAGCTCGTGAACTTTACTACGATTCCTCCTCAGAGTGCCCCATTATGCACATTATCATTCTCAGACACCTCCAAAGCTGTCGCAGAACCCCATGATGCAGCACCGGCTTGGGTTGGTGGTGGGTCAGGTAATGAGGAAACACAGCCCTTTTCTCTTTCAATGGTGTAGGGTAGTTAGGGGAAGGACAGGAGCTTAAGGAGCTGTGGGTAAAACCGTGACACATCAGGTGACAATTGAAGAGCGGTCCTGCGAGCTGGAGACAATAAAAGGTGAACAGTGCCTCCAAGCCTATGACAGAGGCTCTTAGCCCTCCCGGAGCCTCAGGCACCGCCGCCATCTTGCAGAATGTCAGTGGGCTACCGCTTTCCCTAGTAGAAACTACATCTCCCAGGATCCTTTGCGATGAGGCGGGGTCACGTGACATTTCTCCCCCAGGAGGCGTGTCCCTTCCAGAGGAAGGTGATGAAGAAGGAGTACGCCTTTTCCAGCTCTCCCTTCCCAGCCCCCACGGAACGAAGAGACCACAGGGCACTGGGACCGCGTTTCGGAACCCCCAGCGACTCGAACACCTGACACCTGTGTGGGCTCCCTGTGATGCTTCGGTCCCCTGTTACCTTTCCTCCTACGGCCACTGTAGCTCTAGAGAAACAGAAAAGACGGCTTGTGCTGCAAGTCTGAGGCGTGTTTTACGCATAGGCCAGCGCTTCCGACCTGACACAGCTCAGTCCCAGTGAATGAAGACGTGAAGCTGTGAGGACCCCGTGACGTTCACAGCTGATGACACCTGTCAAGAGCTTCCCATGGAAACACACACAGCTAGTCATTATTATTACTATTATTATTATTATTATTACTATTACTACTATATTATTACCATCATCATCATCATGTTATCATTGTATTATAATCATTATTTTATTATCTTTGTTATTATTATAACCACAGTGATGGAACAATGATGTGTATCACTCAGATTTTAAATGACATGCGATTTTCAAAGACTCCCATATACACTATGGTGTAAAATACACAAGACTGTAAACAAGGAATTTCTTCTTTATTCTAAATCAAGCACCTAGAGGCCCTGGGGTCTGTGTCCCCTCCCCAACCAGTCGCCCCATCTGGAGAGAGACTGTCTGCATCCAGGCCTGCGTTTCCATTGGATTATTACACGTGGCACATGTTAAAATTTTGTACAACGCTGCACTCAAGATACGCAGACTCCGAGGCCCTCTTTTGCATTTAAAAGATAAACTGTATTTCGGCTTTCGGAAGGTCATAAAGAGGTTTGGGAATAGTGGCATGTTGTTAGCAAAAACGTAACTCCACTTTCCGTGATGAAGAAGAAAATGCAGACGTGCTGTTTTTGGAAATGAAAAAAAAAACAAAACAAAACAAAAAAAAGGCTCTTTTTCATTAATACTCGGTGACATGAATTTAGAAATAATGGCAGATTGTTTTATAAGCTATATAAATGTCTAACCAATGTACTGCATACTTGAAACTAATAAGAAAATAAAATTTTAAAAATAATAACGGTAGAAAACCAACGAACAGAAAACCTAAGAGATTTCACGTACGACGTGATAGTCCATGAGGTCCCTGTGGATTATTTTCTGTTGTACAAGCTTTTGCGAAATATGTTAAAATAATTCAATGGTGCGTCCTCTGGGCCTGGATAAGGCGCTGGAGTTTAGAATCTTCCTCAGGACTTAGATCTGAATGATGATGAAAATAGATGATATGTAAAAAGCTCTTTTGCTATTTTCCTTTCTGGACGGTGGCAGAAAGTTGACTCTATTTTAAATAAACAGTTAAAAGAAGAGATTCAAAACACAGTTCCCTGCGGCTTCGTTTTCTTCTTGTTGATTCTGGAAAATGAGACTTTTGTCAAGACGTGGTTTAAACGTAAAAAAAAAATAAGAAATAAAACACTGAGATTTTTTCTACAGAAAATACTGCATTTAGTACATTCCAAAACAGGGGCAAATAACCTCTCTCGACATCTTTCTAGCAGACACTAGACAAAGCACACAACAGGCCACCCACTGTGAGGCCAGCAACAACAGAGGAGATAGCTTTGAAGGAAGGTGGGTGAGGGGCCATTTGGGAGAAAAAAAGCAAGTTTCTGAGGTTTTCATGCATAAAGCTTTGCTAGACTGAATTTTGGTACAAACCCTTATTCTGTAACATGTTCTATAAATAACAAAAGACAGAAATGTACAAAAAAAGTAAATAGACGAAAATTATTTGCAATCCTACTACTCAAAGTTAGTGTGAAAGTAATGATTTTTGGTAAGTGTGTGTGCAAATATATATACAGTTATTATATAACTATATATTTATTTAGTATGCATTTATTACATTAATAAATATATAATATTTATTAAATAAATATTTGTTTATTTTCTACTATGTAGGCGCCTAGGATTTGTATACGCCGAGACCTAATTTGCATCCGATCGCATAACACCATATGATCTGCATATTCCAATCGATGGCCTGTCATCCCATTATATGGATGAGCTATGAACTGCTCAATCCTATCTTGGAGATTTCTTTTTTTTCACTTTTTTTGGCCGTTTCCATAAATCTCAGAAATCCTCAGATGCGAGATTGCCACAGTGGAGGGTGAGAACATATTTAAGGGTTTTGCCAAACATTTGGGAACTGCTCTCTCAAAAGTCTTTCCAATTTTTTATCACCACTAGGCTGGGACGTGACGATGCCATTTGCTCCTCATCCTTTCTGAGCGGGAATTGCTATCATCACAGCGGCTCCTAATTTGTTAACTTCATGTTCTTTCCATTTCTCTTGTTGTTTACTTAATAGCCAAACCACATACTTTGGCCATTTCGTGAAGGAATTATTTACTGGCTTGCCCCCATATTTCTGCTGAGCTGTTTTGACTTTGCTTTCTAAGTAGTAGGAATAATTTACATAATAAGGCATTAGCTCGTCATAGCAAATGCATGATAAAGCATTAATATTTGTCCTAAATACAGCAAATAATTTCTTTTTACAGTCACTATTTTTTTTTAATTTTATTTATGGTGCTGCATTTTTTGGATATACAAACGTTTTAAAATTGTAGCTTTATCTCTCAGTTTTTAATTCTTTCACTCTTATCTTATGTTTAAGAAGCTCCTCATTGTGAGATGAGATATTCCCCTACACACCTTTATAATATTTCTTTTATTTTTAAATATTAAAACTTACATCATTTAGACTTGAGTATAGACTATGAGATAAAGACCTCACTTTCTTTGATTTGAATATGAAACCAATTATCCTAATATCAAGTCTTAAGCTGGTTCCCCAGTTAATACGAAAAGTTCCACATATATTAAATACTTGTGTGGGTTTTTATTCCAGTGTATTGTAGGGGGTTCGTAATATTTTTTAATAGGACAGTGGAAGTTTCTTCACATTTTTCATCTCGCGACATATATTCTTGCCCATTTTTGCCTTTAGATAAGTTCCATTTTCTAAAATTCAAAGTAACACGTTGAGATTTCAGTTGGCATGTTTCAAATCCACGAATTCGTTTTGCGGCTTCGACGCCCTGTCGTATGGAGTCTCCCCGTGCAAACGCACGAGTTCTGCCTCCGTGTTTACAAGCTCCCGTGTCTATGGGAATCTCTCCGACCTGTGCTTCGTAGCGTTTGCAACGCCACGTCGTTGCCAGCTGAGCTACGTTACCATATTGTCCGTGAAAAAAAAATTGTAGTTGATGCTCTTGTCTCCAAGAGTTCTGCGTCTCGGCTCCTTTTCTCGTTCTGTTCTGCTGGCTACAGGTTCCAGGGCGACGGCCGTGATAACATTTCTGTTTCTCATAGCAGAAAAATGTGCCTGCAGCGGCCTTTCTTAAGTAATACTCAGAGCTGAGATGCTGGCAGGCGTCCTGGGAAGGGCGGAGCTACCCGAGAAAGTCCACACCAGGTTGCGTAGCACGAACGTTCGTCACCCCTTGAAGGATCACGTTACTGGCTGTAAATCACGAGTGTGCTCTTCTGCGGAGAGGTGTGTTGACATGGGTCGAAGGCTCTTCCCACACGATCGTGCATTGGAAGAGCTAGCTCATCTTGGCTCTGGGGGACCCAACTGTCAAACACCCAGGAATTCTGCAGGCCATCTGGTCAACGATGGGTGGCTTCCAATCAACTGTAGTGGAGAACTTAGATCGTGGGAATTAGCAAATACTGCAAATCAGAAAGAGGGAGGTGGGGAGAGAGAGAGAGAGAGAAAGAGAGAGAGAGAGAGAGAGGGAGAGAGAGAGAGAGAGAGAGAGGGAGATGGGGGGAGAGACAGAGATAGACAGACACAGAGAGTCAGAGATACAGAATTTAGTTTTGGGATCCAGTTTGTAGCACACCACTTCTTTATATAAAATATGTCATTCATACATTGACTCGATAAATATTTGCGAGCGTATTCGATGTGCCAAACAATGTGAAAAGAATAACAAACATGTAAAGAACAAAGGTAAAGTTTATAGAAACAGCTACACAATGATCTGTGAATAAACGTAGTTACGATAAACATTACAAGCTATCAGAGTTTGTCAATCAGTTATCTACCTAAGCCTGAGATTTTGAGATTTCCCTGAGGAAATGATGCGTCTGCCTTGACCTTGTCACTTCCTGACTCCCCATCCACCTCGTAAATATATAAACGACTGTTTATATACTGTAGTTTCTTAACTGGAGTTACCTACAGCAAATGCAGAGAGGCCACTCTTTAAAAAAAAAACAACAGCTAAGCACAATAAACAAAAGCCACTTCAGTAAGCACATCCAAGCTACAGAAGGGAATAGTGAAGACTCGCTCATCCGAGAGTGAGCTGAACACAACAGGGCACTCAAGGTGGGCTGCGCTTGACACCTTCCGAACCCGCCACCTCCCGTAAGGTTCTCCTCGTTGACGTTTCTGGGCCTCACGGTCCCACAGGTCAACCTCTCTGTGTATGTGTGCATGTGTGTGTGTGTGTATCTATGTATCTATCAATCATCTATCTGTCCATCCCTCCATCTCTCTATGTGTCTATGTATGTATCCATATGTGTCTCTTTGTGTGTGTATTTATCTATCTACTATCTATCTATCCATCTATCCATCCATCCATCCATCCATCCATCTCATCTATCCATCTACCTATCATCTCCCTCTCCCTCTCTGTCTCCCTTTCCCTCTCACTCCCTCCCTCCCTCCCTCCCTGCCCCCCCTTCTCTCTCTCTCTCTCTCTCTCTCTGTCTCTCTCTCCCTCTCTCTGCACATGTGTACATGCTCATTAAGAATTTACAGTTCTGGAATGTTATTCCGACTCCTCACAACGACTCAGCTCTCCGCCCACACACACCGTCATTAACTGTGTGCGGCGTGCGCGAGCTGCCGAGTTCGCTGGTGGTCCCCGACGGCCCCGCGGGCGTTTCCTGTGAACCCTCGAGCGCCGGCTCCCTCTTCCCGGCTGCCTTCGTCTGCGTAGGAGGG
>CM053505.1:262500-283085 GCA_028627145.1 Eidolon dupreanum | reverse complement strand
TTTTTTTTTCCGTGAGAAGAGAAACCTAAAATTTAGCTGTCCTTATCCTCAAAAAACCCAACGTTTTAGTCATTCAGAGAGAAGCGGCCCGAAGGGACTATTCAGAAGAGAAGCCGGGGGAGCCTGGGGAGCGCTCCGCTTACCTCCCCGTAGTCGCAGAAGAAGGTGACACAGGTGAGCGACGGGCTGGGGCTGGGCCGCGTCACAGGGACTCACGGCACACCACACGCCTCCCGTCGCACAGTCTCAGGGGGTGGCGGGAAAGTAGTCCACGGTCTCATGTGCTCGGACGTTGAGTTATTTCTCCCGTGAACAAGCTGGGGGGGGGGGTCACAGACGTGCGATCCAGATGTGCGTGTGATAAGACAGGTCCCTCCACTAACGTTGCGGGCAAGACACGGAGCCGGTCACGTGCAGCTCATGGGCGGGTGGTATAGACGGTATGCATGTGAATTTATGCGAAGATGATGATGGCGAATTCAGTCCAACCACGAACAAAGAAAAACTTTACAAAGTGTCCTCACTTAAAATGGGAAAAGAATCAATATTTAAGATAGCAATGAGCACTTAACATAGGATGTTATGTGAAGTACAAGGACACAGGTCTTAATTATTCCATTCTCTTGAGCTCTCGGTATTAATATATCTGATGTCTATCTTATGCTTAGTTTTACAGGGAGATGCCAGGTAATCAATTAACCCAAAAATACCTAGTTAACTCTGATTTTGCCAGTTATAAAACACACTACGCAGCGTCAGAGGATTAAATTCTTACAACTCTCTTTAAAAACATTCAGCTTTTTATGGTCTATTTGTAAGAGATGCGAGTACAGTCACCGATTAACAGTAAAACGGAGGTTTCAACAAGTATCAACTAAAATTATATACTACAGATGAACAAATTTTACTGAAAATGGCAGAATCCAATTTTTCCTTCAATTAACTTTTATATGTCAAATATCCACATAACTGTAACTTGATCGTCAACACTGACACTCAGATAAAGATGGGACTGCTTGTAGGGTTTATGATTATAGAGAATATTTTTGATCTATCGTTATGTACGAAGAGGCTATTCATGAACAGGCTATTGTGTTGCAAACGCCTCAACAAGGGTTTTTATTCTAAACTGGAAAACCACGTTCTTTCAGGCTTTGAACACACGCATCGCACCCCCGTTCTTAGCCACGGATGATATTGACAGGCATCGTCGGTATTCTCCTTGGCCATACGAAATGCGACCAAAGAGAAAGCATCGCGTGAGGTCAAAGGGCATCGCGAAGAAGGCAGTGGCGGCTTCTCAGGAAGGAAATTGGGGCGAGCTGCCTTCCCCTCTGCACCTCAGTTCCCACAGAAGGTAGAAAGAATCAGGGAAACCAAACGGGTCACAAGACCCCAGCAGTGTAAAAATGCCACTCGGGGGAGTGGCGATGACAACGCTGTGTGGCCCACAGTTATCTTAGCGAACAGGGGCTCGAATCTCCGTGACATTGGATGGACCACCCTTGGAAGTTCCCATGCACGTGTTTCCGACAGATGCTCTGCTGAATTTTAACAGGTGATGCAACAGAGGAGCTTGAGCAAGGTCAGAGGATGTGTAAAGATCGGAGCAAAGAAGAAATCATCTGTCGATGCTCGATTCTTCTCCACCAGCTGCACGTCTGCTGTGAAAGCTCAGGCGTCCGTCCGTGAGGAGCTCCTGAGTCAGGCGCCGGCAGGCGAGGTCGCTTTTCACGGCTCAGGTGCTCAGCAGGCTGTCACCCGGTACGTGATGCCCGTCCGCCTCCAGCGCTGGTTTGGGGGACAGTGTGCCACCTCTCTTTGAGGTCCTCGACGCAGGGTTTCGGTGTGATGCTGGTTGTAGCTCGCCAACCACGGGGGGGTTCCGCTTCTCATAGCAGGTGAGGGCGAGACAGGGGTGTCACCGCAGGCGAAGCCTTCTAGGGAACGACAAACAAAAGTCGCCTTTCGCTTGAAAAGAGACGCTGGATGAGAGAGGCCCTTTGCGGCCACCGCTGGACCCCACCGGGGACGTCCGGTTTACCTCTGAAGACCGTAAAGGGAGCCAGCCCACACACGGAGCCACCTCCGGCACGAGGGGGAGGCACAGGTGGCATGGGGACAGAGTTGGGAGCAGGGTGCAGTGAGAGGTGGGGAGACACAGAAAGACGGGGCGCATGGGCGCTAGCGGAATTTAAGCGTGAGCAATGCCGTGCGGGAAACGCACGAGCCCTGGCTGAAATCTGACCCCCCAGAGTCCTCGTCTTCTGTCGGTCGTTCGGGCAAAGTGTCGGGTCCGACGTGGAGACCGCACGTCGCCGACTGCAGCCCACGCTCGGGGCTGTCGAGGGCGAGCGAGGGCTGTGCGTGCTACACACAGGCGAGCGAGGGCGCTCCGCTCCGGCTCCACGCGCACCCTGCCCTGCGGAGGAAACACTTGTCCCCGATCGGCGACACACACGCATCGCGCGCAGCCTGCACCCACTTCCACGTCCCCAGCACTTCTTAAGTCCTGCACCCCGCTCCCTCCGAGCCCCCCACCTCCTGCGACGCCTTCGCCTCTCTCTGCTGATAACTCTCGGTTTGGCTTCCTTTCAAGGACGCGAAGCCAGCGGTCGTCACGCCGCCCGATGGCAGTGTCGGCTGAGCCCTGTCCGCTCCGGCCCTGTCCCCGGGAGGCCGGTCACACGTGTGGAAGTTTAACACGCTGCACACGGAAAAGCCGCCTTGTAAACGGACGGGGCGTCAGTGAATTCCCGTGCGACGGTATCAGCTGTTTGCAAGTTGGGATTTTGCAATTGGCCAAGTTAAAAAATAAGACATTTCGGGTCAACATAAAATACACACACACACACACACACACACACACACACACACACACACACACACACCTGCAGAGAACTTTTATGCGCTTGAATGAAACTTTCTTTATTGGATCACATGCTCTAGAGCGATGAGAAAGGGAGATATTGACAGCATAGCACGTCTACCAACGCCTTGACTTACGATCCACGTTCATCCGAGTCCTGCTGACAGGGGACCAGCACTAGGTAGCAGACCTGCTATGTAAAAGCGTCACTCGAACCTTTGGGGCGCACTGACGAAATTGCTTCGCCCCCTGCCCTCGAAGCCCCGCCAGCTGGGCAGCGATGAGGTTGACAGAGACGCACTGAGAGAAGGCGGGGTGCCGCTGAGAGAAGGCGGGGTGCCGCTGAGAGAAGGCGGGGTGCCGCTCAGCGCGGAGTGGGGAGCGGTGGGGTAGCGAGATCCGCGAGCCGCACACGCACCAGGCAGTCGGGGTGTCCGTGGCCTTAGGGACAAAGCAGGGAGGGGCTGGGGTGTGAGGCCTCGCGGGTAGCCGAGGGGGACCGCCACGCCGCGGCAGGTGGATTCTCGAGGTGCAGCTCGGAAACGGGGGGACCCGAGGGGACGCTGCCGCTCCCGGGCCGCGCCTGCCGCGTCGTGAGTGACCCCACGGAGGCCACCATGAGACCGTCCTGGGGCAGCTCTGTCCTCCGGACGCTCCTCGGCCGGGGCGGGGAGGGGCCGAGCTCCCTTCCGAGGCTTTTCTTCCTTCAGAGTCAGCTCAGGATCGGTACCCGAAGAGCTGCTGGGTGAGCGGCCACAAAACTTTAGTCCCCTCCCGACCCGACCGGAGCAAAAAGCTGATCGGGGGGCACAGAGTCCACGGTGCCGTCTGCTGCAGCTGCGGGCGGCGGGTGGTGGCCCCAGGGTGCTGGCCCGTGGGGATCGGCGTGCGCCTCGCACGCTTGATGTGCGGGCGCAGGCAGGAGGCGGCCGGGCCGGCCGGCTGCACGGCGCCGTCGGGCTCCCGCACACGCAGGCGTTCAGAGCCCAGGCCCGCCGCCGGGGACCGCGGCCGAGGGTCCTTCTCTACTTCTTTGGGTCGCCTCCCTGTCTCACAGACGCACGGCGCTGGTTGCCACCTCCTGCTTGAGCCTTCTGCGTGTATGTGTCCGTGTATGTGAACGTCTTTGTGTGTGTGCGTGTCTGCGTGCATGTGCCCGTGGGTGTGCGTGTCTCGGTGCACGTGCGTGTCTCGGTGCGTGTGCGTGTCTGGGTGCGTGTGCGTGTCTGTGCGTCGTTTCCGTCCGCGAGTGCACGCGTGGGCACCGACATTCCCCCGTTACAACGACACGAGTCGCCCCGGATCAGCGTTCGCCCGACGGCCCGCGTCTTAACCCGGTTCCGTCTGCGAAGCCCCGACGTCCGAACGCAGACTCGGCCGCTGGGACGTCAGCGTATGGATTTTGGGGGAGACGTGCGTGAGCCGTGAAGAACACGCGCAGCTGTGTGGACTGTGGCCGAGGCGCGGGGCGGCCTCGGGAATCCGGCTCTCCCGGCTCCGGCCGGGCGGGCGCCGCCGGCTCCACGCTGCACGCTCGGGCGGGTGCACACGCCGTGGACCGCGTTACAACACGATTCCTTCGCAATCCAAGGCCGCTGGGAGGACAAAGACAGACGTAAAAGTCTCAGTGACATCGGCTCTGCTAAGAAGGCCCCGTAAATTAAACACGACCCAGGTTAACGAGACTCAGCCGTCTTTGTAGAAACGTCAGCCTTCCTCTGCGTCGTGTGCGCTCACGTTAAGTCTCATTAGCCGTGAGGAGGGATACTTTGCATTCCCTCATCAGTGGGCTCCTGGGAAACCCTACGTGCCATCTAGGAAGGTCCCCAGGGGCCTGGTCTGGTCCCCGTCTGATCTAGCTCTGGCCTCGGCTACGTAGCGGCCGCCACATCTGCCTGTCCTGCCCGGCCCGCCATCGCCGAAGACGCTGTCACGTGTCCTCGTGGCCGGGAGAAGTTTCTGCCCGTCTCTGACACCCGCCCCCAAAGCAGCGCAGTTGCCGGCCCAGGTCCCCCTTCCACATCCGACGCACCCGTGCCTCCCAGCCGTCCCCTAAGCGCTGGCTCTGCTCCACGCCCACGGGCTGCCTCCCGCAGAAACGGGGGGACGGCCCCCCAGCGAGCTCAGCCGTCGCCTGTCTGCTCTACACGGCCTTAGAAAACTGCAAGAAACATCGTCATTTTTTGTCGTTGTTGTTTAAAGAAACCATCATATTCACGTGGGCAGAGGGGGGATAAAATGAACCTACGGTCTTCAACCAGCGTTCGCCCCCCCCAGCCCCCAAAAGGAGTTTGACTTACTCTCCACTTCGCAGTTTTGCCAAGAACTCGCTCTGCCAGCAAATCCGCCGCCTGTCTGCCAGCGAAGCGCAGTGTTTTTATACGAGAGGTAGGAGTGGAAAATCCCGCTCGTCAGACCCGCGTTCCAATGAACGTCTGAGTGAGACGCTCCCCACCCACATTCTCAGTCAGTGAGAGGTCCCTCCACACTGACATGCTCACAAGTCACCCTCCCCTCCCCAAATCAGCCATCGGTCATGACCGCTTAGCAGGGTGGTGGCCATCTACCATCTCTGTTATTGATTATGTTCCCTGGATTAGAAAGACCACCACCCACTACCTGGGTCATAGATTTTTTCCCCCCTGGTAACTATTAGCCGTTCAGTGATGCGAGGCTGCAGACGGGCTCTGGAGATCGGTTGACTTCAGAAGCCTTGTTTCAACGTAGGAAAACGTGCCACACATCCCTCGGTGTCTGCTTGTCATGAGTGAGAATGAGACTGGGCACGCCTGTGGTTGTTTGCTTTTTGGGGGGAGATCGTAGCGCAGGCAGGATGCAGGCGTGACGAGGAAATGGAGATTTGCAAGAGGGAAAAGGGAAACCGTAATCTATCAGAACATCAGAGAGAGAGAAGGAGGGAGAGAGAGAGAGAGAGACAGAGAGTCATCGCCTGAAAGAGACAGGGTGACTCACGGAATACAGCCGAAACGCAACGCAGGTATTAACATGTCCCGAAAGAGGAATCGTGTCATCCAAAAGCGTCTAGCGAGATGCAACAGAGGACGGAAACACGGGACAGAAAGTATGGGCTAGCGGCTCACGCACAACCCCACCTGGCCGGTTGGAGGTCACGGCCATGCTTCTGAGGACAAACGCTCTTCTTTTTGTTAATGAGTTAATGTTTTCTTCCAGTATAGTTGGTATGCAACCTGATCTCACTCACATGAGTCTCAGATGTTCCACAAAGCGATTCACCCCTTTTTATCGAGACAAAACCTTTTGCCCTCTGGCCTCCCAAGTGAAGAAACATTCAGAACAATCCAGTTTTCTGACGTTTTTGAGCGGAAAACAAGTCACGCGTTCATTCGTTACCTTCCTAAGCTATTCCCTCATTAGAGAACCTGAGCAGACGAGGCTGGTCCTTGTGCGTAACGGGCCAAGTGTGCACTGCGTTGATTTCAGAAATTAATGTCAATAAGTGTACAAGCCGGGGTCCCGGTTGGCCTTCGAGGCTTTGGAGGGAGCCAGCGGGGGACCACGCCACAGAGTCCAGAGGATGCTCCAGCGATGTGACGTTTCTCCACGAGGCGTGCGCACCCACCGCTAGGCCATCGCCCGATCCGTGCGTTCGTTGATGAAACCGAGGAGGGTGGCAGCAGAGGTGAGAACCCACCGGGACCGCCAGCCGGGGGCCCGTTTGCACCCCCCGACTTACATCGAGGTACCGAGGACATTTGGAAGATCTTATGAGCACCACGGTGCATCTTCTCCAAGCGTCTCGCGCTGCCGTTTTTACTGGCGTTTGTGGGGATGAGATGAGGAACACGCACCGACTCCGTGAAAAAAAAAAAATGATTCCCCACGACCAGGGCGGAGGCGTCCGAAAGAAAGAGGAAGGAAGTCTAACCGAACGGTGAGCCCGGAGCGCAACACGGCTGACTCCCTGGCGAAGCGCACGCTGAGGCTTACCCGATTTTGTGAATTACTGTCGCCCCCCTCCCAATAATGTTTAATTTAAAAAAAAAGAAGAAAAAGGAAAGACTATCAGAAAAACAGCACATGCTCGGCTAGCCTATAAAACATTCATTTTTTTTTTTTGATATATATGTATTCGAGTCTTCGCACAATAATTCCCCTGGAGTGGAATTATCAGCAGCTAATGAAGATAAGACGCGTTGTCCTATCTCAGGGAAAGAATGAAGTCAGACTAGAAGGGAATTGGGGTCAAGATGTTTTAACAAAACAATGTCTGAAATACGGCATGTTGTACAACAGCCCTCATTCCTTTTGCTTCTTAATAACAGGGACACTCCCTTGCCCGAGCCACCATCCGTTATTTACTTATTCGTTGCCAGAGGCTGGATTCCGGAAATGCGAGCCAGCAAGTCACTCGCCTTTGAAATTCTTCGCCCTTCACACCTGAGATCGTGAACAAGTGAGAGACCTCCTCCCGGGTCGCTGGTTGGAAAGGCATCGTTTACTTCAAGTGGGTGTCACCATTCCGTTGGCAGATCCGCTTCGTCTTCCTCTGCCTGTCTTCACCGAAAGCTCTTTGTCTCGGCATCTTCTCATTCCGTTTTGTCACTTCTAACGTTTCGCCACGTCTCATCAAGGACATGCCTTTCCCCGGGGACGAACGGCGTGGAAATAGACCACGGCCGTGTCTCCCTCCTCGGTGGAGACTGACTCATCGAGAACACGTCTCGACCGTGAGTCATCCTTTCTGATGTGTGGGTTCGGAATTCACCTTGAATGACCCGTGCACATCCAAAATCTCCTCCCCAAAGTTTTATTCAAAACAGAAGACAGAAGGAAGGAAAATCTCCTCGTCCCAAAAGGAAAGGGAAAATGATCCTGCTCTTTGGGTCACGTAGGGCTGAGACTGCCCTAAGAAACGGTTAAGATGGTCCAGTTTCTGATCGATGGTCCCAGGTGGGAGGGATGCTTGGGAGGAAGGTGCAAAAGGGAATGGGATGAAGAAGCACGGACTGGCAGGTACGAAACAGTCACAGGGCCGTGAGGGACAGCGCACGGGATAGAGTCAGTAATATTGTCATAGCCACGTGTGGTGCCGGGTGAGGACCACACTAATCAGGGGACCACTCTGTAAATTACATAAAGGTCTACCCGCCACGCCGTATGCCGGAGACTAATGTAATATGGGCGGCCAACTGTAACTGAAAAATAACAGAGAAAATTTTAAAGAAACATAATCTAGTTCGAACGCCTCGTTTTGAAGCCGAGGAAGGTGATCGCGTGACCGATGACAATAAGCAGCACTAACAGAAAAGCATGTTTTTGTTACACCTGAATTTATTTTGACAGCTGCTTGTGTCGGGACGTGAAAGTTTCCAAATAAAGGCTTACATTTAGAAAATGGTCATAACGACCACATGTACGCAAATCTGCAAGCACCTACTTCTTTCGGTTTCAGCGGTGAGACATTCGACTGAGCTTTCTAAAAATCCCTTTTCTCACCGGTGTGTCACACCTTCGTGCATAGGTGTGTGCGTGCTTGTACTTGCATTCTATACACGCATGCAAATAAACATACAAAACCAGGCATATTTCCCGTCCGTTTTTGCCTACACACAGGGCCGTATGTATCATACATATGTTTGCCTTTTTCTGTAGGTCAGATTTTAAATGATTCCTCTTTCTCTTTTTGTGGAATTTACTTTTGGCTTGCATGAGTCATCGAGACGTGTTCCAATCTCTCAATCTGCGTACGGGTTTAGTCCCTATTATACCGAGAATTATTTTTCCTCTTTCATCCAGCCTCCCATCCCCCCTTCCATCTGCTAACCAGCAGTTTGTTTTCTGAGTCTATGAGTCTGTTTCCGTTTTGTTCGTTTATTTATTCTGTTCCTTAGATTCCACATATAAGCAAGATCACATGGTGTTTGTCTTTCTCTGTCTGACTTATTTCACTTATTTCACTCTCTGGGTCCATCACGTTGTCGCACATGGTAAGATTTCATTCTTTTTCACGGCCAAGTAATATTCCGTGGTATATACCTCTTCTTCACCCAATCTATTGACGGGCACTCAGGCTGCTTCCATATCTTGACTATCGTAAACAATGCTGCAATGAACGCAGGGGTGCGTAGATCTTTTCGAATTAGTGTTTTGGTTTTCTGGGGATAAACATCCAGAAGTGTGATCCCTGGGTCATAAGTTGGTTATATTTCCCATTTTCTGAGGAACCTCCATACTGCTTTCCACAGTGGCTGCACCAGTTTGCAACCCCACCAACAGTGCACGAGGGCTCCCTTTTCTCCACATCGTCGCCAACAGGTGTTGTTGTTGATTTATCGATTGTGCCACTGTGACAGGTGCGAGGTGAAGTCTCGTTGTGGTTTCCGTTTGCATTTGTCTGATGGCTCGTGGTGTGGAGCGTCTTCTCGTGTCTGTTGGCCATCTGTATGTCCTCTTTGGGGAAATGTCTATTTGTTTTGGTTTTTCGCTCAAACAGCCAACTTGCCAAATGACTTTTTTAAATTGTGGCCAGATTCACATACAACTGAGCAACTGGGCATGGTTTAAGTGTTCGGCATAATTGTCTTAAGCACCCCCACACTGTTGTGTAACCCACGCCCAGAACTTTTCATCTTGCGAAGCCGAAACTCTGTTTCCTATTAAACAACTGCTCCGCATTTTCCCCTCCCTCCGGCTGCTGGCACCCTCAATTTTTTAAGGACAACGCACAGTTCAGCCGTGCGAGGGAACCGGGCTGAACTAAAATCCCCCGCTGCTGGACGCCTCAACCGCTTCCACTTTCGACATCATGGGTGTCATTGTGGGGATGACCTCTTGCATTGAACACACGCTCATGATTCATCTCATCACCCCACAAACAGTATGGCATACCTGCTACAGAAGACAGAGGTGACCTATTTCCTCATGCCAGTTAGACTTCAGTAGAGGGGATCAGAAAGAAAAGAAATAAATACGAGGGATCTTAAATGCCATTTGAGGACATAAGGCAGCAGAAGTGGCCACTGCGACATACCTCCCTTGGGCATGAGGAGTATTTTGAGCTGGAGGCAACTGAGAAGTGACAGATGCAGGGAGAAGCCTTCGTGGACCCTCCCTTACCTGGTTACGAGCAGCCGCTTCGGAGAGGTGAGGATGGCCATGCATCCGCGCTCCGGGGGACTTCACGGCCACGGGCAAGGTGGGCACGGTTGGCCCCGAGAGGCAACACGCTCCGGCCGCTAGCGTCCGCTGCGTGTTGATTTGTCACGCTGCCCCACCCCAGCGCCTGCAGCCCCCCGACGCGGGGGTGGTCCATTTGGGGGGAAGGCGCCTGGTCACCCGTCCAGGGGCACGTCCCAACCCGGCTGCCATCAGCACTTTCTCAAGGGGCATTTCCGAGAAAGTCACCTAAGCGTGGAAGCCACCCGGCAGCCTTGCTGCCTCAGGCTGCAACGAGCTCCTTCAGACTTTCCTTCACGGTCGGATCATTAAAATTGGCGCAAACGCGCCTTTTTTCCAAGTGCCACCGAGGTCGGCCGCTTGTCACGTTTATGACCCATTGGAACCATCCCTCCCCAAACTTGCTTCCTCGTCCATTTTCTGATGAAGTGTCGCTTTGACCCGTTTGCTCTATACATCCTTTCCTTTCTCTAAAATTACCTAATGGAATTATTGAAACGCTGATTTAAACGTGTTATTATTACAAATAACGATTGACTATTTATTTAAGTAATTTGGTTTAAAGCTCAGATTTAACTAGGGTGGTGCTGTTGCTGGCAAGGCCAGAATGTCAGGAAGAAACCGTCACCCTCAGGATGGGCTGTGGTGATAAGAAAAGGGAAGGACAGCTCACCTGAGCAGGTGCGTGGGCCACCGCTAACACCTTCCCGTGTCCCATCACCGCACCCCGTAAACTAAGGCAGGCGCTGGCTGAGGCAGGAGGGTTGGTGAGCGGCTTCCGACAGCACTTCGCTTCCCTGAATTCTTCACCCGCATCCCAGCACGCCGCCTCTGCCCACTCCGGCAGGTGTAGACGGCGCGGCTGTGCAGCCAGTGACATCGTAACACGACAGAGAAGAAGCACGGTGTTGTTTTTTTAATTACTTATTTTTTACGCTTGCAGCACCTGGTCTTCCCGGGCAGTCTCCCATCCAAGTACCCACGAGGCCCGACCCTGCTTAGCTTCCGAGATCAGACATCGGGCTTGTTCAGGGTGGCGTGGCCTAGACTGTGGACCGTGGCTCCCCTGGGGCGCGAACCCAGGACCTTGTGCGTGTAAAGCACACGTGCTCACCGCTACGCTACGGAACCACGTCCACGATGTTTGAATACGAATGCCGACCACGGCTAGGATTTAGGGAGAAAAATATAAATACACTGTGCTCTTTTCTGGCATTGATTCGTGTATTCTTCGAAAACTCACGTCAAATCGCAAGTGCAACAGTGCGAGAATCAGAGGCCAGCAGAGAACACCCACAGGAGCTCCTGGTCCGTCCCTCCCTCACGGCCTTGAACGGACGGACGGGTTTTTATATCTGCAAACGGTTGGGGACGGGGAAGGGAAACGCTAAATGCCGGCGATCATTCCGTCCTGCACCGGCCGTGTGCAGGCGACTGGACGTCCCACCGACGCAAAGCAGACCGCGTGCAAAGGGACCCGGCACCGAGGGTCTGCGCTCAGCCACGCCCGTGAGCATCCCCTGCGTGGAATCCCTGCCGTTCGCTCCACGGCGCCATCAGTTAAAACAGCATCAGAAAAGAATACAGGCTTTTCCCCCTGCACTGTGCGTTCCCTATAGCCCAGCAATATCCAGCGCACAGCACAGACGGGACCCCGTTTATGGAAAGTGCGGTGACCGGCTGAACTCTCGGCGGCATCAGCGTTTGCAGAGATGGTTTCCTTGGTAACGGCTTCCGGCTCCTTGGTCCAGGCGTAGCTTCCTTCTCTCAATGCTGGTGACTCTTCCGTTTCTTGCTGTCGAGGGAGAAAAGACGTGCCCTCTGCCCTCCTCTGCCCTCTGCCCCCTGCCCTCTGCCCTGTGCCCTCCCGGGTCCCACAGGAATTTCCTGACGAGGACGGCTGGTTAGTGGCAGGAAAGTGTACACATTCATCAGCGCTCGGCGTTATGCACACAAGGGCGTTATGGAAAAAAAAAAGAGAGAGAGAATGAGAAAAACACAGTGGGATCTTCTTTCCTGAACCTCAGAGGGTGTCTGCCCTCAGTCTGCCAGCTCGCCTGCACCTAGGAAAAGAAAGGTATGGACAGGAGTTTGCCGTGTAGATCGAAAAAAAATGGTTTAATATCAAATCGGCCAATTCGGAGAAGGGAGCTGGTACCTAAAATCCCGGCTCCATAGGGCGAGTGGGTCGCGGGTCTGGTCACGCTGGGAGCTCACGGGGATGGCACGCATCAGGGGTGCGGGACAGCTCTGACCTCGGCTCCCACGGTCCCTCTGTCCTGTCCCACAGCAGCTAGCCGGGCTGTCCCACCTTCCTGATGAGGAGCTGAAACATCACTCGCCTCGACGTGTTATGTGCAGCTGCACGGGGAAGGCCTGAGCCGCTGTTCTCGGCTGCCTCGCAGCTGCTGATTAACTGCGTGGGGGAGGGCCGAGCCGGGCTCTCTGAGTGCTGTGGACGGAGAGAAATAGGATTTCCAGAGCTAGGATTTAAAAGTAAATTTAATCAACGCCGTAAGGACCCTCGGCTTCCATTTGAGAGCTTGTGTGTGTGGTGTTAATTGGTGGAGGAGAATGTGAATGATTTTAAGAAAGGCGACCGGAGGGAGGTTCGGGAGGCTGGGAGAATGGGGTGAAGGGTTAAGAAGTACAAATCAGTAGCTGATGGATGGTCACGGGGGTGGGGAGCATGGCAGACGGAATGCAGTCAGCATTAATACGTTGGATAGGCGGAGAGCCAGGGGAGAGGGAGAGCGATTGGGGGGGATCGTTTTATGAACTATAGAGATGTCTAATCCATGTCCTGTGTGCTCAAAACTAATTTAAATAAATAATTTTTTTTTAAAAAGAAAGAAAGGAAGGAAGGTGACTGGCCCTTAGAAAAACACATGGCAGGTGTGACCGTTTGGAACCAGGTCTGCCTGAGGTGGGGCCCACATCCAGCCTCCTGTGACACACGTCAGTCTTCGTGGTTGGCGACCCACCTTGGAGAGGACGATGACAAGCAGCTTTCTTTTAGACACATGTCACACAGGTGGCTGGTTCAGAGAAGGTCCCCCGACCCCCGCCCAGCCAGCATCTGCAGGTTTCTAAGGCTTCGCATCCTCCACAGGCCTGCCCCTGGTTCCGACCCAAACAAGAGAGCCTGCTCTCTGTCCTTTTTAACACATAGATCGTTTTTTTCTGCTGATGCCCAGAAACGGAGGTGATGATTCTAATCCCCGCCTGGAATCCTGCAGGGAGGAATTCTCAATTGTGGCCGCGAATGTGCTCTGTACCGCATGGGACCGGGCGTCCGATTGGCTGACACCCGAAACGGTAGGTACGTGTCACCGTCCATTTGTCCAAAGCCAGACAGTGGGCAGCAGCAAGAGGGGACCCCAATGTCAGCTGCCGACGCCCCTGAACCGTCTGGCAGCATCTATTGTAACTCACTCACGCTTCCCATTCATTCAGGACGTTAAGAGCAGCGGTCACCGGAAACTCATAAAATAGTGCATGTGAGCTGTAATTGAAAAGGAAAACGTTATTTTAAAAACGTAGTGGAGACCGGACGGGGTGAGGGTGAGTGGGACACGGGGCCTCACTGCACTTCCTGCCTAATTTTCTGTAACCCTAAACGAAACATGGATCGCCTTCCTGCAGGCTTGT
Source organism: Eidolon dupreanum (assembly GCA_028627145.1). Lineage (NCBI taxonomy): Eukaryota > Metazoa > Chordata > Mammalia > Chiroptera > Pteropodidae > Eidolon > Eidolon dupreanum. The sequence goes on along the minus strand of CM053505.1, from coordinate 269,407 downwards.
GTTTCCACTAGAAAATTTAGCTGACCTTGGAAATGAAGTTGCAGAGATTTTTTCATTCCCCAGCTCAAGCGAATACATATGCTTTGCCCAGAAACGGTTTTCGGTTTTCGCAGACTCCTTTGCCTCCCTGCAAATGGCAGCTCCCCTCCCCCCTGCCCTGTGGGCTGTGAGAATTCTCGGAAGGTTAAGCCCATTGTTTACTTTCCTGGTCGCCAAGGCAACGGCCTTTGCAGTCCCGCAGAGGGAAGGCCAGCTAGGGGCAGGGATCCAGCCCAGGACAGAATGCTTTACTGTGCGGGGTCTGAACCCCAAGCTGCGAATCTTCAGGAATTAGGAAAAGTGCTTTGGGGCAGGCGGAAGGAAGTTTGTTTACCAAGAGAAATCCCTCGAAACGAGCTCGTTCCCGGGTGAAGCCATGATGGGCCCCTCGCTTCCTGCTTCCCGTATTATCTTCGCCTCCTAAAAGCAAAGCAGCATTGAATTATTTTTTTGGCAGGTCAGGGCACCTTTCTGCTTCGTTTGCATTGCAGAAAGGGGCCTGGCTCTCGAAAATGAGAAGTTCAAGGGTTCAAAGCGTCATCAGAGACTGAGCATCAAAGAGCAGCAGCCCAAAGCCTGGCAGATTTACAGCAGGGCGCAAATCGCTGGGGTCTCCAGCCTCGCACCCCGTTCTAAGCCTCAGCCTTTCCACTTGCAAAGTGCGATTAATAATAAGGAAATGAGGAATGAGGTTTGAGCAGACTCTCCGGCAGGCCTGGATAAGAAGTTTACTCCTGCCACCTGGACTCCCCCAAAAAGTCTTCCTTAAGGGGTCGTCAGCTCGATGATTATCACTCCCTGCAGGCGTATTCCAAGGCACTGGCGTGTCACCTCTCCCCGGGGACCAGGGAGGAGACCCCGTCCTCTGCACAGCCACTCCTTTCTGATGTTGGGGTGTCACCCACGCAGAACAGGCTTGGGGGGGGGGCTATAGCTCTCCAGGGAAACCCATCCATTAGGAGGTGGATGGATGCACAGATAGCTTGATAGATAAATACATGGTAAATATCCGTCTATGATTGACAGATGAATGATAGATGATAAACAGATAGATACATACATACTTACATGCATAGGTAGATGATAGAAGACAGATATAGATGACACATGATATATAGATAAATAGATGATGATGGATAGGTAGATAGATAGATAAATAGATAGATAGGTAGATAGATAGACAGTAGACAGGATAGATGAATGGCTGTAGATAGGTACGAAGATGATAGATGCATAACAGATAGGTAGATAGATAGATACATAAATGGATGATAATAGATAGATAGATGATAGAGATAGATAGATAGATAGACAGACAGACAGACAGTAGACAGGATAGATTGATAGCTATAGATAGGTACATAGATAGATAGATAGATAGATACATAGATACATAGATAGATAAATGGATGATAGATAGATAGATAGATAATAGATGAATGATAGATAGATGGTAGATACATACATACATACATACATACATAGAGAGGTAGCTAGCTAGCTAGATAGATACATAGATACATAGATACATAGATTAGCATCTAAAGATATAGATAGATAGATAGATAGATAGATAGATAGACAGACAGACAGACAGACAGTAGACAGGATAGATTGATAGCTATAGATAGGTACATAGATGATAGATACATAATAGATAGATAGATAGATAGATAGATAGATAGATAGATAGATAGATAGGTAGGTAGATAGGTAGATAGCTGATAGATAATAGACAGTGACAGACACAGAGACAGACACCATGTTCCTATCAGACGACGTCTTCATCTACACCTGTATCTACCTATGGTTACAACCACATGCACTGGTGTCGGATGGAAAACGCCCACACGTGGTGACGTGCACAGCGGTCTAGTGCCGCACAGATGACAATATGCGCCCCGCCCCCCCCAGGGAAGTGGCGTCGGCCGCGTCCGGGGCGGAGCGTGCTTCCACGGTGTTCTCCACGCTGCCGCCTTCGTCTCTGCGGGTAGGACGAGGGGGCGTTTGGTCCTTCTCTAGTTAGATCGACCCTTTGAAAACTCCACAGCGGGTTTTCAGCTCCCAGACTGCGCTTTCTGATTATCTCACTGCTGGTATGGCCCTGGAGACGCCTCCCAATTAAATTAGGACAGCAACGCTTTACAACAGGACAAGGAGATTTCGCAACCTTAGCTAAATACAGCACTTTCCCTGAGTCTCTGTTACATTTTATTTTCTGAAGTCGTTTAATCTTCCTAATTCATTTTGAAGGCCCCGCATACCCCCAGGACGTAACGTCAGTGAATTGGGAGAGTTCCCAGCATTTCTGGCTTTGATGTGGACCTTGTAGCATCTTTCATAAATGCCTTCGTCCATAACTGCCTCCCTCTGTTAAAATAAACCAATTCCGGGAAATTCGAGCATGCCCTCACTCTGTGTTGGAGCTCCTCATTCTTCCAGAACGTGCGAGGGCCCCAGCGGGCTTCGGCTCACGCGGTCTGCACTGCGTCTGGTGCCGACCAGAAGTGGGTGACGTCCTCATCCCTCAAACCCGACCGGGGGGACGTCACTGCTCAGGCGTCCACCGCGGTCAAGAAGACACGAGATCTAACTGATCCCTTCTCGGCAAGACCGTTTTTCTCGAGTTACTCATTTCCACGGTCACTGGTATCTCTCGCTCACAAACTCCACATGTGGTGTGAAGAAAATTCCCTAAAAGTCCCGAAATACGGCACCAATGGCTTCTCAGTGCACAGTGATCCAAGGCTTTCTTGCCTAATTCCTCGTGAGGAAAGTGCAGTTGCCATGGAAACATAATCGCCATAACAGAACCCAGCCAGCGGGGCTTGGACCCGCCCACGATGCCCTATATCTATTATCACTACCCGATTCTGAAATCTTTCTTGACTGGTTTACATTTCTCCGGCTCAGAGAAGCATGTAATTGGCAAGCATAAGAATGAATCGATAAGTTATAAGTTCTCCCTGAAACAGGTCACTCTTTAGTCAAACCTAATTATATTCTGAATCAGCCTTGTCTTTGGGCGCTAGCACATTCTTGATCATGGATCACAGGCTCGCACGCACAGATGCACGCACATTCAGGGACACACGCGGGCGCACACGCGCACGCACACGCAGTCACACACACCTAAATTCAGCAGCATCCCTCGGTCATCATCATCAACTTCCATTGCACACTCGCTCTCGCTCATTCCTGCTTCCTCTCTCCCCGTTTTCTGGGTCGGGAGGCTGGCAGAATCGCTCCTATAACTGGCGTCCGTTGGCCGGCTCTAGGCAGATTTAGAAACTGGGTGCCTTTGTCTTCATTGCTCTCACCTCTACTTCTGTTTGCGTGGTGTGATCCCAGAAATTCACCTCTGCCTCTCACGTGCTCACAACGCAGGCCCGTGTCCTGTCACTCCAAAGACGGTCCCCCGAGACCCTGCGTCACAACGACAAGGTCATAACGGCTTTGAGACGCACAGAAAGCTTCCAAAACACCCCGCGTTTCCAGGCCATAGAAGAATAACAAGGACACACGGTCCCGACACATGTTTTCCATCTAAACGACGGGACCAATTCAAAGGAGGCAGCATTTTAAAAATTAATTCGTGCTCTACGTTTCGGTGCGAAAGCAAAGAGTTGCCTCTTTTGTAGCCAACGGAGGTCATGATTCCCCGCCCCCCAATTTTTCTATTCAAGCACATGGTGCCCATCGAAAATGATTCTTGCTGAGGGAATTCTAGTCTCTGGGGAGATTCCTCAAGTGATGATCCATGAGATGCCTCTCCAAGGTTTGTGAGTGTGTGAAGGACAACTCCAGGGTAATTCACTTCTCTCCTGCTTCATGCTGGGTGACAACATGTCAGAAGGTCCCCAAGACACAGCTGCCATCGTCCACACAGGTTCAGGCAATTCCCCAGGGGTGGATCAAGGAGAGACAGTGATTCAACAAAGCAGAGAAATAAAATCCCCTGAGCTCAAACCACAAAGGACCGCCATGTCTAACACGCGACGTCAGATCCTAGCTATTGGGAAACTGCATATACAAGGTAACAACGGTCGGAGCATCTAAATAAACAGGTCTCTGACCCCCGATGGCAAGCAACCATTCAGGGACACCAACAACCCCTGTAGGAATCGGCCCCAAACAGCAAGGGCCGGACCAGTAACCGCCAATATCCGTAACTTTAGCTCCCGTTTCTAACTTAGGACCAAACCGAGACAAGCAAATGTGCACCCCAACCAGTGGCATGGGACGCCCCTTGTCTGGTGAGCTGCTTCCAGCTTCTTCCTGACTTGGACACATGGGAGCTTTTCCCCTCTTCCCGCCCTGTGCCTGCCTTACAGTCTCCGTCACACACCCGTGATGGGGGCCAACTTCCTGGCCTCGGCCGTGTGTGGATAAATGGTCTCTGCTTGTTCTCATCTGGTTGGTCCCCATGCGTCCCCACGCCATCATCTCTACATCCCTCGTTATCTACAGTCCCCTCGATGTTGGCTCTCCCACGGCTTCGAGCCTGGCACCTGCCGCCTCCCTGCCAGCAACCGTGAGTCCTCCCCTCCAGGTAAGCTCGTCACCTGCCACTCCTCCCCCGAGGCTCACCCGGTTTTTCCTTCTCTGGTTCCTCCAACTCCACTTGTAGACCAAGCCCAAGTCACCCGCCCTAAGGTGGCCTGTCCCAGGTGTCATCAAAGCCAGTCTACTTGTCACTTGTCTGCTCTCCTTTCCTTCCAAGCCAGAAGCTCAAGAAGATCAACGACCCCTCCTGATGTCCTTTGTACGGCATGTCCTCACTTACCTCATCAATAGGTCAATGAAGTGATGGACTATGAAACCGACTTGACCACAGGCTATCGAAAGAACCGAGAGTGAGGTTCTCACGGCGTGTCATCACCGTTTTAAGGAAACCATGTTGAGTGAAAAGACGTCATTTGAGGACCCGCTGGTGGCAAGCACGGGGCCTGGCATATCTCGTTTGCCCCCACAAGCATTTATGGATGAGCCGACGGACGCATCGTGAATTGTCCTCCCGAGACACTCAAATGACCACCGTGTGAAGGATCTGTCTGCCGGGCCGTTTCGAGAAGGAGTTTGCACAAAGTCAGAGCCGTTGCCCTTGCTCGGCGAGTCCTCTGCCCGCCTTGCAGATTGATGTCCGCGGAACCCTGTGTCCGACCTCAGCCTGATTTACGGGCCGCGAGCGTGTGGTCAGCTCACCCCTTTGTCTCCGCGAAAGGCAGAGGAGCGAGTTCATCTTCTTGGACGCCAAAGTCTTCCTCCTTAAAAAAGGTGTTTTTTTTTTTTTTTTTCATCTGAAAGAGAAATTCAATAACTATATATTATAAACCGATATATAACCCATACAAACACATAAGCATAGGTATTTCACCATTTTTAAAAAGGTCTCGGCATATACACACATCCGTTTGCCTGAGAATTATTTGAAAGTTCCTGTGTTCTTAAGGCTTTGATGAAATGTCAACACACAGCATAAAAGAGAAATAGGTTTTTCTCCCTAATTTTCCAGATATTACGTACCTTTTTTTTTAAACTACATTTCAAATAAATGGGTTAAAATGCTCATTGTAAAAAATAATACAAACTTCCCGTATTTTTCCACAACCCTATAAGTTCATTTGTCCTTTAGCATACAACCTTTCACCTGTAAACTTTTAATTAACTTATTAACATGTGCGTTTAGCATAAAGGGTATGACGTTCCAGGCTCTCTTTGCGACCTGATTCCTATTCAACAGTATGTCGTCACATTCCGATTTTTTCATATAAATAGATGCCTGATCGTTTTTAATGGTTGCATAATACACTGTCAGTTTTATTGATTCTAATGGATTTGTCTAATCTCCCATTAGTCGATGTTTACGTGGCTTCTCTTTATTATATTATGCACATCACGATAAATATTATTGCACCTACCATTTAAAATGTTTCCTTAGATTGCATTTCCAGAAGTGGCATTTGCTTCTTCCAAGGGTCTGTACTTTCACAAAGCTGCTTTTAGTTTGCCCACTGTAAAAACGGAATGTAAACGGAGCCCCTTGAACATGGAGCCGGAGCGGCCATCCCCGGGGAGCTGCCTGCTCGGCTCACCGTCAAACCTTCCGGATGTTAAAACGGGACAGAGTCACCTTCGGATGGGGCCGGAGTGACCTGTGTCCCAAGACCTGTTTGCAAGGGTGACGAGAAATCAGGTGTCACGACTCCAGCTCTGGTGACTCCAGGATGAAGATTAAAGACACTGTTCAGAGTCGGCGTCACTGGGTCACGTTATCTGCACCGATAGCCACGCCTTCCTTCTGTGGACGTCACTGTCCCCTCCCCTTTCTCATGGACACCCACAGCCTCTGTGCCCTCATCGGGACTGTATTTGGGCTTCTGCCTGAGTCAGGGTGTCCCAAACAGCCGTTCTCCGTGACCTCAGATACACGCTTCTCACCTGTCACTCTAGCCTCTTATTGTGTCCCTAATACCATCAGGACATTCCAATGGTCTATTTTCAGTGGCTGTCGAGACAACAGGGTTGGGGACCAGGCATGCCAGGTTTCTGGAACGCACGCTTCGCAGCCTTCTGCGACCCACTACGTCTCTTCCTACTGCCCTCAGGTGTGTCATAAGCAGACAGACAGGTGTCTGTAGATTGAACGACATGTACGTGCTACAAGCTGAGGTCCGCTAGCCATCTCAGCGCCTGACTTTCCCGAGACTTCGGGTTGGCTATGCAGCTAGCTGCTGACGGCTGGCTTTAAAATTCTTGGGGAGCTATACAAACTTCTTCCAGGAACCAAAAGTCTGGTGTTTCATGAGCGGGGATATTGGTTATCTCCTTAAGCGTGGAAAAGAGGAGGCGACGAGGTCCAATTGTA
>CM053505.1:245341-262000 GCA_028627145.1 Eidolon dupreanum | reverse complement strand
GCGTGCGTGCACAGCTCACACGCACACGGCGCCGGGAGTCGGAGCGGACGCACGCCCCGGTCAGCCCCACGGACACGCAGCCTCCGCCCTCACAGGGAGGGACAGTCTCCGTCCCATCCCGCGGGAGGCCAGGGACCCCGGCTGCATGCACGGTGGCCGGGCTCCCCTCCGATGGACCCCACGATCCGAGTGCCCCCGGGGGCCGAACGTCCGCCTCGCACCCAACCCCGCAGGCGCCCACTGAACCGCTAGGTGCCCTTGACCTGCGACCCGGCTGGCGTGACGGCGAGGGACACGCTTCTGCAGCAGGTGGCCCCCGATTGGTGTTCTCCCTGTGGCTGGTGGGCTGGGGGGGGAAGTGGGGGCTGCTGACTCCCCAGAGGAGGGATCTGCAGCCAGGGCAGCCAGCCCTGGTGGAGAGACGCTTCGACCCACGAAAAAGCACACGTCCCCGAGAGGCTGAGCCGGACACGGGGACCAGAGCCCGGCCTGGGAACGGACACGCACCCCTGGGGTGACCACGGGAGAAGCCGACGTCGCCTCGAGGGGCCGTTTTCTCCCGCGGCTCCCTGAGACACCCGGAGTGACAGCCCGAATCGCCACCAAAACCAAACGCTTCGGCAAACTACAGAGAGGGTGACACAGCTGTGACATGACGGAGCCCTTAAACGCGGAACCGGAGCGGCTGTCCCAGGGGAGCTGCCTGCTCGGCTCGTCCTCAAACCCTCGGGACGTTAAAAAAGGACAGAGTCACCTTCGGACGGGGGCCTGAGCGACCCGTGTCCCAAACAGCTGTTTGCAAGGGTGACAAGAAAGCAGGTGTCACGACTCCAGCACCGGTGACTCCGGACTGAGGATTAAAGACACTGCTTAGAGTCAGCGTCACTGTGTCACGTTATCTGCACTGATAGCAACATCTTCCTTCTGTGGATGTCACTGTCCCTCCCCTGTCTCATGGACACCCACGGCCTCTGTCCCCTCGTCGGGACCCTGTCTGGGCTCCTGCCTGAGTCAGCGCTGCCCGGACAGCCGTTCCCCGTGATCTCAGATCCTCGCTTGTCACCTATCTCTTTCGCCTTTTATTCTGAGGTTACCACACCTTATAGGCAGACAGGAGACGAGCAGAAAATGACAGCAGAAATCAATGACATTGAAAATGACACATCAACACAGAAAAAATAAAATAAACAGAACCTGCTTCTTTGCAATTATGAGTACAGCGGACTCAACAGAATCTGTTATCCAAATAAAATGCTACACATTCGAGGAGGAACTACACAAAAATCTTCAGTGAAATCACGTCCAGCGTCAACAGTATTGAAAGACCCAGGTGACACTGGGTTGTTCCTGATCTTTTTTTTATGTAAATTATTCTATTCCCCAAAGTGTCATGCTGAATGGAATCCACCTCCCGTTTTGAGACCGCCGCTACAAGCTGTGTTTTTGAACCTCGGTGGACTAATTTCCTCTGCGGTTTGTCGTCCCCAAACGTAAGATGGCTCAGGGTCCTCTCTCCTCCCGGCAACGGCAAGCCCCCAGCACGAGGACGCACACCCACAGGCGTGCACGCTCACACGCACACGCACACGCAGTGCCAAAGGCAGCCGCATCACAAAGGAGACCCGGCCACGCCCGGCCCTCGGCTGCTCTTATGCAACATGGCCCCTGAGGCCCTGACTCGGCACGCCCGTGGCCAACCCTTTTAAAGGAACCCTCGGAGGCTGCCGGCCCCGTCTCTCCGATGAGTCATGAAAATGTGACCAAAGCAATCTCCGAACGGACGATCTGAAGAGAATCCACGCGCGGCCCACGCGTGAGACCTGCTGTAGGTGTGCGGCACGGGTTGCAATCGTCGGTCGGACCGTGGCGCCTTCTCCTAGGGGTTCTGTGAGGCCATTTCCTCTGTCCGGTGCCCGGTGGAAAAAGCAGGATAAACCCCCCACGAGGGGCCGTGGCGTGGCCGAGGCCAGGGGCACTACAGGCCCGGCTCCGACGGCTTCCAGCTTGTCGCTAACGAGAGGCAGAAGCAGAAATCGCACCACTTCTGAGTCATAATACTTGAAACCTTTAGCTGCTCCTGCCAAGGACGTGGGCCTGACCGGAGCTGAACGCACGAACCATCTGAGACGGGCCGGGGCCTCTCCGTTTAGGGACAGAGCAGCTGCCACCCCTTAAACCCTGGACGGGGACCCAGACCTGAGCCTTGCGTCCTGCTGCCTTGCCGAGCGACTCGCCGTTAAAAGCTGCATTTTCCGTCTCTGTCAAAAGCCAACGTCACAGTATGAGCGTCTACGGACGGACACAGGGCGGCGGCGAAAGGCACTAGGTCAAAAGCGGGTTGTTTCTCCATCGTCTGAGCACCCCACGGGTGCAGCCCGGACAGCGCTGCGGGTGCACGCGTGCTGGGAAGACCCGGGCAGGTCTCAGGGAGGACACGGGAGCAGGTGACAGGAGACGGGCGCCCGTAACACAGCGGCCGGACGCCCCGGAACGGGCGCCTCTCAGGAGCGCCGGCGCCGTGGGCTCGATCGTGTTCCCACGAGGCGACTCGGGAAATGCGGGCCGGCCAAGGTCGCCGAAGAAACGCGGCCGTGTTGTCGGCCAGCAGGCTCCGCGCTGCTTTGTGTCTGTCCCCCAGGCGGACACGAGCCTCGTGCCCCTCGGGAGACGTCGGCGGCCGGAAGGCGAGGCTGTGCCCTGTCACCGTGGAAGACGCCTGTGTCCGTGGCTCCGTGAAAGGGGGCGACCGGGTCTGCCCGCTCGGCACAGGGCGGGGGCCGTCGAGGAAGCAATGCGTCCTCGAGCACGGGCCCAGCGAGGCGGGGCCTGGGGGAGACGTGAGCGCCCCGGTTTCCTGGGCCGGGGTGCACCCACGCGCGTGCGCCCGCACACAACCACACACACGCCAGCACTTACAGCCACGTCCGTGCCACGCACGACGGCGTCTCTCCTCAGTCAGGGGTGAGCTGGGCACCGAGGTGGCTGGGACGGCGTCCCCGTTACGGGGCCCCGGTGGGTGCCGCACGCACGAGGGGGCGAGCACGTGGGTGCCACTGCCGCCGGCGGCTGTCCCCTCGGACGCCCGGACCACGCCACACACAGCCCGCGCCTCGGCTCCTGTGCCCACGGAAGCCCGGCTGTGTCCCCCTCAGCCACACGCCAGAGGCTCTGAAGACGCGGGGAGCTCACGAACGGCGCCGTGGCCCGCACGGGCACCGTCGTGCAGAAGCGGAGCTGCCTCGGGCACCTTCCTGTCCCCCCGCCCCGTCCCCGAGCAGGAAGCTGCACGTGGAGAGTTTCGGAGATGGAAGGAGAGGAACGTTCTGGGACTGGCACTGAGGTCACCTCAAAAAGCAGCACTCGGGGGGAAAATACAGGGAAAGGGCCAGGGCGTCTGTCACTCCCGGACAGCGAGGCTGCCGCCCCGAGGACTCTGAGCTGGCCCTTGCCCCAGGGACAACGCTGTGCTCGGAGGCCTGGCGTCCCTGTCACCGTCCCCGGCGGCTTCTGCCCTTGCCTTCCGGTGACAGAGGTGGGGTGTCAGCTGCGGAGGGCCGCACCCAGGAAGCAGGTCTGAGTCCGACGTCACACAGGGAGCTTGGCGGCGTCCACTATGGGTGGCAGGGCGTGGCCGGGGGCACCCACTCCGGGGGAGGCCACCTCCACCGAGGAGGGACGGCATCACGGGAAGGGGAGGGGTGGAAGCTAAAAGTCTGGGTCTCCCCCAAATGTGCATGTCGCAGCCCTAACCCCAAACGGGAGGTCATGAGAGGTGGCTCTTTGAGAAGCGATGAGGACCAGGTGAGGACGTGAGGCGGAACCCCCACGACGCGGTTCGTGTCCTCACGAGAGTGACGTGACCACGTGCTCCCCCCCGTCCACCGTAGCGCTAGGTTTAGGGCCGCACGTGTGCACCCCACTCAGCTGAGCCCTTCACACCCTGCGCCTGCGAAGACCCTGTCTGCAGATCAGTCCCGTTCTGAGGTTCGAGGGGATATGAGCTTGGGGGGGGAACACCCACGAATGTGCCCGGCGTCTGTGCGACCATCGCTGCCCCCACCCTCACCGCGCCCGTCTGCCCTTGGACGGTCCTCGTGTCATCTCTGTCACCCCGTGGTTTCCTCACACGGCCCGTGCCCCTCCCTGCCCTCCCTCCCCTCCCCGCAGGACGCACGGGCCGTGGGGACGGGACGCGGCTGGGAAGGGGAGGCGGGTGCACGGGGGAGGGGGGGCAGGCTGCTGGCGGCCACCGGCTGGGGACGGGGCTCCGCGTGCCGCTGCCTCCCCCGGTTTCTACGGGGCCCCCGAGGGCGGCCAGCCTGGCGGACTCTGCTCTGGGCAACGCACGCCCAGATCACCGTGTCGTCCCCAGGCTCGGCGGAGGCTCAGAGCTGCGGATTCCACTCTGTGGGTGTGCTCAGGTGGCTCAGGTGTGCTCAGGTGGCTCAGGTGGCTCAGGTGTGCTCAGGTGTGTGCTCAGATGGCTCAGGTGTGCTCAGGTGTGCTCAGGTGTGCTCAGGTGTGTGCTCAGATGGCTCATGCGTGCTCAGGTGTGCTCATGTGTGGTCAAGTGTGCTCAGGTGGCTCACGTGGCTCAGGTGTGCTCAGGTGTGCTCAGGTGGCTCAGCTGTGCCCATGTATGCTCATGTGTGCTCAGGCATGCTCAGGTGGCTCATGTGTGGTCAAGTGTGCTCAGGTGGCTCACGTGGCTCAGGTGTGCTCAGGTGTGCTCAGGTGTGCTGCACGGCGCTGCAAGGTCAGCGGCAGCCCAGAGGGAGAGGCAAAGGGGCCGGTACCGGGAACCGAGATGGAAGGACAAAGCCCTACGAGCTCAGAGGCACAGATGCCTCGGTGCTGGCGACGGACCCGTCTGCGGCTAATTACTCACGACGGACGGCCTCCCAGGTGTGGAGGAAACACAGGCGTCCCGTCTCGCGATGTGGGCGCGCGACAGAGACCTCCCTGAAGGGGTGCAGCGTGAGGAGCCGTCTGCACAGAGGGAAGGGGTGCTGTGCCTCGATGTGGAGGCCGGAGGGGCGGACGCCCCCGGGGGAGCAGGGGACGGACGTGCACGGACGGACACACACAGCCACACGCACGCACGGGAGCAGCGGCCGCCGTCTGCGGTGTCCTGTGCTACGACCATCACGGGTGCTCCCGTCGGGCTGTGCCATCACAGGTCACCCGACGTGAGCCCCAGGCGCCCCTAGACGGCCCCGCCACCCACACAGCCACCACGGGCACACCTGTGCTCACCTACTGTGTCCCACCTGCCCGTGTCGATGCCCTCACGGTCGTGTGTCACCCACGGTGACTCGGCGATTCTGTGCCAAGGGTGCCCGCCCCCCCACCCCGCTGTGTCCGGCCCCCTGGGAAAAGGACGGGGTGAGAAGATGCCCGAGCATGCAGGTGAGTAACAGGGGGAGGCACGCGGGCCAGGGGCAGCCAGGCCAAAGGACAAGGCTCACTGCCCGGGAGTCACTACACACGGCCCTGGGCCGGAGGGTAAGCCCAGCCCTGTCGTCTCCACCCCAACCATTCCAGAAGGTTCCAGGGGGAACGGGGGCGGGGACTGGGATAGTAAAGAGAGGAGAAGGCGAGGCTGGACTTCTGTTTCGTGCCTGTTCTGTGAGTCGGTCTCATGTGGTGGAGGGTAAGTTGGCTCGGCTGGCAGACGACACACGGATGCCCGGACAGGGCAGGACGGCCGGGGGCGCCCGTGTGGGGTGCGGGAGGATGGGGGCAGGGGACCGTGTAACGGGAAGTGGCTTTGCTGAGCTGCATGCTCGGGGGGCGGGGCAGCCGGGCCCTCCGCACCGGGTCGTGGCTGCGGGTAGAGCCCAACGTGCCCATGTATCTTACGATACCATCGTAAGCTGCTGGACACTGCGACTCACACACACGCAGGTGATGGCTCGGAAAGGCGTGTGGGCTTCATTTTCAAAGCTTATTCTTGCTCCTTCAGACTAATACTCAGACTCATCTTCCACCAGTACGAAAGAAAGGAGCTGAGGTGAGAGACTGCGGAAAACAGTTTGAAGGGGCGCGTGCACACGAGTCTGGGTCCCCGTCCCCTGCCTGTCCCAGCCCCCGAACCCGAGCCACTCGGCTCTGCCGTCACGCCCTGGCAGCCCACAGGAACTTATCCCTGACGAACGAGCATCTTCTTCACGGACAGGCACAGAGGTCAGGACGAAAGGTCTCCCCGCCCAGCCCAGCCCAGCCCAGCCCAGCCCAGCCCAGCCGCCCCCGGGGGCCGGTGACATTTCATCTTTAACAATGACGAGGCTCACTGCCAGCCATGCCCACTCGGCAGCATCCGCAACCCACCCGTCTGCCCGAACCGGACACGGTGGCCCCGGGCCTGGGACAGGAGAGCCGAGCGTGAGCCGGGACGGCACACAATGGCTGGTGCCGTGCGCCAAGGGTCGCGGGTCCCCACCAACTTTCCACTGTCCCTGTCTCTTCACCTCCCGTGAGGCTCCCGTTCGGCCCCGCCCACCGCCCTGCAAAACACTGCCGGCTTTCTAATCAGCCACACAGCCTCTCCCAGGGAGAGAGAGAGAGAGGGAGGGAGAGAGAGAGAGGGAGAGAGAGGGAGAGAGACAGAGAGAAAGAGACAGAGAGGGAGGAGAGAGAAGACAGCGACACAGAGAGCGCGTAGGGAGACAGAGACTTGAAGCAGGAGACAGGCAGGGGGCCTCTCCCGCCCTCCCCAATCAGGCCCCCTGCTGACCCTTTGTCACCCAGGCCACCGGAGGAGAAGCCGCCTCCCGCAGGGCTGGACGTACTCACGCCCCCTCTGTCCCTACCTGCGGGTCTCATAACGCTGAGCCCACTATTTGCCAGTTCCCCTTTTCCTACTTTGGGAAGGGGACCCTAGAAAGTCCTCCACGCCCAGCCCGGGATCCCCCCCCCCCCCCGCATATCCGCCCCCTGCTCCCGCGGCCCCCACCAACCCCCTTGGCAACAAAGAGTCGCTAAGAAGCCGCCGCCTGAATTCAGCGCCCACGTGGGGGGACCCGGTCCCAAGGAACGCGAAACCTAGTTTCCCAGCCGCCCAGTTGGGGTCAAGTTCAAAGGCAGAGGACAAAAGAAAGTGAGTGTCTGAAGAAAGCACGCCAAGTTTCAGGGGCACGGGGGGGGGGGGCAAAGCGGGGCGCTGTCGGGACTTGTCTAATCCACCCGACGCCCCCCACTCCCCACCCCTGAGGGCCCGGGGCGCTGTCCCCCAGCCGCGGCTGGGTCCGACCTGCACGGCGAAGCCTCCGCTCGCGGGGCAGAGGGGGGCTGGCCTCGGTGGGGTTCGCAAGTGCTCTCACGGCTGCCCCCTGTGTCCCTGGGGAATCCCTGCCTGGGAGGGCGTCCCGGGTCCCCAAAGTGAGGTAGCCTCCGGGAAGTTTTGTGACGTCGCGGGTCGCAGACACCTGGGTGGCTTAGCGGGGGGGGGGGGGAGGGGGGAGGTTGGAATAAAGTGCCTCCGAGGCGGCAGACGGGACGCCGGCAGGTCTGGGGGCTCGCGGGGCCGCAGGGGAGGTTCTCTGCAAGCCTGGGGGTGCCCGGGGAGCTGGGGGTGCAGGGGCGGCCCCGCGCGGGGCGCCGGGCAGGGCCCTCCGCGGCGGCGGCGGGCGACGGCCCACGGCCCTTTGTCTGCGCCGGCGGCCCCGGCTGCCCCCCCGGCGCGCGGTGTCCCCGCGCGTGCCACTCACCCACGGTGGCCAGCGTGTCGAAGTCCTGCAGGCGGTAGGCGGGCGGCTGGGGCGCGGGCGCCCCGTCGGGCGTGTCGCCCGCGCTGTCCGCGGGGTCGGGCTCCGCCGCCGCCGCCTTGGCCAGCCCGGGCGCGTCCATGGGGGCGCGCTGCACAGCGGGGCGCCGGGCCGGGTCGCGGGGCGACGAGGGCCGGGCTTGCGGGGACGCGGCCTCGGAGGGCGGCGCGGCGGCGGCGGCATCAGCGGCGCCCACCCATGCGCGCCCCCCGCCTGGCGGGCCGCGGCCGGGCGCAGCGGGCGGAGCGGCGGGGACAATGGCGCGGCGCGCGTCGGCGCTCAGCGGGGCAGCGGGGGCGACGCGGGGTCCCGGCCGCGGGTGCCCGGCGCCCTACTCATTCCTCGGCGCCCCGCGGGCCGCGCGCTGCTGCGGAGCCGGGCGGAAGCGGCCGGGGCGGGGCCGCTGCGCCGCTGTCGCCGCCGCGCTCCGCCCTCGGCGCGGCGCCGCCCTGCAGCGGGGGGGAGGAGGGGGGAGGAGGGGGACACGGGGGGACGCGCGGCTTTGGGGGGACGCGCGGCTCTGGGGAGCGGCCGCCCCCTGCGCGCGCCGCAGCGGCCCCAGGCGCGGTGCCGCCGGCTCCCCGGGGACGCGCGGCTGAGCCACCGCGGTCGCCGCGCCCCGGACCGGAAGGTGGGGGGCGGGACGCGCTGGGGACGCGGAGGGCGTGGTCCACACCGAAGTAAAGTTGAAAAACAAAACCGAGCCCGGAGTCAGCCGCGGGCGCGGCGCCCGGGGGGGTGCGCGGTGGCGGCTCAGCGTCCCCCGGTCGCGGCGCTGCGCGGGCGCGCGGGGTGCGCGGACCGCACCCCGAGTGTCTTCGCGGCTTCGCCCGATTGCACAGTGATTTCGAAAGAGCCGTGTAAAATGTAAAAAGGAACACTCGAGGCGCGACCGAGGGAAGACACCGCCCAAGTGCAGGGCTCGCGACGCGGGGCGCTGCGGGGCGCCCCGACACCTGTGCCCGTCACGCCCGCGGCGACGCGCGCCGTCCCGCGTCCGTGTCCCGCGCGGTGGGCGCGCGTTCAGATGCACAGCGCACCGACGCCGCGCGTGTCCGAGGCCGCAGCGTCCGGCACTGGTCGCTCTTCCTGTCCTAGGCCATCTGGTTAATAAAAAGGCTTTAGCGGGCCCGCCCCGGCCCCGGCCCCGGCCCCCCGCGGCTGACATCCGGGGACCGCACCCTAAGTGTCTTGCGAGGGGGTCCCAGCGACCCCGCCTTCGCAGGCTGTGTCCTCGGGTGCGGGAGGGGCGCAAGGCCGCGCCTAGGTCGGGACCTGAGGTCGCAGGCGTTTCCCGGCGACCAGGCCAGGCCGGCCCGCCGGGGTGGGGGAGGGGCGGGGGGCGACGGGAAACCAGAACCAGGCTCCGGGGGTGGCCTCTGGCCCGCGGGGCCAGGCTCGCCCCGACCCTCACCTACGCCTTGGTGGGTGGCATTTTCCTAGGGCGCGCCGCGCCCTCTCCCCCCGCTGATGGCCAAACCGTGCGTGGAAGGCAAACCACGCGCGCGCCAGGAGCGGGCCGCGTGCGCCTCTGTGCGCCTGGACGGCAAGCAGGGGCTGTCCCCGCGCTCACACCGGCAGGCCCGGCCCGCCCGAGGGGCCCGGGGCTCCCCGCGGGGCCAGGGCCCGCTCCCCACCGGCGCGAGTCCTCTCCGCGTGTGGGACCTGTGGCTGCGACGCCACCCGCTGACCAAGGCCGGCGCTTCGCACTGCGCTGGGACAGCGCCCGGCGCGAACTCCCCGAGTTCCACGTGGGCTGCAAGGTCGCCATGCTCACGTCCACTCCCACCCCTGGGCCTGAGCTGTGTCGCGCAGGTGTCGCAGCGCCTGGCCGTGCCAAGCAGCTCACATCGATCCGCCAGGGCCCTGAAAATTCTTCAGGAACCACGGCGGAGTACGCAGAAGATGAGAAAAATCCCTGTCGGCCAGGCCTTCCAGGGCAGGACAGGCCCCGCCTTTGCGAGGCAGGGTGCAGGCCTGGGGGTGAAGAAGAACCCGAACTCCGCTGCAACGGGGTTCTGCCTCCCCCAGAATGAAGCTCCCCCGCGGGCCTGCTGTCCAAGGCAAGGGGGACATCTCCCCGGTGCCTGAAGCCACCGGCTCCTCCTTTGCAGTGAGGATGCGCCTGTGTTGGTATTTGTATGCGTGAAAGTCGGTGTGTGTGTGCACGCATGTGTGTTATAGTACGTGGTTCCGTGTGTATGGATGCGGGAGAGCACTGAGTTACTACAAAATCGAAGTGTGCAGCTACCTGCCCAAACGTTACATCGTCTCCATGGACAAGGCACTGTTACATTCCATATTCTATCTTATAAAATATTCTCATACATCTTACAATACTAATATAGATTCTAAAAGAAGTGTTCAGCTGCCTTCAGACTTTACAATGTATGTGTTAGACATTACAGATATTACTTATCATATTGTAATATATTCTATAATACATATTCTGAAATATTTTATAATATATATTCTAATATACGTTGCAAAGGAAGCATTCAGCTGCTTTGACACACTTTACAATTTACGTATATAAGATATTTTACATGTATCTTATATTCTTCTCTATTCTAATATACTTTATTATCTATGTTAATATATTTTATTATCTATTCTAATGTACATTCTGAAAGAAGTGTTCTACCTTCGTAGACTTTACAATTTAGATATATATTAGATATTATATATATTATCTATTATATTCTAATATAGTCTGTAATATGTTCTATTTTGTAATATTCTAATATATTTTATTATCTATGTTCTATTATATTTTATTACATATTCTAACGTTTATTCTAAAACAGGTATTCTGCCTTCACACACTTTACAATTTACATATATATTAGATATTACTTATATATGATATTCTAATGTGTTCTGTAACATGTTCTACTTTTACAATATACATTCTAATATATTTTATTATGGATCCTGAAAGAAGTGTTGAGCTGCCTTCACACACATCACAGCTTACCTATATGGAAACGTATTTATAAATAAAGAT
The DNA here is from genome assembly GCA_028627145.1 of Eidolon dupreanum. Lineage (NCBI taxonomy): Eukaryota > Metazoa > Chordata > Mammalia > Chiroptera > Pteropodidae > Eidolon > Eidolon dupreanum. The sequence continues at coordinate 251,227 of CM053505.1, read as the reverse complement.
ACGTCTGCACGTGTTCTGAGTGAAGGACATCTGTGCACAGTGCGGGCGACTCAGGTAAGCAGCAGCTTTGGGAGCAGGTGTGGCGTGCGCCCACGCTTTGGGAGACTGTGTTCTCGGGCTTCCGGAGAGAGACCTTTCCTGTCGTGCGGGAGTCCGTTTGAACCCGGACCCGGGCACAGCCTTCCACGAGCGTCCCCCGTCTCTCAGGCTTGGTGCCTCCATTTATTTGCAAGCTCTCAAATGAGCTGCCGGGGGGCCACTTACGGGGCTTCGGGTTTTGGCACGAAGGCTTCGTTCTCCCTCATCCCGGTGCCCCTGGGGAGGCTTCGTGTAGGCGGAGGTGTGCTAGGCGTGTGTGGTAACCTGGTTCGCTGGCTTTGCTCTGTCGCAGTCCTTGTCACCTCTGCCTCTCCAGCCAGGCCCTTCGTGACTAAGGCGGATGCTGCGACCTGTTTTAGATGATGGTAAGAATGACCTCAGTCATCCGGGACTTGCTCGAGGTTCAGGCTGCGGGGTCAGCACCATCCACAGCGTGTGCAGGGGACCCGGGAGCCATATTTCGGCACGTGGCTCTCTGGAGATCTCTCCTGCCAAAGGGACCCCTGTTGCAAGCATCTCCGATGTCACCTGTGCAAGAAGAAGTGTCCTGCCTGGAACTGAAAGAACCTGCTGAGTCCCTGCCTTACTCAAGACACAGCTGGGACACGGGGAAGCAGAAACGTGCGTGGAAACCACGACCCGGGGCATCCGCTTTCCAGATTCTGCAAGGCTGAGCTGAGCACGTGGGTCGGGCGGTTTTTACTCTCTCTGTTGCTCACGTGCTAGTCCCTGACGCTTTTTAAATGACCCGGAGTGCGACAAAGTAAGTGGAGGCACGTTATATCACGTCCAGTCGTACGTGTCTGTAGACGCAATAAATAATACGCCACTATCAACCGTTTTTCCGTTTCGGATTAAAAGCTTATTTAGATTCTCAGCTTGGACCGTAGTTTAAGAACACCACACAGACATCAGGAGAAAAGAAAACGGAAATTAATTCCTGGAGTATTAAATCACTTAAAGGGGGGAAAAAATCAGACTGAACACAGTAAGAGTAGAAAAGTGAGTTTTCAAACCCCTGGGACTTCCTGGAAGAACATTCTAAACTGACTAGAACCACCAGGGAAAATAGATAAGTACACCTAACTATATAAAAGTGTAAGTTATGGAAACACAAAATAAAAACACACTTACAGCAAGCTCACCTCGAGCATGAGAAATGTACAGAAGCCAGAGAGATGTGTGATCAGGAGTATTAGAGCACAGGTAACCCCCAAAACACCACAGCTGTGGGTTCTTCTCTAGTGAGAAAGAAACATTTGCAATAAGTAGCGAAAAAATCAAAGAGGTGTGACTAAGAACAGGGGTGGTGGCGGCTGTCTTTAAAAATTCACCTGCCTTTGCAACAATGAGGTGCTTCCTGGCAACGAGACGGTAGTTATAACAACACTTAGCTTGTGATGCCTTCGGTGGAGAGTCTGATGGTGTCAGAAATGCCCCTACATTCTGGTCCACTAACTCTAGGGATTTGTCTTTCGAGACGAAATTTTTGAGTCCTTCAAAAACCTGGTGACCAGAGTTACCCACGTTTTCAAGGCTGTATTGTGTCCTTCCCCAAATTGGTATGTTAAGACCGTCACACCCAGGACCTCGGAACGTGTCTGGATGTGGAAACAGGTGTTTACAGGTGGGATGAAGGTAGAGTGAGGTCACCAGGGTGGCCCTGATCTTATAGGACTGTGTCCTTGTAAGAAGAGGAGATGAGGACAGAGACACACACAGAGGGACCACGTGAGGACACAGGGAAGGGACAATGTCCACACGCCCAGCAGAGAGGCCCCAGGACGGACCAGCCCTGCCCACACCTGCATCTCAGACGTCAGCCTCCAGGACCAGGAGACAATAAATGTCCGTGGTTTAAGCCACCAAATCTGTGATATTCTGTAGCCTTAGCAGACTATTACACCCAAGATTCAAGGCAGGTTTTTATCATAGAGAAATAATAGAGATATTTTCAACATCTGAAAATCGGGATACCTATGTGTTTACGCCCATGTGTTCGCATCAGGGAACTTTCAAACTTCATGAATACTAAACAAAATGGGCCCATTAGACTCCATTTTCAGTAACACGGGCGGTGCGTGCAACACAAATTTTGCAACTCACTCTGATCGTCAGTGTACAAAGAGCTGGCCCCCGAAAAGCAGGACCATGTGACGAAACGGTCGTGTCTGGAATACGCGACTTTATCTGATCGTTTTCCTGACTCCCACGGGTCTTCCTGGCTCGAGAGAACGGGCTTCACAGGACAGTGAGTGATGTCACAGGAATTGGGAATTGTGACATTAGGACACCAGACTCCGTGAAGGATCCGAAAGCGACTAGCGTTATCGTCGGCCTTGCCCTATGTTTTATCTTCATTTCCAGGACAGGGGTGAGAACACATTTCTCCAGTCTTATCAGCGAGCCCGGTGGGTCGGTTGGTCGTTTTGGTAGCTGTACCTGCTTTCGTCTGCGGACAAGAGTAATCAGAAAACTGGGAAATCCCAGAAGGACAGAAAGAACACGTGACTGAATAGTTACACATGCCCTGACCTTGCAGAAAAAAAAAACAAAACAAAAACAAAAACATTCGCTACTGTAATTGTTCTGAGCTCAGCGTCTCCTTGGCACAGTGAAGGCAGACTCACCGGAAGAAAAATGGTTTCTGAACTTCGGAGAGATAAGGTCCCGGGAGCAGGCGAGAAGTAGCTTCTCTCAAGATAAAGCCGGGAGTGAAAATGTCGTCTGACACTGGAGAGGAAACGCTGAGAAGTGTGGTGCTGGGGAGCCCGGCAGTCACGTGCCGAGTGGCCGTGGTCGTGGGGACGCACCTCGGCCAGTACGTGTCACCCAGACACCAGCACGGTGACTCAGAAATGTCATCCAGACCTCTGCACGGTGACTCAAAAATGTTTTAAAAGCAGATTTCCTTCTTTACTGCTTGTGCCAAAGCAAATTCTTCACGTTTCAAAATGCACATGTCAGAATGAAACCACGGAGTATTAAATAAAAATATGGACTTTTAAAATATGATGATCATAATAACTATACTTGTATAATTTCTAGTATATGTCATTTATGTTATGCATAGTTTATATAGGCTATAGAACATGTATAATTTATGTAGACTATGTAATTTATATTACATACAAGTTATGTATAAAATATATAACTCGTATTACGCAGAATTTATGTATAAAATATATAATTTATATTATGCAAAATTTAGGTGTAAAATGTATATAATTTTGAAAAAGAGAGGCTTTTCTGCAAAACCATAATGTAAAGGCATATTTGTGTTTATACTGCATACGGAGAATATGTAACTACTGAATGTAACTATTCAGTCACGTGTTCTTTCTGTCCTTACATATTTTTATATAAACACTAGATGTGTGTATGTGTATATATATATATATAAAGTATATACCACAGTGCAATACGATGTTGCAATATAAAGCAATATAGATATATACACGTATGTATACATAGTAGATACATCAATACAAACGTATATATGTAAGCATATATATGTACACACATACAAATGGAAATATATATAAACCCACGCGCGTGCGTGATGATACCCATTTATGCTCATGTCTATACACGTATGTCAGGTGGCCCCCGCCACTGGGTATTTGGACAAAGGAAATAAAAATACAGGATGCTCGGTGAAATTTTAATTTCACATTAAAATACGTACATTTTAAATACAAGAACCTGAAAAAAGAAGATGTTACAGGTCACATTCCTTCCACCTGCGATGGAGTTAAACACCCCCGCACTCTGAGTTCTGACGGCTTCTTGGGTCCTTCGTCTGACGCAGGTGGCACTGAAAATTAGGGGCTGCACATACCTCGTGCCCCTCGCCACGGGCTCCTTGCCTCTGAGTTTACGGGGGGAGTTCCCCTCGTCAGGCGTCTTGGGACCGGGCAGGATTGGAGACACCAGCATCCGGAGAAGCAGCCGGGCAGCCGGAGGAACGGGATCGGCCGGTTTCGCAGCCGGTGCCGGGCGGCGCTCTTAGAAACCGGCGGGAGTATCTCAGCCTTGTTTCTGCCGCGTCTGGGGCGGGAGCCAGGAAGCTCAAGGTCACCGGGAACGCTCGGCTGCCTGCCTCGTTGGGTCACAGGCGGGCCGTGCTTGCTCCGTGCCAGCTGAGCACAAACAGGCTTCTTTCAGGAATGTCGACCTGGCATTCTGTACGGTGAGGCACGGGGCACTGTCCCCAAACAAGGGGCGGCAGCGGACTGCTTGGAAGGCGTTTGCAGTTCGGCAGCAGCTGGTCAAGCCGCCCCTGCCTCCCACAGTCCAAAGACAGCCGGAAACGGCGCCGTCCCCGGTGGGGACGGCCACCTGTCTGCACAGAGACCCCGAGACATCCGGGGGACACGCTCGTGTGGGCCACTGTCGCTGCCGCTGCCCAGACTCAGACCCCAGGGCACGCTGAGACTCCACGCACCTCACAAAGCATCCCTGAATCACAGACATCGCTCGGGCTACGCGGAAGGGCGCCGACGAGCCTCGGGAAGCTGGCGCCAGGCGGGGTGGCTGCCGAGGCCGGCCCTGTGCCGTTTTTGGGGGATAGTGGTTCAAGCTGTGGCTGAGGACGATGTTAGGGCCTCATTGTCGCTGGCCAGCTTGTCCCCTCGGCCCGAGGGCAGTGGTGGACGGCGTGGAGACAGTCCTGACACGGACCACCCCACGGATGTCCACACTGTGCCCTCGACGCCCACCCCCCCGACGTGGGAGAGCAGGGTGACCTCACGTGACCTCGAGACCGCCGCGTGGCCCCCAGAACGTCAGGCCTGGACTCGAAACCAGGGCAGGGTGGGGACACAGACAGCCGGAAGCGCTCCGCTCCCCTCCCCTCCGTCTGGGCGGCCCGGCGGCCACCAGCAAAGACACGACGCGTCCACATGACATTTCTGCAAAACGGGTCTTTGCTGTGGTTTGTTTTGCGTCTGCTGAACCCTTTGCTCTTGGGTCCGGCGAGAGAAAAAAATAGGCAAGCGTCACGGATAAAGTCGAGGTTGGGCATGCAGAGGAGCAACTGGTGGCGTGGAGCCCCCCGGGGGCGAGGGGCGGAGGGACAGAGCGAAAGGCAGGTGTAGAAAGACGTGTAAGCTGCTGCATGGGCACCCCTGGAGCTCAGGGCGCTGTTTGGCTGCAGACCGTGGGGTCGTTGGACCGGGGACCGCCAGCGTCCATCGACCTCGGGACGCTGAGCAGGCTCTGCCCTTGAAGAACCTTCCAGAATCCAGCCCGCCCGAGGCAAGGAACACGCTTGACTCGGGGTGCCGGCTCCGAGGCCGGGACATGCCCTCGGAGCGGCTGCTCCCGATGCCTCTGCTGTCACGGCTCCTTCCAGAACAGCGTCTGCAGTGAGCCGAGCGGTCGCCGCCCCCCTGTGCCCTCGTCCGCGTCGCCGGGATCGGTGGTTTTGTCACGAGGGGCATGTTGCTGTTTTGCGAGCCGCGGTCGCTAGGAGGAGGCGGCGGGGGTTTGTGGTCGCATGCTGGGGTGTTGCTCCCTCTGAGTTCCTGTGCCACAGGGCGGGGTGCCTACAGGCAGACCCGACGAGCCCGGCATAGCTTTGGGGGGTGAGACGGGACACCCCGGGACCTCCAGGCGAGCTCACGCATGGCCTATCACACTGCTACACGGCTCGTGAAAATTAGAACATGGGTTGCCAAAAACCGAATCCAGAAAATGTCGGAACACACTCCTTTGGGGAATAAATCATCGATAGGGATGAAATAGTGTAAATTCTGTGTCTGCCTCCCAGCCCCGTTTGAGGGA
>CM053505.1:228651-244841 GCA_028627145.1 Eidolon dupreanum | reverse complement strand
TTTCCTGGGGCTCAGCACACAGTAGGTGCTCTTCCAGGAAAAAAAACACACACACTTAGTGCAGGGATCAATCAGAAACGTTTGGAGACACAGTTTCACTGGAACACACTCACACACTCACACACGCACTCACACACACTCCTATGAAGAACACATTGTGCAGAAGCCTCCATGATAAATAAGTACATTTAGGAAAGAAAGACAAAAACCGGAAACGCATCTGCAGCCCTCCCAGGCAAGCTGCTCCGGGCCGGGGATCAGGCTTCATTTTCCGGGCAGTCACCCGCTTCCCCTGCCCCCCTAAACTCGCCGCGCGCCCCCCTCCCCCAGGAGCAGCCCGCACCCCGCAGCAGCCTGCCCGCGGGCCGGCCGGAGGGTGCGGCCTTGATAACGACAGCACGAAACGCTCCGGGCGACCCGGACGAGGCCGTCCCGCGCCACACCCAGCGCGATGCCAACGGTCCCTTCCTAAGAACAAAGAGAACGCCACGGGCGAGGGGCCTGCCCGGCCCAGGGCCAGCGTGGGCAGCGCCGGTCGGCGCGGCTCGGCCAGTTCCCGGCGCCCCCTCCGTGTGTCCCGCGTTATCTGCTGGGGCACAGCGACAATCCGCTGAGAACGCGTTTCTGGTCCCCGCCCGCCTGGGCGCGCGGCGGGTGTGGGACCGCTGGTTTGCAGGGCGCCGAGTTTTGTCTGACTTTTTCTCGTCCCCTCCCCCGCAGGCTGTCGGGCGCCTGAGCCGCGTCCAAATTTAGGCCGGGGCGCAGGGCGTGGCCCGCAGAGGCCACCAGGCGCCCAGCCACGGAGCGCGCCCGCCGGGGGCCCGCGCGGGGGGCGGCGGGGGGGGGGGAGCCAACGCGACCCCGGGGACGGGCTACTGCCCCCGGGCGAAGGCATGGCATGTCGCCGCTGTTCCCCGGGGCCCCGCAACTTTCAGAGCTGCCGATTGTGGAAAGAGACCCTGGCGCCTCGCGCCAGGGAGAAAGTTGGAGGAGAGCGCGCGGCCGCCTCCTGGGGCCGCCGGGCGCCCGTGGGCACCGCGTCCCCGGCGCGCCCGCCCCGCCCGCCCCGGGGTCCCGGCCCGGCCCGCGGGTCCCCAGCGGCCGCGCCGCGCGCTCACCCTGGGCGGGCGCCCGAGCGCTCAGCAGGCCCAGCAGCAGCAGCGCGACAGCCGCCCGGCGCGCCATGGTGTGCCCGCAGCGGCGCAGCGGCGGTGCCCGGAGTGGCGCGCGCGGGCGGGGCGGCGGGACAGGCGCCCAGGGGGCGGAGCCGGGCGGGGACGCGGGGGCGGGGGGACGGCCGCGGGCAGGCGGGGTGCTGTCGCCCTCTGCCCCGCCTGCAGCGCCGCGGAGAGGCCCGGGGTGCGGCGCGCGGGTCGCGGGCGGGACGGGCCCGGGGGCCACGCGGACCTGGGAGAAGGAAGAGTCACCCCCGCCCTTCGCTCCGGGAAAGTGCGGGCGGTTCCCTCCTCGCTCGCAGCGGGAACCTCAAGGCAGATAAAATGCCCTCCCTGCTCAGAAAAGTAGGGGGGCCTCCCCCCACCGCGCCCTGCCCCCTCCCTGTCACCGGCAGCCCCCTCCCCCCGCGTGGCCTCTCCCTCGGTGGCAGAGTGACAACCCCCCCTCCCCCAGGAAAGTGTGGGGCCCCTCGTCTCCACACCCCCTACCGACCCGAGGGGACCCCTTCCCAACAAGAGCTCGTGGAACAGCAAAGTGCAATCGGCTACCTGCTTGGGAAAGTGGGGGCCGCTACCTCCCCATGCACCCCCCACCCCAGGGCGCAGCCTGGACACAGAGGGCCCTGAGCACACTGGGGGCGTGCGGGGCGCGGCGAGGTCACTGCTACTGCGCACCGCAGCCTGGGGGCCCTTGGTGGGGGCCGTGAGGGGCAGGGAGTGTCTCCCCTCCGCCATCCGGGGCTGCCGCGGCCTAGGCCCGTCTCTGGGGACGGTCACGGGCCGCCCTGCCGCGTGGCTGTCCGTCCGTGCCCCAGGCTGGCTTGTTGACGAAGGAATGAGCTTTACGTTCTCTCCACGTGCCTGCAGGGTCCGCGGCCGCACCGCCGCCCGGGAAATATCCCTGAGTCACAGTCCGGAGGCGTCAGGGCCTGCAGACGGGCCCGGCCCCGCCGACCACGCCCCTCCGCTCGGGCAGCCCCAGCCGGGCTGTCGGGCCCCTCCCCCGACCGGCCCCACAGCTGCCCTGATGCTGTCGCCCGGGGTCGGATCGCGAACCCCTGCGTCACACACACACCTGGCCACAGGTGGCCAGATGTGCAAGGCTGAAGCCCACACCCTGTGTTTGCCAGAGAGCGCCCCACCCCCGCCCTGGGCGCCTTCTCTCATCTGCCTCCGCCCCTCCCCCACACAGCCTTCACTCTGCCATTTAACTTTTTCCCCCTGTTCCTGGCCACAGTCTGGGGACCAACCTCGGCCAGGGCCAGGGGTGCGGGGTGGGAGCCCTCAGGGGCGCTTCCTGTGGAGCAAGGGGGTGCTGAAGCCGCTGCAGTCACTTTTGCACCTTGAGGTAGGTCCGCCTGAGAACCAAGCATAGATGAAGGGAACGTCGCCAGGCTTCCTGCCTATCACCCCTCTCACCTGTGAGAGACATCATTACCTGGCCAACCTCCAGCCTCTGACGAGGGTGACCCTCCCTTCCCTTGATGTCTGCAAGATTCTGGGGCCAGGAAGTGTCTCCTCACTGAAAGCATCACTCCCCGAGGGCCAGGTGGCCCGGCCTTTATTTATGCCCGGATGCAGAGGCCCTGTGAAGACTTCACTTCCGAATCCATCGAGACGCGTTCCACCTTTGTGAAGACGCCGCCCTCCCGGCTCAGAATGAAAACACCCACAGTGTTTTTGCAGGCACGTCGGTGACGAGAAGCTTTACCTTCCGTAATGAAAATTAATTGAAAGAGCCTCCTGGGTTGTGTGCAGACTCCACGGGAGCCACATGGGGAGGGGCTGGAGCCCGTCGCCACCCAGGCTCCTTGCTCCCCGTGCATGACACCGGTTGACCCTGAGGACATAACCGAGCTCTGACCATTTCCGCAGACCCACATGGTCATTGTGCGAGTTTGTTTCAGCGTAAGCTTTGGCAGCTCCCGGCCTCTCAGGCAGCCCTGCCTCAGTTCTTACTGGTTAATTCCCTTAAATTTAATCTATTTGTGTCCTTCTCTGCAAGCCAGTTAACTGTGTGAGTGTGAGTGTGAGTGTGTGTCTGTGTACACACACAAGGTATAATCCCTGTAAAGTACACACAGTATTAATGTATGTAAATGTCTACATCTCCACTTACGTGCATATCCGGTTCCATCCATCCACCCTTTCATCTACGTATGCATCCAACCATCCGTCCATCCATGCATCCATCCATCTGCTCATTTATCTGTCTATTTATCTGTACATCTGTTCATCCATCTGTAGTGTATTTGAGACAACTTGTTGCCCATCCCATCTCCCTTCTCCCTTATTCCATAGAAACGGACTTTGATTTTATTGATCTTGGCACTATGCCAGCTGAAACGCTATTCCCTCAGACTCACAGTTACGGGGGAGAAAAAAAGAAAGAAAAAAAACTAAGGTCTGTTCAATAAACTTAATGTAAGCAGAAATGGTTAGGGAACACTTTTGAAAAGTGTCTTAAAAGGTGGATCAATGGCTGACATTTAGCGCGCCCGTCTCGCTTTGTGCCTGCCTGGCATACTGAGCCGATTCCTGCACTCCCAAGAGCTAGCCTGGAGCAGGTGGTCCTCTGGGGGACGGAAGTCACTCTCGAAGGGTGACAGACCGGAGGACAGGAGCATGGTTGTTGGTGACACTGCAGAATGTTCCAGGTTCAGTAACAAATGACTCAGTGGATAGATGGGGGATGGGGTGGGGGGGGATGGACGGAGCAACCCTAAACGCTCCCGGGGGTCCCAGGGTGTCCTGAAACCACAACGTGGTAGGAGAGCTGTTTGATGTCTGTGTACCTCCGTGTCCTAAGAGGCTGTGACTGTCACACCCCTTCCCACACAGCAGCTGCCTGAAGGAGGAGCACACAGGGCACTTCCTTGCTTTTTTATAGTTTTTTTTTCAATTACGGTTGACATTCAGTACCGTATAAGTTTCAGGCGGTACAGTACAGTGGTTAGACATTTATATAAGTTACAAAGTGACCCCCTACCTGGCAGCTTACGTAGTCATCGCAACATTGTTACTATATCTGACCCGGCAGCATGCGTAGTTATGGCAACATTGTTACTATATCCCACCTGGCTGCTCACGTGGTTATCGCAACACTGTTACCACATTCCTTATGCTGAACTTGGCTGCTTTGTAACTGCCAGCTTGTACGTCTTTACCCCTTCCCCGTTGTCCCTCATCCCGCTGTCTATCAATGCATGAATACGTCAAGTCCAAGATCGAGGCGGGGGCAGGTTCTGTGAGGACCCCCTCCTGGTTCACGTGTGGCGTCTGCTCGCCGTGTCCTCCCCCGGCGGAAAGAGCTCTCTGGGGTCTCCTTTACAAGGACACTGATGCCCTTCGTGAGGGCTCCACCCTCACGGCCCAATCCCACCTGCTCACGCCACCATCCCATTGCGGGTTTGGATTCAACATACGGATCTGGGGGGACACTCGCCATGGGGGAGCTGCCTGGTGGCCGTCCCTGCCCCCTCCAGTCTTCTCAGGCTCGGGGCGTTTGGGGGGGTCACTTCGATGCCGTGAAGATGGTTTGCACACGTGCCCACAATTTTCTGCAGGGCGACTTTGTGGCTCCTCGCACTGATGGGTGGCCTCCACGCACTCACCTCTGGATGGCTCCTGCCACTTGCCACGGCCAAAGGAATCGATGTAGCAGAAGTGACAGCTACGTCTCTGAGCTCCCGAGCTCCCCGCCTGTGCGACCGTGTGCACAGCCTGAGGTGACCTGCTGAAGGCTGGAGCTGTCCCAGCTGAGCCATCAAAACGCCCTTCCTCACCCGCTCGGCAGCTGGCCTCTGAGTCATGGGAACTCAGCTGACCCCAGAAACACCGCCCAGCTGACCCCAACCCACATGGCCAGGCCACAGAGTCGCCAGTGACCTCGGAGGTGACCGTTTTAAGATGCCAAGAGGTGGAGGTTCGTCCTGCAGGCAGAGCCGACGGCGGTGGCCACCCCGGGACCCGCTCGGGACCACAGCTGTCCCCTGAGCCACCGACCGACCTGAGGGGCCACACTGACGGTTTACCAGGATCGTGACTTCCTCCTGGGGCCCTGAGGTGCTAAGTAAAGGCAGCCTCAAGGCGTTTCCTGTTCCTTTGGCTCCCACAGAGAATCCCGCCGAAGCCGCGGCCAAGACGCGCACCGGCGGTCAGTCTGCGGAGCGGACACATCGTTCCCAGATCCCGAAGGAGACCGAGATATTGAAAGAGACCCGGAAGCGTCACTGTTTTCTAAAGGATTTTCACAAATCGTGACTTAAAAAGAAAAAAAAAAACACCTCTTCATCTTGCAAGGATTGTCGACCCACAGAAAGTCACCAGGATGCGTGACCAGCCCCCAGGGGCCCGCTTATGCTTCACGCTCCCGGGGACACCGGTGTGGACCCCTGTGGGACGACAGGAGAGCCAGGACGCCGACCTGGGAACACGCTGATCGTGACACCACACGCCTCGTGAACGTGAAGAATGTCACCGAATGCCATCGGCCGAAGTCGACACATTTCCCCGAAGCTTCGCCCCAACCGTGACCCTACGGGTGCGAAGCCTTGCACGGGGCGTACGTGTCACTTACGGGCGGAGCAAAAAATGTTGCACACAGCCACGTCCGAACGCAGTTCTGGGAGAGACGCTCGGCCGCAGTGTCAGCGTTCCTGGCACCACATGGTCACTCCCCCGGAAGGACCGGCCCTCCTAGAGTTACGCAGAAGGGGTCTCGCCTCCCCACAGCGCTCAGGGCGGGGGTCCGTGGGCCGTATTCCCAGGAATTCTCGCGTGCGGACAAGGGCTTACGCGTTGGGCTGCTTGGCTTAGAACCTGCGTCGCAAAATAAGTGTGGATGTCAAAACATCAGTAGCTGAAATCGGCCCCACGCACACAATGCCCGGTGTGGGTCTGCACGCGTGAGGCCACAGCCTGCCACCAACAAGGGCCCAGGCCAGGTGGGACGTTGGGAGGGCGTGTGTCTCGCAGTCACCTCGCGGGTGGGGACAAGGCAGCATGGCAGACACCCCGAGGGGCAGGCGGGAGTGAGAGATGCCGCCCAAGGAGGGGACCCAGGGAGGGGGCGTAGTTCAGATTCGGAGCTGTGGCGCTGGTGGGCACAGGCTTAGGCAGCAGCCCATGGAGGGGAGCAGAGCTGCCTCAGGGGCCCCCCATTTCCAGACCCGGGGCGCTCTTCCCCAAGGCTGGCCTTCTGGAACCAGTGAGTCCTTCTGAGTGGCGGGCTGCACACTCCTGGGGTCTTCTGAGCCGCTGTGACAATGGCCCTGAGCCACGGGCGGGTGGGGCTGCTGCAGGTGTGTCCCATGGGTTTCTGGCGGGGAGTGACTCATGCTCAGAGCCCGCAAGCCACTCTCACTTGGGGACACACCTCGGCATGTGCTTCTGGGGAGCCCAGCCCAGGACACTTCCTGTCCTCAGAGCGGAGAACCTCACTATGCGCGTGCGTGCGTGTGTGTGTGTGCGTGTGTCTGTGTGTGTGTGGCATGCTGGGGTGTGTACAGCTGCACCTCCCCCGTCTGTTTTGTTTGCTCCCTCTCCATGGAGACGTGCCGAGCGCTGTGGCTGGCTTCTCCAACCACAAAGAATGAGGCTCTGGGGAATCTCCTAAGTTCTGCTGTGCTGTAGTTTTGTTTTGTTTTGTTTTGTTTAAAAAAAAAAAAAAAAAAAGAGGATGGAAATGAAAGGTTTAGCTCCAGGAGCGACTTGGCGTTTTAAACGCCGTTTGCCATGGCAATGGATGTTTTAGTTTATTTAACTTTTTGAATTAGTTTATTTTTTATGGTCACAATGGTTAACAAAATCCGACAAGTTTCAGCTGTACATTTTAACAGTGAGGCGGATACACATCGCCTTGTGTGTTCACCTCCCACAGTTAGATTTCTTTCTGTCACCACATACTCGTCCCCCTTTACCCCGTCTACCTCCCCCCTCTCCCCTCCCCCCTCTGCCTACCCTGTAGTAACCACGAGTCTATTCGACATGGTTAAGATGACCTTACTACCTAAAGCATTATACAGATTTAATGCAATCCCCACCACAATCCCATCGGCGTTCTTTAAAGAAATAGAACAAAAAGTCATCAGATTCGTATGGAAGCACAAAAGACCCCGAATCGCCAAAGCCGTCGTGAGAAGAAAGAACGAGGCTGGAGGCGTCACTCTGCCCGACTTCGAATTATACTACAAAGCGACAGTCATCAAAACGGCATGGTATCGGCAGCAAAACGGACACACGGACCAGTGGACCAGAATCGAGAGCCCAGAAGTAAACCCATGTTTATCTGGGCAGGTAATTTTCTGCCAAAAAGCCAGAAACGTACGGTGTAGAAAGGGAAGCCTCTTCCATACATGGCGCTGGGGAAACTGGAAGGGGACCTGCGGAAGAAGGCAGTGGACGTTTCCAGAGGCAGGACACGGAGCCGCCGGTGGAAGGATCAGCAGGGCGTGTGTCCGGCCGCAGCCGGCCGCCCGGTGAGGGGTCTGTCTCATCCGTCAGCGCGCGGTCCTCAATGCACCAGACGCCCCCCGGATCTGAAGACTGGCCCTTCACGCGCATCCCGGACGGGCGCGACTCACAGGCAGTGCCGGCCCGTGCCCGTGCGTGTGACGGTGACCGGGCGTCCGCCCCCCCCCCCGGGAGGACAGCCGCGTCCCGTTCTCACGGAGGACAGTGCGTCTATGACGCCGTCCCAAGATGCGGGAAGAGCGTGATGCTTGACGCCCCCGCTTCCCGACCCCGCACGCGATGCCGGACGCAAGGGGGCCGGCATGGTGGCCCACGTCACACGGCACGCGTGTGTGCTGAGGGCACACCTCCAGCGAGGCCGGTGCCCTACAGAGAGCCCACTGCGTGGCGTTCTCACGAGAGCCAGGGACGCCGGCAGCCCCCTTCCTGCCCCCGAAGGGGGTGCTTCCGTCGTTCCCGCGCCCCGGCACACGCTCTTTCTGCCCCCTCTCTCCCCTCTCCCCCTACCCTGTCTCTGCCTCCCCTTCTGTCTCCTTCCTGCCTCCACCCTCTCTGGCTCTGTCCCTTCCCTCCCTTCTCTCGCTCTGTCTCTGGTTAGAGTCCCTGTCCCCTGTGATCACACACTCACAGACGCACACACGTGCACACGCAATGCATGCATCCTCACGCATGTACACTGCGTGCATGCCCACACACATGCCCACAGAGGCACACACAATGCATGCGTACTCACACAGATGCACGTGCATCCATGCCCACACGCATGCACATGCAGGCATCACAACGCATGCATCCTCACGCATGTGCGCTGCATGCATGCCCAAACACGTGCACACACATGCACACGCACAACACATGCATGCTCACACACATGCACGTGCATCCACATGCCCACACATGCACACACAACGCATGCATCCTCACACATACACAGTGCATGCACGCCCACAAACATGTACAGTCATGCACACACAAAACGCATGCATACTCTCACACGTGCACGTGCATCTGCATGCACACACACACACAGAAAACGCATGCATACTCACACACACATGCATGTATGCCCACACACGTCTGCACACACGCACACACACGCACACACTTGCAGAGGCACACATGCGTACTCACACCCACGCATGCTGGCTGCCCGCTGCTCACGCAGAGCCAGGTCTCATACCGCCCCCCCCCCGCTGCCCACCTTCTTCCAAAGCTCACCGGCTGCTTGAGATCCGGCGCCTTCACGGTCGCTTGTCCACAGACCTCCAGACACATCCCGGAAGAGTCCTCGCGCCTCGTGCAGTTTTCAGCAGCTGTTGGCACATGTTCGTTGCGGATGCAAGGACGCACCTGCGGCAAGCACCAGAGAGACAATTCAGACTGTGTCACCGTGTGGAAGAGGAAGGTGGACGGAATTGGAGCACACACGTCAGCGAGTGCTTTCACGAAAGCATCCTCACCGCCTGATGGGATAAAGACCCCAGATCTGTAAAACAGACACGTGTAGGTACAGCTGTCATCCACGCATTTCACCCAGCGCGTCCGCGGACACCGGGTCAGGTGGCCAAATATTGCCGCCCCCTCGAACACCGTGTGCCCGCCTGGGATCTTTCGGTGGCTTTGGACACAGAGCACCCAACAGGGTCAAAACTCCCCGTTTCTGAAGCCTGGCCGCGCATCGTGGGAGTCGGGGAACCCCACTGGGTCTCACGCACCTAGGGGTCCGTTAAACAGAGGGGTCCAGACGCAGGCGTAATGACCGGGGTCCGATCTCAGCGACGGTGACGATCGTAAAGGATGGTCTCAAATATTGTGACATGAAGACGTGTGTGCTTCTCATTGGTGAAAATCCCCACGGGTGATACTGCTGTGGCTTGTCACCTGTGTCCCTGAGGGTCTGCCACATCTCAGTTACAGCTGAGCGAATGGACAGATGTCCATTTCTCCCGCCCGAGTGCAGAGAACCCCTGACGTGTTCGCAGGCCCTTCGGCGTCTGCAGCCGGGGCAGGAGGTCTGGAAGCTGGGACACAGCAGGCACACCCTGAGTTTCCCCCCTCCTAACAGCGGTAGTTGGTCAGTGTTTACCCCAGCGCAGGAGCCTCTGTGGCTCCCCCCTACCTCCCCTCGCCCCATCTCCGACACAGCCCACCTCCTCCTGGCTCGCCTGGGGCTCAGATTCTTTCAGAATCAAGCCTGCCCTCCTGCAGGAAGACCTTTGTCCTGGTAGATGGTGAGATAATGGGCCCTCTCGGCTGAACTTGTCCTGCCTCTTTCTTGGGACGGTTCTCTTGCCTGGAGGTCAAAGGGGAGATTTGAAACGAGAGGGCGGGGAAGGCCGAGATGCTCACACCCAGGGGAGGGAGGCAGGCCGAGGAGACACCTGCCGGTTGATTGACCTTCCGAGGCAGAAAGGGATCCTGATAACATCAGAAAACGGTTCGTTACCGGCCTAACGACCTTGTTACGGGTCACGGGGCAGCAGACGGGGTGTGGACGAGAGCAAATGGACCGTGAGAGGTGAAGAGCCCCCAGGCCGAGGGGCGCCTCGTGGCCCCCAGCCTCTCAGGCTTAGCCGAAGACCAGCTCTCTCCAGCACGGCCAGGAGCACCCAGCGCCGGCAACTCACCCCTCAGCGCCCTTTACAGCCGGGCGCTGCAGGGCGCGTCCGGCTCGGCTGGGAAATGGGCAAATCCCACAGCAAGGCGACGGGCCCCGCGGCCACCTGTGCGGGGAGCGCGTCCGCCATCGACCCCGAAGCGGTCACTGTGCCGGTTTGAGTTCCGGGCACAGGCCCAGCCCGAGGAAATGGCGAGGGTGGGGGGCCCTGGGCTCCCCATTCTCGTACGTGGTGGGGTGACACCCCAGAGACTAATATACATCGTCACGTAGCAGAGCTGGGATGCAGCAGGAGACCCAGGACGCAACACTACAGTGCTCTGGGGCAGGACCACGGCCCCCCGAACCCCGACTCCCCCGAAGCCTCGTCTCATTGCGGGCCGGCTGCTGCCACCCCGAACCTCAGCCAGCCCGGTGCCCGGGGCCAAACGCCTGGTGCCAAAGTCCTGGATCCTGACTTCAGAGGGGGCCTGTCTCCGCCCACCCCATGGGAAGCGCAGACGCCCCCCCTGGATGGCAGGGAAGGGGCGAGAAGGCTGCACCCCCAGCGAGCCTGGGTCCCTCGGGTGAGACCGTCGTGCGAGCCCCCGGCCACAAACGCGCTCGCCCACCCCAGCCTGCCCACTGCGCCCCAGACTCCGCTGCCCACACAGGCACCCTCGTTCTCGGCTTCCCCAGGGAGCAGGCGCCGCACCCCCCAAGCGCCCCGCACTCCACCCCCCGCCCGGGCACAGCTGACCGCGAGGCATTTTTTCCAGAGTCATTTGAATGCTTGATCTTTCTCGTGCCGTCTGCAAACTCGTCCCCTCCGTCCCGCTGGGCGCAGACCAGGCCACGCTCCCCACACCCGCGTCCCGTCGGCTCAGGCCGCCGACGCGAAAACCTCCTCGACCTTCCTGCTTCTGACACGGACGCCGGGGAGGGGGGCTGCCGGGTCTGGGCAGGGGGCAGAGGGCTCCCCAGGAGGGGACGGCACGGCTGAGCCGGCGGCTGCAGAAGGACGCGGCGTGCGTGTGTGTCGGACGGGGTGGGGGGAGACGCACGTGCCGAGGGCCTGTGGCAGGCGGGCGGAGGATGCCCGAGGGGCTGAGAGGCAGAGGAAACGTGGGGTGCGGCTGGGTGGACGCAGGGGAGTGAGGCCAAGGCCACAGCGCCTCCCCCGTCTGAAGAACGTCTCGCGGGTCCCCCAGGCCCCCGTTTCCTTTCATTCCCCTGCCCTTCCCCCTGCCAGCCCCCGAGACCCCCGCCCGCCCCCGGCCGCCCGCCTCTGGGCGCCGCCGGGGCTCTCGCCCTGCCGGGCTTCCGCCCGCGTCCCTGTGCCGGCCTCGGTCCCTGGAGCGCTCACGTGCCAAGTTCACACGCGCAGGGTGTGCCCGCCGCCGGCGTCCGTGACAAGCGGAGGGGCTCGGCACGGGGGGCAAACTCGCTGACATGGCATCTCGGGGGGCCGGGGACACGGACGGCCCATGCCCGCCCCTGGGGCTCCGTCTGCTCCGCCGGGCACCGCGTCCGGGGTCCTCGCCGCCCCCCACGAGGCGCGGTTTCCCTTTGCGAGTCGCGGCCGCCCTCTCTTGCTCGGGGCTCCGGCCGCCTCTCCCTAAACCTGCCCGCTGACCCCCCACACGGACCCCTCACGTCTGGGGACCTGGTCCCCTCGGGAGACACCGTCTTCCTGGACCACCTGAGGCAGCCGCTGGGTTCCTGAGGCCCCAACCCCCGGGCACAGCCTGCACCCCAAACTCCAGCGAACTGTGCAGACACCGCGTGCTGGCCTGAGCCGTGGTCCCCAAAGATGCCCACGCTGTCGTCCCCGGAGGCTGTGGGGCTCGCCTTCCGCGACAAGGCGGGGTGCTCAGCAGAGGGGGTGAAGAGGCTCAGACGGGTCTGCGTTTTCTTCGTGGGATCGCGAAGAGCCGACCACGGTCCTTGCACGAGGGAGGTTTGGCCGCAGAAGAGACGTCTGTGTGGCCGACAGACGCACAGGCCACCAGGACGTGTTGTGAAGATGGGGGAGGGACCACAACTCAAGGGACAGAGGTGGCTTCTAGGAGCCGGAAAAGCCAGACGCAGACTCCTCCCTCGCAGGGCTGCCGACGCCGTGACTGTCACCCCCATTTCATAGTCCTGACTTCGGCAAGGGAAGGTGACGGCACGCGTCTCGTGTCAAGCGGCGGCAGCAGTGGGACAGGAATGTGCCCCTGTCCCCGTGTGCCCTTCTCCACCTGCACCCTCCATCCACGTCACGGCACGTCGTCCACGGACGGTGCGGGCATGGGCACCCACCCGTGCTGACCACCACAGTGTGTCAGCGCAGCGGCAAAGGCGTGTCTGGATCCCGGGTCAGATGGTCCTGCACGGCCGTCCAGCCCAGACGCCACTAGGTCGGGCCGCTGAGTGTCATCGGACTCTCAGCCCCCAAGGCACATGTTTGTCCCCGGCGGGGTGACAGGCTCCCCGAACATATGAGGACCTCGGGGCCGGGGCGGGGGGTGGGGGGCGGCTTCGGAGAGCCTCGGGCTTCCCGGGCGAGTCCATCGAGCGGGCAGGGCTGGGAGGGACCCGGCCCGCATCAGGTCACAGTGCAGAACCGCTCAGACGTGCCAGGAGGATTCCGCCAGCAGCAGAGCCCGGCGGGACCTGCAGTCACCCGGCTGCGCCCTCGCAAAGGGCAGGGCTCCCGGGCACCTGGGGCGTTGCAGCATCGTGGGAGCACCCCTGTCACTTCGCGTGAGTGTCCCCGTGCCCTCGGGGGCCAGGGAGTGTCCGCAGAGGCAGCCGGGACTCTGGTTTCTGCACGGCTGGGCTTCCGGCTGGGTGACACGGGACATGACAAAGCGGTCCGCACCGACGTTCCCTTCTTTCCCTTACCCCAAGACGAAACGTAGATTCTTTAAAAAGCAGAAAGAAAAAAAAAAAAAGCCTGAATACACAGAAAAGGGGAGACAAAGGGAAAATGGCGTAGAACATTCAGGTAGAGCTCGGCATCCTCGGTGAGTGTCACGGAGCCATACACCTGAGTCCCAGGTGCCTGACGTACACAGATGTCAGGATTCCAGCAGCCGGAGAGAAGAAGGTACAGTCCTCCGAACGCTCTGTGCCTACAGGGCAGACGGCGGCTGACGCTGTGGGACATGTGTCGTGCAGTCTGTCTTAGCTCCTCTTCTTCACGGAAACTGAGATCTTCGATCCGCCTCCCCCCAAAATGGGATTCTCGTTTAATTCTGTACCGACAGAAACGAGCGTGGCCGGAAAGGCAAACGGTGTCACGTGTCAGGGTGTTTTATCCACCCAGGAAAAAAATGAACGACATCGATTACGCAGGCTTCGAAAGCTCAAAATTCAGCCGACAAAATATCTGATTCCTAGTCCACGTGCCAAAGAAGAAAAAGCTCATTTTCTTAGCAACGCTATGCATTTCTAACACATATGCAAGCGATGATTAACGGTTTTGGGGAGGGATGCAATCTCCTCTCAAAAAATATATCAGAACCGCCATAAAGAGTTGTATGCAAACCGTTTTGAGTAAGCCCCATGTCTTTTGCAAACAATGCAATGAAATCGTGCACAATTGAGATTTTACTTTTAGGAACACAGAGGCTGGACTGGATAAAGGAACACACAGCAGGCGGAACCCCAGGGTGACCAAACGCGGCGGGGCAGACGCGTCCCCTTTACTGCCCGGTCTCTCTCTCTCTCTGGGGTCGGATCTCTCCCCCCATGGTCCCCGGGACCAGGAAGGCGTGGCCGGCTGCCAGCCGCTCACTGTTGGTGTGTTCGCCGGGCTGATGAGTTTGCACGGCTCTGCTGAACTTCCGGGACCCTTGACGCACGGGACATGCGAAGGGGCCGTGGCCATGTCGCGGGGACTACGTCGGGTTCAGCGGAGTCGTGTGAAACCCCGGCTCTGAGCTTCTCCTGTGAGTGGAAAGCACCAGGCTTCCCGGACGCGCTGGTTAGTCGAGCCCTGCCCGGCCGAGGAGCTGGGTCCCAGCCGGCCACCTCTGGGGTCTGGGGTCGTCCTTGGTGAATGCCGCCTCGTTCCTGCTGGTGCGTCCCCAAGTCTGCTCGGCCGAGATCCGTCAGGTCCTACTCCGGGTGCCAACATCGTCTTCACGGCTTCCTTAAGAAATGCCATAGAACGTCCCCGAGTTCCGACGATGCCTGGTTGTGTCAACCGGCTTGTGTGGGTGACGGGGAGGGTGTGTTTCTCAACGCCTCTTGCGTTCCCCACCACTGGAGGTAGCCGCCCAGTTCTTCGAAGTTTTAAATATGTTCAACCAAAAAGCACCTCTCAAGGCCATTTAATTCCCCTGGGACTTGCGATCCACAGGGTGTCTTAATTTTAACCATGGTTATCTATATACCTCTCTATATACTATCTCTACCTCTGTCTGTCTATCACCTATCATCTATCTATCTATGTCATCTATGTATCAATCCACTTGTTCATCCATCCATCCATCCATCCATCATTTATCTATAATCTTTCCTCCTTCCATCTATCTATCTATCTATCCATCTATTGTCTGTTTATATAACTTTTCTCCCTCCTTACTCTTTCTTTCCTTCCTTCCTTCCTTCCTTCCTTCCTTCCTTCCTTCCTTCCTTCCTTCCTTCCTTCTTTTCTTCCTTCCTCTATCTACCTACCTACCTACCTACCTACCTATCATCTATTTATCTGTCATCCATCATCTATCATCATCTATATATCCATTCATCTATTATTTATTTATATATCTTTCCTCCCTCCTTCTTTCCTTCATCTATCTATCTACCTATCATCTATCTCTCATCTATCTCTCATCTATCATTATCTATCTATCTATCTATCTATCTATCTATCTATCTATCTATTCATTTATCTATTATGTATTTATATATCTTTCCTCCCTCCTTCTTTCCTTCCTGTATCTATCTATCTATCTATCTATCTATCTATCTATCTATCTACCTACCTATCATCTAATCTATCTATATCTATCTATCATCCACTCATCCACCATCTATCCATTCATCCATACAACCAACAATCTCTATATTTATCTTTCTATCATCCATGTGTATGCTTATCTACTATCCATCCATCCATCCATCCATCCATCCATCCATCTCCCTCTCTATCTATCTAAGTATCTATCTAACCACGTATCTATATTTGTTAATATCTTGACCAAAAACAACACGGATGACGTTATGTCACAAAGTCCCTGGGAGCAAATCTGAGGTGGTTCCCAGAAGGTGGGCATTGGAGAAGGAAAGGGGGTCCGTCGCCCCAGAAGGGAGGCCCCGTCTCCTCTGAGGAGAGGCCGCAGGGCCGGCCCTGCAGGGCGGTGAGCCAGAGACCGAGGGCCAGAGGGGAGCGGAACGTCCCGTGGGGGACACGGGAGGCAGCAGAGTGTGCGTGCAGAAGGAGGTTCTGAAATCGCTGAAGCGAGCGGGTGGCTGTGTCCCCCACGTTCTCCACAGCCTTTTTGTCCTCGAAGGGCCACAGCCAAAGTCTAAGTCTGGGCCGACAGACAGAGGGGGCCCCAGGAGGCCCCTTGGCGAGCCTCCCCGCCCACAGACACACATAGAGGTGCCTTGGTCAACGCACCCTTCACGGGGGAGAACCCTGAGCCGGCGAACACTCGACCACCCCGAGCTTCACACCGCATGTGAGTTTCACCATTTAGTTCCTCGTTTCGTCGAATAATTTAAAAACCGACCGCAATCAAAAGCCAGCCGTCCTGGCCAGAGGCGTGCTGAGCCCTGGCCCCTCTCTGCCCACTCACCGCGGCGTCGCGAACGGTGGCCGTTCCGTTTGTTTAATAGAATGGAAATCAGCACGCTATGTTCAGGGGCTAATGAGGAGTCGGGACTTTCTTATGCTTTTTAATATAGGCGAGAACGTCCCACGTCCCTGGGGAAACACGCGTGAGAAGCGT
>CM053505.1:211391-228151 GCA_028627145.1 Eidolon dupreanum | reverse complement strand
GGCGCGTGTGTCTGAGCTCCTGTCGTGGGAAGTCACGACCCGCTTGGATGTCCTGATTCCGAAGCCTCTGAGGGCATTGTGCTGTGGCCCCGACGGTCAGTCCCTCGGGTGGAATTGTGCGTGAAAAGTGTTTGTAAGTGACGACGCCACTGAAATCTCACATTCGGAACGAGGTGCCTCAACTGTCTTCCATTTTTTCTTTGTACGCTGCTCTGCCTTTTTTTCTTTTTCTTTTTTCCCCGTTTCTGATTTTAGGATCATCTCCACATTTAGAGCTCTTACTCCGACCGAGACGTGGCCGGCGGACACGTGGGCATTTAGAAGATAACGTGTATGGCTCACGACAGAGCTTTTCACTGCAGTTTGGGGCGTTGTTTTTCTTTTCAATCGCAGGACTTTTTCCTTAACGCCGAACCTTTGCCCGTGTGTTCCTCATTCTTTTCCTCAGTTCTTTTGTTCCGAGATCCTGACTCTCTGTCCGCCTTCTGTTTCGTCGCCCGCTCTGATCATTGCAGCTCATCATCTTTTTCTCCCAAATTCTGTTTTTCAACAAGTCTCTGCACATCATGGAGGCGACCGCTGCCTCGCTGATGCCGCCCTTTGAGTGCGACAGCCGTCCGATGACGGTGCAGGGCCACAGGCGACAGCCATCCAGTGAGGTTCCAGGCTAGAAGTGACACTGTCCGATGACGGGTCAGGGCCACACTAGATACCCATCCTGCTCCTTGTGCGATCACGCTGGTTTGGCAAACTCGGGATGACAGATGCTCTGTGTCCCTTGTCCTCCGTGACCATGGTCTTACTAGCGTTGTGCAGAAAAGTTGACAACAAGGGACTTCTGAGAGGACTCCCCTCCCCTGCTTCCCAGCCCTGACCTGGTGGCCTACCAGGGGTACGTGTGTGCGTCTGTGTGTGTGTGCACGTTCATGTCGAATCTCTTGCTCCTCCTCTCCCCTTTTTAAAAAGGAGTCTATAATCTTGACGACAGATCCCTCTCTGAAATACCAGTGTGTTTTGTGCCTCGTTCCAGCTTTATCCAAAAGTCCAGTGCTTTCGTCAGAAGTCCTCGCCGTAGGAATGACTCTGCGGGCTTTGGAATAAGTGGGACTTTGTGACGAGCATCTCCTTGCTCTGCGGAGGTGGGCGTGGGGACCATGAACGCCAGCCTCTCAGCTGCCCAGGCCCTGCGGGTCCCCTGCGTTCCTCAAAGACGTCCTCTCGTTCCGCTGGCCCTGGGAAGCGGGTGTTGGACCCGGGACCCAAGCGGCTTCAGATAGGTTGATGCCGTGGCAGGTGCTTCGGGGTTCGGGGCTGTGTCCCAACGTTCGCTGTTCTCCGTCCCCCATCCCCAGATTGTCTAGGCCTGTTCTGGTGGCCGAAGGTGCCTTGGCCTCTGCTCGAGGCGACCCAGGTGGACTTCACCAGGCCTCTGCTGAGCCTCCCAGACATGCTAACAATCTATCTATCATCTATCTATCATCTATCTATCTATCTATCTATCTATCTATCTATCTATCTATCTTCTATCTATATCTATCATCTGTGTATCTATGTATGTATTTGTTATCTCTGTCTATCTATCTATCATCTATCTATCTATCTATCTATCTATCTATCTATCTATCTATCTATCATCTGTCATCTATCTACCTATTATCTATCCATCCATCCATCATCTATCTATCTATCTATCTATCCATCCATCTATGTATCTATCTATGTATCTATGTATCTATCGATCTATGCATCTATGTATCATCTGTCTATCATCTCTCATCTCTCTGTCTGTCTCTCGTTTATCTCTCTCTCTACCTCTCTATTTCCCCTCTTCCTCCCTCTCTCTGCACCGAGTGAGGACACAGCAAAGTGGCGGCTGTCTGCCGGCGACGAGTGGGCCGTGAGCAGAGGCGAAGCCGGCCGGTCCCCTGGTCGCAGACCCTCAGCTTCCGTGAGGCGCTGAAGCGTTTTCTGTGGTGTCCCGGGCCGACTGACAACGGCCGAGCTCACCCCGCCTTGGGCCCGTCCTCGGAACGCGAAAGCAGCTGCACAGATGGGAAGTCAGCACGTCTTCCCCGATCCTGCTCTGAGGGTCGGGGTCCCGGGGCACAGCGCCGCCCCGAGTCCTTGGGCCGACACGCAGAGGATGCGGAGTTGCCGGCCACCAGGGCCACAAGCTCCCGGTGCAGCCGCCCCTGGCGGCGGGAACCCTCACGGGGCCGCTGCGGGGCCAAGTGCGAGCAAGTCCGAGGACGGAAAATCCCCGGAGGTGAGCGACGGCGGCGCAGATGGCTCACGCCCCCGTCCGGGGCCCGCGAAGCCGCACCGGCGACCCGCGAGGGCCGCGCAGCGTCCCCGTGTCCCGAGGGCACAGGCGTCTCTGGCCAACCGGCCCAGACGTCCTCGCAGTGCGAGCCGCTGGTCCCCGGGCCACCGCGCCGTCCCTGCACTGGGGGGAAGCCAGGCGTGAGCGGCCGCAGGACGGAGGCCTCAGGCCTCCCCGTCCCCAGAGTCACGTGTTGCTCTGCGGCCCCCAGATTCACCTGTGGGGGCCTCAGCCCCGGGACCTCAGCACGGGGCTGCACGTGCGGACGGCGCTTTACGGACGGGATGAAGGTACACTGGGGTCGCCAGGGTGGCCCTGATCCCACAGGACCGTGTCCTCGTAAGAAGAGGGGGTGAGCACACTGACCCACACAGAGGGACGACCACGTGAGGACACGGGGAGGGGACGGCGTCCACACGCCCAGGACGGAGGCCCCAGGAGGGACCGGCCCCGCCCACACCTGCATCGGGGACGTCCGGCCTCCGGGACGTGACACAAGCAATGTCTGCTCGTAATTCACCCTGTCGGGCCTCCTTAGCGGCAGCAAACACGACAAAACCAGCAAGCATTGCACAGCAGTCCGCAGAAGTCCTCCTCTGAGGGACAGGGCTGCCGCGACCTTCCTGTGCGAATTCCTGCGAAGACGGTAAGAATGAGCACGGGAACAGGGGCTGGAGGCAGGAAGCAGAGTTTCGCGAACGAGCTCAGGGGATCGAACCAAATATTGTGACAAATGAGAACAGGTTAATTGCACACCTTAAAAAAAAAAATGTCACTTCCTTGTAAACTAAAGACTTTTCTGAAATTAGTTTCTGAGAAGATCATCAGATCTTTCAAAATTTTTTTTCTTCAAACGGAGAATTCTTTTTTTTTTTTTTTTTTAACCATGTGGCACGTTCTTGGCTGTTGGATCCGAGACGCAGGAAAGGGCCGCGTGATGCCGTGCAGGACGACTGTCCTTCGCCTGTTTGTTGCTATGTGGCGAGGTGACGTCTCCACCTCCCTGCGGTTTTTGCTAAAGAAACACGAGGCGACAGAGAGGCAGCGAGAGCCTCCCGGGCAGGACGTGCAGGGACTGCGGATTCCGTGCCGGCCCTCCGTGCCGGCCCGAGGCTCCCGGCCCCCAACGCCGCCCCTCCCCCGGCCCCGAGGACCGTCCATCCCGGTGCAGCGGCCGCTGCGGGCAGCTCCATGCCTTCCGGTGGCTCCTTCCCCCGGGCTGCCGATCGCCTCCCGCGTCCTGTGGCCTCCGTGCGATGCGTCCTTTTGTGGCCGCACGGGCCCCCGTCACACCGCATTGCTCACCTTTGGACCGTTTCCGGATGTTTGAATGGAAGGTTTCTGCTTCTCCCAGGCGTTTGTGTCAACGTCCTGATGATGTCCGCTCTTTCAAGTATTCAGAAAGCTGTAGAATTAACAGACATTCTTTGTCTTTTCTTAAATGTCTGTGGCACCACACGCACGCACACACACACAGACGCACAGACACACGCATGCAGACACACATGCACACACAGAGAGACACACACAGATGCATAGACACACACATACACACACACATGCACACACACATGCACACAGAGATGCACACACACGCATGCACACACACATGCACACATGCAGATACACACCAGATGCACAGGCACACACACGCACACACGCATGCACACAGAGACACACAGACACATGCACACAGACACACACGCACGCACGCACACACACACAGATGCACAGACGCACGCGCACACACACACAGACACACATATGCACAGACGCACACACGCACACATACAGACACACACAGATGCACACACACATGCATGTATGCACACACACCCACAGACACACACAGATGCACAGACACATGCACACATGTACGCACATGCACGCACACACACACACGCACAGACACACCGTGGGATTAGCTGGTATCCTGATGGGGATTCTTGTCCTACGAGCCGCCTTCCTCCGGGAGAGTGACAAAGCGTCCGTCCGTCATTGCAGACACGTGCAGGACACGACCACGCTCTGAGCCCGTGCACACACGTGCGTGCGACTCTCAGGCTGGGTCCCGTGTGCCGAGGCATGCCGAGGGACGTGAGCCCGTGCAGGCGGCGTCGTGGGCTCGCTGGAAGCCGACATCGGTCCCGTCGCTGCGGCTGGACGTCACCATGCCCTGGGGGAATGTTTCGGTGACACTCAGCAGAGGGAAGCTTTCTGGAGAAACAAACTAAAGACGCGTGAAGAGTGACCGCGAGGAAGCGGCCCCCGCCGGGGGCGGAACGGCAGCCGCTGGGGACAAACGAAGCTCGTCCGCGTCTCCGTGTTGCCTGTTCCTCGAGAAGCTTCTTCGCAGCGTCGTAGCAGCCGCTGGGACGACCAGGCTCCGTGAGGCCGGGGCGTGTCCCTCACGACCCCAGAGGGAAGCGATGCAGAAAATCGACAGGACGCCCCAGCCGCAGGGCTGTCATTGTCAGGCCGATGAGGGACGGCATTCCCAGCTGTGAGCGTCGGGCCCTTGGGGATGCAGGTGACAGGGACGTGGCCGGCCGGCAGCCTCCGCAGGAGAACGCTCATTCCACAGAGGCACAAATAACACGGGCTGTCCCTTCCTGACACGCGTGACGGCCCCAGAGGGCGACCGTTGGCGGAGAGTGCTCGTTTTGTCCACTGCTTCCGGAAAAATCTTTGAAGTAACACGGGACGCTCGGCACCCCGTAACCTCGGTGTTTGCCTGCGTGTCGCGGGACGGGGTTCACAGTCGAAAACAAAGCCAAGGCGAAGAAGACTCTCTGTGAGTACGGGATGGATCAACAGCGATTACTCAACCGATTCCCTAACCTTCATGCTGGGAAGTAAGTGCGAGAACTTTCTAGAAGTTCAACCCTGATCAACCACGGGTTGTCTCACGATCAGGCTTTTCAGAGTGAGGGGGACGCGCTGACTCAGGCAGAAGCCCAGACAGGGTCCCGACGAGGGGACAGAGGCCGTGGGTGTCCATGACAAAGGGGAGGGGACAGTGACGTCCACAGGAGGAAGGCGCGGCCATCGGTGCAGATAACGTGACCCAGTGACGCCGACTCTGAACAGTGTCTTTAATCCTCAGTCTGGAGTCGCCAGAGCTGGAGTCGTGACGTCTGCTTTCTCGTCACCCTTGCAAACAGGTCTTCGGGACACAGGTTGCCCCGTCCCCGTCCGAAGGTGACTCTGTCCCGTTTTAACGTCCCGAGGGTTTGAGGACGAGCCGAGCAGGCAGCTCCCGGGGGGCGGCCACTCGGCTCCCTGTCCTGGTGTCTGCGTTTGCTGTGACCTTGCACCTGTCGCCGTGGGAACACCTGTGAAGAGGTCGCGTCCCCCGAAACCTCCCTGCGTCTGTCTCTGGTGCCACACACGCTGGTGTTGGTTTGTCAAAGTGCCGGGTTTTCTTCGCTTTCTTTGACTTTACACGTTTAATGGTGTTTTCGTGTTATACAGAGATGACGCCGGTTTCTTGCCCTCCGCTCCTTGTCTCTCGTGTTCCGTATTTGCAGATTTTTCCATCAGAACGACGCGAACGTCACCACGCGAATCCCGCCAGCCTCGTCCGCGTGGTCTGCGTCAGGCGGTATAGCTGGGACCATCCGTTCTTTGACCGCCGGAAAGAATTTGCTAAAAGAAAAAAACAAACAAACAAAACGCCTCCCACCTCTCTGCCCTCCCCCACTCCGCCGAGAGCCGTTGTTTTCTCATCCCTCCGCTTCTTTCATGTTCGCGGTTCTGCCGAGTCCTGATTCCCCTGATTAGCTCGTGGTCCTCGGCGTTTTCTCGCAAAGGTGTCCGCGCCCTTGCGACGTCCGTCCCTGAGTCAGCGCCGTGGTGTGTTCGGAGCGCACTGGGCAGGAGGGCGCCCCGACGTCCGGATCCCGTGCGGCACGCGCGGCCCCGTGCAACGTCCCCCTGCCGGTCTGCTCTGGGCGCTTGTGCGTTTCGGTTTCGTTTGGACGTCCCGCCCGCGAGCCGGCCGGACACGCGCCCCGCAGTCTCCCGACGGCCCCGGTCGCGTGCGCGGGTCCTTGCGTGCCGAAGCGTGCTGCCCACACGGCGTCTCCCGTGGCGTTCGTGGTTCCGGGGGAAAACGTGCAGGGCACGGCCGCTGGTCAGCACGGCGTCAGGCCGACGCAGCGTCGAGGCCACCGCTCACGAGCCACCCTGTCCCGTTGATGTCTTCGTCTCGAATCAGCCCTACCTCGTACGACAGCGGCCAACCTTGCTTTTTTTTTTTTTCCTGTGAATTTGCAGCCTTCTCATTAATTTATTTTTTAAATTAACACGTTCTTTTTCGATTATAGTCAACGTACACTACGACACCCGTGTCAGGCGGGCAGCTTTGTGGTTAGACGTTTGTAGAGCTTGCGAAGTCACCGCCTCCCAGGGTCCGGGGGCCATATTCCCTGTGTCACCTCCCCCCACGTGCTCCGCCCCCTTCCCGTGCAGGTGGCAGCCTGTGGGTGTCGGGGTGCCAGGCGGCGGCAGCCCCGGAATCGGGGGAGACCTCATCCGCTGATGGCAGGAGGGGCAGGAGCGAGCAGAGGCTGCCGGCCCCCTCGCAGTGCACGGTCCAGGACGGATCGGGGGGCTGTGGGCGGGGGCCCCCGTTCTGGCCGGTGTCAGACCTTGTCCCCCGAGAGGCAGGCAGGCGCCTCCCCCGACTTCGCACAGACCCGCGCCTGCGATTCTGGAAGCCGAGCGCGCCCGTGCGTCCGCCAGCCCCTCGGCATCTGCTGCACGTTCTGGCCGCCGCGTGGGCTTCCCCCTCTCTCTCTCTCTCTCTATTTTTTTTCCTCCTGGCGTGTGTTTTCGGGGAGAGTCGGAGCGGTGCGTCGGGGAGCCCCGTCCAGATGGCAGCGTGTTCTCGACCGCGCTTCCCGGCTGCCCGTGGCACAGCTCCCTGTCCCCAAGCTGTCACAGACGGAGGCTCCCGTAGGGAGAACACAGACAAGTGACTGGGAAAGGGAACCTTAAAAACGTGCCAAACGGGGGCGCCCGGCGCTGCTTTTCTTCCTCGTCACTGGAGGATTCAGGAAACGTAAAATGATCGCCGGCCGGTTTTCCACACGCTTATCCTCAGTGTCTGAAGGGGCTGGGCGGACGGCGCCCAGCGGTTTGCGGGGTGCTGCTCCGTGTAGACGCCGCTCTGAGGGTGCGTGGAGCAGAGGTGGCCGCCCCTCCCCACTGCGTGTCCCTAAATGTTGACGGTGACAGCGCTGCTTCCTCGGTGGCCGTGGCACGTGGCGCCTGTCGGCTGCCCTCCGCACGCCGAAGACGCTGGCTGCATGTGCGGCCTGACGTGTCCCTTCTGCGTGACAAGTGGCACGCGGTGCCACAAGCCGTGCCCTCCGACGCTCGGGTGTTTCGCTGGCTCGTGTGACACTTCGAATGTTCGACACTGGTCAGGAAACGACAGAACGTGGCCGGCGTGCGTGGCCCTGGGGTGTGCACTGCGGGAGGCGTGGGCGTCGGCACGCGGGGACCACGTCGCCGTGCATTCTGGGGTGCTGGGGTTCACGTGAGCGCTTCGGCACAGCCGGGCCGGGGCCCCCAAAGCCGTCCTTCCGCGGGGCGCAGGTTGCCGTGCAGAGGCCACAGAGCCCCAGGCCGGGGGACCGAGCAGGCCGCTCACAGCCCTGCAGGGCGGTGTGGCCGGGGTCGCCCACCGGAACCCAGGGTCCTGCGCTCAGCTAAGCTGACGGGGCCGTTGCAGGAGCTGTTCCGAGGGGCTGGCTTCCCCGCGGCCGTCGTTTGGGGGCGGCTCGCTGCTCCCAGGGCTGCCCCGACGTCCCAGCCCCACGGCCGTGTCACAGCCCGGGGGCCACATCTTCAAGGCCAGCGGGACAATCTCTCTCCCGCTACTCTGCCGGCCGAATGCGTCTTGCACAAGGCATGTGCTCGTGGGACCCAGCCAGGGGACGGACGTCCGTCGTCTTGGTCACAGAGGGAGGCAAGTCGAGGGAATGAGGTCCCTGATCCCTGATCCCTGCCCCACTGTGAGCAGGAGGAGCAGGCGCCGGCCGCAGCCGCCCTCGGGGAGCGGGCCTCACGCCGGGTCGTCAGCCGCCGCGGGCACGGGGTCCGTCCCCGCCCGAGCCCCCTCGTCCCTCGACCGTGCTGCCTTTGCGGCCGGGGCGGGGGGCCTCGCTGACCCACGCGCCGCCGTCCCCGGCCGCTGGGAGGTAACGGCCGCCCTGTCGTTCCGCAGTGGACTTCCTGTACTGCGACCTGGCTTCCCTGCGGTCCGTGCGCCAGTTCGTCGACGCGTTCGCGAGGAGGAGCCTCCCGCTGCACGTGCTGGTCAACAACGGTGAGCTCTGCGGCGCCCCAGGGCCGGGGGGGGGGGGGGGCCGCCCCGGCAGCCTCGCGGACGCGCCCGCCCATCCGCGTCCGCGCCCGCACCCCGCTCGCCGGACGCGTGGGGCTCGGGTGCGCAGCGCAGCCGACGGAGGCCCGCGGCTTCGCGAGGATGCCGTGGTGCCCTCGCGTGCGGGGCTGGCGCGCTTGTGCAAGGCGTATCGGGAACTCGCCGAGGGCCGCGCCGTTCACACTCATCAGCTCGTTGACTGAGCGCTGAGCACGTTCCCGTCGGGTAGCGCCATGGAGTCCAGGCCGCTCACGCCGCCGTGCGTGGATTTCCTGCCCGCCGCCCGCCTGGGCGTCTTCGGCGGGACCGTCCGTGACCGGCGCTGCTTCCGGCCTCCACGCCGCGCTCTGCGGAGCATCGGGGTCCCGTGTGCACACGGCCGTCCGTGCCCAGCCCCTGGGGAAGGGCCGTGGGGACACGTTCTCGCTGAGCCTCGCCCGAAGGGAACGGGGCGCCCCGGATCCGGCCCCCGGGCTGTGTGGGGCGCTCAGCACACTCTTATCGGTGCGTCGACGGGGGATCAGGCTGCGGTCTGCGGTGTGGACGGTCCGTGTGACCCCTGCCTTGCATCGCATTCACCACAGGGTGCTCCCCGCAGCGACTCGTTTGGGGGACAGCCCCGTGCGTGGCGGGGCGCCCGCGCGTGTCCCCTGACGCCCCGAGCGCCCTGTGTCCCCAGCTGGCGTGATGATGGTCCCGCAGAGGAAGACCGTGGACGGCTTCGAGGAGCACTTCGGCCTCAACTACCTGGGGCACTTCCTGCTGACCCGCCTCCTGCTGGACAGCCTGTCACAGTCGGGCCGTGCCGGCCTCAGCGCCCGCGTGGTGACCGTGTCCTCGGCCACGCACTACGTCGCCGAGCTGGCCCTGGACGACCTTCAGAGCAGGTGCGTGCGGGCTCGCCACGGTCCTGGCCGCGTGCCACCGCGGCCGCGGCCAGCAAGCTGGGTCGGCGTCGGCCGCGCCGGGCCCGGAGCTCCGTGGCGGTCTCTCGCTTCCGACGCTGGCTCGTTTGTGTCTCTGTCTCTCCTCTTCTGTCTCTGATAAGGACGACGCTGTCACTGGCTCCAGGGCCACCTGGTCCAGGACGACTCCTCTTTCTTGTGTATCTGGTAGACTTTTCCTTTATATGATCAAACGACACGGCCACTTAGCTCTATCATTCTCTTTCACAAACGTTTATCATGGGGGGACAAGACCATTTAGAGTGGTGAGTTTGAAGGTGGGGTCCCCAGACCAGCGGCATGGGCACCCGCCCCCTGAGAAGCGGTGAGGGATATGGATGCGCAGACTTACCCCAGACCTGCACAGTCACGACTCGGGGGCTGGGCTCGGGTGACTGATTTTGAACGAGCCCTGCAAGAGGTTCTCATGCCCGTGACAACTTGAGAACCACTTGCGTTTCAGCCGTAAGTGCCTCTCTATGCAGAAAGGGTTGGTTCTCGGCTTGAACCTGGTGTAGACACCGCTGGTGATTGCTGTTAATTGGCAAGATTGATTTGCTGGCTTGCAAATTGAGTGTCCTTGGAAAGGCATAAATCAGGGTGTCATAAAGCTCTCCAGAATCCAAGCGGGTCGATACCCATGAGAGGGCTCGTCTGCTCAGCCCGGCTGAACCAGAACCTGCCTCCAAGGGAAAAGGTGAGCAGAACCTCTCGGAATCACTCAGTGTCACTGGGCTAGGCTCATGACATAATGGGTAGCCGTGTTAAAAAAAAATAAATCATATGTTGGGGAGAAGAGGTAAAATGTTAAGCCCAATACATTACATTATACCTAAGTTGGGTTCCATCTACGAGAGAGAAAGAGGAGAGAGAGAGGGAGAAAGGGAAAGAGAGAGAGAATGAGAACAAGAGTGCACTGTATTTATTTTAAGAAATCGACTCAGAGAGAGAAAGGCTGGTAAGTCCTAAATCTTCAGGGTCGACCAGCAGGTTAGAGTTGATGCTGCCGCCTTGACCCTGAAGTCCGACGACTTAGAAGTATTACGCTGCTGCCTTGAGGCCAAATTTCTTCTTATGGAGGGAGGTGTGAGAGTCTCTTAGGGCCTTCAACTGATTGGGCGAGGCCCACCCACTGCGTGATGGGCAATCTGCTTTATTCCAAGTCTACTAATTTCAGAGTTAATCACATCTTAAAAGCACCTGCAGATCGACACCCAGGCTGGCATCTGACCACACCCCCGGGCACTGTAGCCCGGCCACGCTGACATGTAACATGAACCACGACAGGCGCGGCTGTGGCCAGGACTTCTGCAGATGCCATGGTGACCGGCAGCTCGTGGCGTCCAGGACATGGCTCCGCCTACCGCCTGCCCTGGACTCCGGCCTGTCTGTGTGCTGAGCCTCCTATACTTGTGCCTGTACCTGTACGGGCGCCTCGGGGCCAACGGGCCCTCTGTGGGCGTGGTCTGAGTCACGCCGGCTTTGGG
The DNA here is from genome assembly GCA_028627145.1 of Eidolon dupreanum. Taxonomy (NCBI): domain Eukaryota; kingdom Metazoa; phylum Chordata; class Mammalia; order Chiroptera; family Pteropodidae; genus Eidolon; species Eidolon dupreanum. The sequence goes on along the minus strand of CM053505.1, from coordinate 217,003 downwards.
TCCCACCTCGAGGTCCTGCCCGGCACAGCCTCTTCGGACAGTTGGTCATAGTTATCACCCAACTCTCACGTGTTAACACGGATGGCTGTTAACTGGGCAAAGAAGGGAACGGGGCCATCCTGTCCCCTCCTCAGACCCCGAGCAGGTGAGTCCCCCGGTCCTGGCTCTTGTCCCCAGAGCGGAAGGGCCCGATCGTGCCTGCGACGTTAGCAGGATGTCCACCGAGGAGCGGCTGCTGCCCGAGCCACCGACGAAGACGCCTGTGGGTAAAAGCGACGATGAGGCGTCCCTCCGCCTGTGTCCTTGTCCCCCGAGGTCCCGCTGGGGAGCAGGGCTCCGCGTGCACTCCCACGGCACGGCCACCCTGCGTCGTTCGGGGGGCGCGGACCCCACCTCCCGCGTTCCTCTCCCCGACGTGCTGGCCCCTCGCGGCTCCTCCCCCGGGGACGGACGCGCGGCCTCGTCCACGTCGCGTCCCGTCTGCTCTCGGCGTTGCTGGAGCCCAGGAGTGTCAGCAGGGAGCCCACGTTGCCACGGCGCCAACTCCCCTTTGCTTTCTTGGAAGGGGGTCTGCTGTTCGGGTGACAGGGCTGCCGTGACCGGGGCCACAGGAATTCGTTTCCCCCGGGTGCTCGAGGGTGGGAGTCTGAGGCCGGATGTCGGCAGGGTGGGCTCCTCCCGGGTACCCCGAGGGACGGCCCGCCGCAGCCCATGGCGGGGTCAGCGGTCCTTAGAATCCCTGGCTCGTGCCCCGCCTCCGTCTACACTACGGTCTCCGCCCGTGTCCAGCCACGGCCGCCCCTCTGGGGGACGAGTCCGATCTGCCGTCTGCATCAGGACGCGACTCCCGCGGGGCGACAGCCCTCCCTCCAGCGCTCGCTTGTCCTCACCATCCCTGTAAGAACCTTCTCCCCTGCGAGGTCCCGGGAGGCGCCACGTCACTGCCTCTTTGCCTTCGCAGCGGCTGCCGCATGTGTGAGCGGCCCCGCGCTCCCCGCTCTGTGCAGACGGGCCGTCATCGGGCGCCACCGGCGCGGGCCTTTCTCCCCGTGAGGGGAGCGTCCTTCGTGGGCGTGCCCCCAGGCCACCATCTCTTGATGTGTTTGGAGCCCCGTGCGATCGCTCTGTGCCGTACCCGTGTCGCCACGAGACGCCGCGTTATGAACCGAGTCTTTTCGCCCGATTCCCCTCTGCGCCGGGCGCTCGGCGCGTTTGCTCTGTGTCCCGGGACACGTCGCGGACGCTGCCGCGTGGGCGTCGACGCCGCCGGCGGCTGTGCGCGCTCCGTTTCCTCTTCGCGCCAAACCGCAGGCCCCCGTGGACTCTCCGCGTCCCGTGAGCCCCTGGACGGGGGTCCCTGACCCCACCCCCGCCTGGACGGGGAGGCCTCGGGAAGCAAGGCGGGAGGGCCACGGCGTGCCCGTGTGCACATCGTCCCCGGAAGCAAATGCACGTGGGGTGCCGGGTGACACCTGCTCGCCGGAAGGCTGATCCTGACGGGGGTCCGGTGGCCCCTGAAAAGCGTGTGTGGGGAACGAGGCCGAGTTCCCGGGGCTGTGTCTGCGGGCGGCTCCACACTCCTGCCTCGGGGCACACGTCAGGGGCAGGGACGCAGCTCGGCCGTGGGACGCGAAGGCGGCGTAGTCACCTGCCTTTTCTCGTTCACGTGCTCTCTCGGGGTGCAGTGCGTGGGGACCGGATGCTAATGCTGCCTGCTGAACTGTATAAAAGGCTGGCTCGGTAGCACTGAGCGCACACACACGCACACACACACACACGCTCACACACACACAGACACACACACACACACACACACAGCATCCGTCAACACAGTTAGCTAACAGCGTTTTCCGTATAAGAACTGGTCAGCATCGCTCAGGGCTTCACAATCTCTTCGGGTCCAAAAGAGAAGAGTTTTTTACAGAATGACCTGACAACGTGGCCCACACACCCTGAATAATACCCACACTCAGGGCCACCTGTGTGTCCTCTGGTTTTTCATTAACCGAGAAGGCTCGATAATAATAAAAATTGTGTTTTCCAGCGAAGCATGATATAGTCTCATAAACCCCGTAGTCACACGCACAATTTCTAGTCAAACTGAGAGAATTGGAACAATTAAATAATATAAACAGTTGTTTTTCTAGGAGAGACGAGGGGAGTTTCTTGCTCTATGCAATAGGGGCATGCGGTGTGGACCGGCTCCACACCCCTCCTCAGCAGCGGTGTGGACATTGTTAAGGATCAATGTGGCCTGTTGATTGGTACAGGGGTGCGTGAGAAAGATGGCCCAAAGCTGAAGGGAGAAAGTACCTCTCAGGCAGCGTGGACCATGTGCACGTATGCGTTCCGTGTACACGCACGCACACACGCACGTCATCAATGGTCATTTCTGGGTTGCAGGGGGGAGAATGTAGGATCACTATGGCTTTTCGATTTTTCTCTGAGCTGCAAGATTTTTTTGCAACCCATATATGTTTCTTTTAGAATGTTGCTCCATCGCTATTACCTTTAAAGAGTTCTCCCCGAGTATCCATTTGCTCCCCCTGAAGGGGAGCAGAGCACGCCACCCCAAGACGCGCCTCCGGTGTACGGACCGTCAAGCTAACGGCAGCCGAGAACCGGTGATGTAGCAAAAGCTCTCCACTTCCTCCCGATTGTCTGAAAATGAAGTATAAATTTCCCCTCCGTGAGGGAAACCTATAAAGGGATTTTTCATGCATGAACGTGTGCCAAGACCAGTGAGACAGCCGCTCCCACGGGCAGCTCTTACCACCCCCGAGACTTATCTGCACAGCCAGATGAGCCTCGTCTCCCACACACTTCCCACTGCAGCTGCCAAATGCTTCTCCTGCGTTTCGAATTAGACGAGGTATCAGCCTGCAGCATCTGGCTGTCCCCTTGAGCTCTGTGTGTGTGTGTGTGTGTGTGTGTGTGTGTGTGTGTAAGTACTCACGTGGCTACGTATGCAATTAGCTAGCTTTTAAATTAAATTTACTGGGGCGACATTGCTTAATAAAAAGTATATAGCTTCCGAGGGTACAACCCAGTAATACGTCACGTGTGTGTGGCACTGTGCTTTCTCCACCCGAAGTCTAGTCTCCTCTCATCACCACCTATTTGACTTTTTCTTTTTCTACCTCCTCCACCCCCATGCCCTCTAGTCCCTGCCACAGGGTCGTCCGTGTCTGTGAGTTTGTGTGTTTGTTCACGTGTCGCTTTCACTTTCATGCCGCACACGTGAGTGAAATCATACGCTGCTTCTCCTTTTTCTTCTCGCTCAGGCGTAAGATGAAATACTGCCGTTTGCAACAACATGGATGGATCTCGAAAATATCATGCCGAGCAAAATAGTTGTTCCGTTAATCTGTCTTTTATCAGTTGAATTTGCATGCCCCAGGTACAGAACCTAACAGGCTGGAGGGGGGAAATATTTCCTCCCTAAACTGTAGGCCTTACCTATTATCCCTCTGTGTACTAAAAAACAGGAATACGTGGGTGTGCCTTTACCGCCGTAGGCAATAGTAATTTTTTCTTTGATGAGAACTTGAAGAAGTCATTTGCTCAGCTAAAATATAAGACCTACTACGTTCCCAGTAACTTGCTAGGAAAGAGGCCTTGGCTGAGCACCTGCTCTGAGCCCCGGACCTCAGGAGTCTCCTAGGGAGTCATGTCATGACTGCTGTGACCTTGGACAGAGGCCACCAGAGCCACCCACCCTCAGCCTAGGAAACGCCACAGACCGTTGACGGGCAACGCAGGCAGGAACAAAACCAGCATCCTCTTCCCACCAGAAGGCAATGCCACCGCGAGTTAGGATGGATGTCCCCTCTCTCACAAACATTTTCCTAGTTTTTAATCAAGAAACACTTGCAGGATTATCGAGTCGCTGATTCTATGCACAGAAATGCAGATATTGTGTTCAAACTGTAATTCTCATATTTCCTTCTCTGTGGCTGAAAGGCAGAGAAAGTGATGGAAATCAGAATATGCCACTTTGGCATAAAGATTATTTTGATCTGGAGGCCGTTGACAATCAACAAATGTGGGGGGGAAATGCCTACCTGGACCTTCATTTTTTCTGACTGAAATCTGAAACTCCTAAGAAATGAGGATTCCATAAATCCCTTCTCTTGGAAAGTTTCATGGCCACATATTGGCCATAATTTAGCACCCACAACTTAGCACCCCTAGAAGCCCCAAACCTGTTTGTTTGTTTGTTTTTGTCTAGTTACATCCCAACAATTGACCACCCTTTGTTAAATAGCGTATAAGTTCCTGAGTCTCATTGTCTCCTTGGGGTTTTCACTTCTTTTCTATGACACCCCCACACATGTAAAAATAATAATAAAAAAAAATCACGTGCTCTTCTCTGGCAAATACGGCAGTTGTCGGCTTAATTTGCAGGCCCCAGTTACAGAACACAAAAGTATAGAAGAGTTTTCCTCTCCTACGGAAGGCTACACATGATGACATTTTGGTCTCGGATGGAGCTTCAAACTATGTTTTCAGTAGTTGCACCAGTCATTTATTGAAAACAAAGATACTTTTTTATGGTTTCAGTTCACCTTTGGACACCATTTGTTACAAGTGGTTCATGAAAAATTCCGTGTTCAAGACCCGGTCGCGTGGACGTTTCATGAGCGTCTGTCACCGCGTCGGTTGATTCTAACGTGATTACAGTCGTCAGCTGACTCTGTCTCTCCATCGCCTTCTCTGTAGATACATTCAAACTGCTTCTTTGTTGTTTTTAACACCAAGCGCCCTCGGCTTTTATCTGCCAACCTTAAAGCCGAATCATCTCCTCTTGTTGATTTACTGTGATTCTTTTTTTCATTTCCACTGCGGATGTTTCTTTATCTCTAAAACCGACCAGGGAACCTCTTCAGAAATCCCATTTTACTCTTGAACTGCTTTTCGCTCCCTGAGAGAAAGGTATCGACTTTTCCCCAGCATTGCACTTTTAAGGAATTTTAGTTCTCTCTTCTCCGTGCTACCATATAAAACCACAATTATACGGCATCTGCTTATCATTAAGAAACCTGCAGATTTATGGTTCACGCTCTCTTCTATTTAAAATCACAGTTCCTGACCCCTGCAAACAGCCCTGCAAATTAGAATAAACTTCAAACACTGGACCTACAAGGTCAAAGATATACACAGTTTCACAGAGGTAGATACATATTCTCAAAAATATATACATGGTCATGTTTATATGGACATCGAGTGTCTTTATTTTTTATAGTTTTGTGGTCTGCTTCTTACGCGTCTTCCTATCTCATTTCTTGTAGGGACGTCCCTTGCTGAAATTTTCTGTTTGCTTTTCTGAATCGTTTGGTCAGCATCGAGTCCGTTTATTTCCGTTTTTAATCCTTATTTGGTGAAGAGCCTTGGACTGTACGAGGCGCTGAATTTCAGTGAGTGCTTTCTCTGAGTCTCATGCGAAAACCACGCTTTCTTCCCTTTAGTCTTTGCACATGGTTAGGTCTTCCTACAGTGAATTACACGCATGGAATTTTTTGATAATTTAAGACACGTGGCTGACGTTGACAGGGTCAGGGTGACAGAATATTGGCCACGTCGAGCCAAGAGATCAGCAAGGGGCTGTATTG
>CM053505.1:180131-210891 GCA_028627145.1 Eidolon dupreanum | reverse complement strand
GGGCAGGGGGCCCCGCGGTCCCAATCAAAGGCAGCTGCACCCTGACCGGAACGTGTGAACGACAATCCCATATTTTCCTCCGATTTCAAAATAAGGGCATTTCTCTTCTTAGGCGTTCAGCCAGGTGGAACTGTGATCAATTAGTGGTGTTTTTACTTACAGTGACATCATAGTCCCAGTCGCCTAGGAAATGGTTCAGGACAAAATGCTGTAAATGAGAGAGACAGAGACAGATGAGAGAGGGAGATAGAGCAACAGAGAGTTAGAGATAGAATTAGAAATAGGAATAGAGATCCAGTTAGACACAGACATCGAGATACAGATAGAGTTAGACAGATATAGAAAGGAATGGAGATGCATAGAGGTAGAGATGAAGAAAGATATAGACAGATAAAAAGAGTTAGAGGTACAGCTAGAAACCGATAGAGATAGAGGCTGAGTCAGAGATGGAAACGGGTAGGAATAAGAATACAGAGTTAGACGAGAAAGAAGGTATTGAAACAGAAATAGGCTTAGAGACAGACACCGAAACCCGGCATGCGTTAGAGGCAGAGGCAGGGACAGAGACAGAGACGGAGGGACCCGGCACCGCTTCGCTCCCAGCTCACGGCCGCCTTGCTTCTTGTTGGGTGGCACGCGCCATCGCTGGACGTGACCGGGACCGTGCCTCCTGCCCCAAGTCTGCACCTGTCCCTGCTGACATCGCCCCGGCCACAGTGCCTTCCTTCCTCCCGATCCTGGATGTTCCGTCGCGTCGTGGGCACCTCTGCCTGGATCACTGGGGGGCCGCTCCAGAGAGGGACACGCGACCTCGGAGACCCTCCCTCCCTGACCCAGGCACCCCCACCTCACCAGCACTCGGCGCTCTCCTCCCTTCCGCGGGCCCCTCCACGGCCGCCAGAGCGCGGGGCGCCCGCTCATACCCGGCAGCGCACCCTGGGGGCCAGGGTGAGCCCCGGCCGCGGGACGCACTCGGGGCGCTCACCGCAAGTGCTGCCCCTAGTGCGGCTGCGCGAGGCTTCCGAGGGGGCGTTTCCCACGGCTGGGCGTCAGGGCGCACCTGTACCCACACCTGGCTGGTGACAAAGGCAAAGCCATCCCAGGGAAAGGGAGGCGCGAGTCCGCTGTGCCATCTGCGCGGTGACCCGCCGCCCGCACGATGAGCGCCGTGCTGCGCCACAGCGGGTCTCACGGTCGGGGGTCCCAGCCGCGCCGACCCCGCCGCCACCTGCACGCACTGGCGCGAAAACCACTTTTTCTTCACTTCATGTCTAAAAAGCGCTCTTTCTCTTTACGCGTTTCTTCAGTGAGTTCACTCAACTTTATGTCGCCCGCACGGAAGCCTCAAAACGCGGGGCTCCCCCTGGGGGTTTCCACGTCAGCGGAGCCCAGGCTGCGGTGGGGGGAGCAAACGACCCCTCCCTTTTCAAACCCTCGGCGGCGGGCGGCTGCACAGAACTTTGAGCGAACAACCAACCACGGAAACCACCAGTTCATTGGAAAAGGATTTTATTTCACCATAAAAATGCAAACTGGAATTAACACCGTCTCTGCTAATGCAAACATTACAGCGATTTTTAAGTATTTCTGCGCTTCACGTGGAGAAGCGAACACCTATAAAATTTAACAAGTTTGCAGCCTTAAATCTGCTGGAAACATCCCGAGTAAAAATAATTTAGCAAAAGAGCTTCTTAAAAAAACCACGCACGCTAACCTGGACTAGAAACCGAAGCTTTTAACCGCCGCCTCCACCTCACGTGCTCCAACTCGTAAGCGCGTCTGCAGGCAAGCGTCAGGCGCCCCCGCGAATGGGCGGGCCCCTCAAAAAGCCGGCGCCCTGGACCTTCGATGCCGTAGGATTTGCGCCTTCCCCGGCCACGACTTCCTGTGCCCAGGTCCCTGTGTTTTGTTGGCTTCCCCATCAGGTAAAATTACAAAAAGGAAAAGGGAAAAAGAAAAAGAAAAAGGCCAAAGCGAGGCTGTCTTCCCGCGCCGGTGGGGCTGCGCTGGTCCACTCTGCCCCCCGAGATGTGTCGTGCGCCCCCTGTGACGTCAGCGCACGTGGACGTCCCTGAGCGGGACAGACTGCGCCCTGCCCTGTCCACCGCGGGTCCGCCCCGCAGGACGGAGGGCCGTCCCGGGGCCACTGGCGATGTTAAAGCTATTGGATCAAGTTTCAAGGGAACACGAGAGCGCGCACGGGTGGCGCCAAGCCCACGCCTCCTGCGCAGAGGGACGCAGCGTGGTCCGGCGCCCCGTGCCCGTCCGCCGGGGCCAGGCTCCGGGCCCGCCCCGACGGCGCAGGGCACGGCCGCATCACCTGTTCCAGGAGCTGTGGTGCCGACCGGCGGAGCCCGAGCGGGACCTGTCGCTGCGGCGGTGGCGGCTGCGCTTGCGGCCAGACCCCCCCCTGCGGCTCCGGCTGCGGTCGCTGCGGCCCGAGCGCTCCCGGCTGCGGGACCTGCGCGAGCGGGCCTGCTCGGGGCTCGCGCTGCGCCGGCGGGGGCTGTCGTCCTGGCGCGGGCGCTTCTTGTGGGACCGCCGCTCCTTCCGCGGCCGCCCGTCCTCGCGGCTGCCCGCGCGCCGCGGCCCGCTGCGCTCCCGCTTGTGTCTGTCCTCGCCGTCGCCTCGGTCCCCGCTGGCGCGGCCCCGGCCCTTGCTGGGCTCGCGGTTGCACTTGTCTTGCTCGGAGCAGGCGTCCTTCCTGGGCGCGCTCTGCTCGCAGGCGGCGGGGGCGCCCTTGGGCTGCTGGTTGTTGTCGGGGATGCAGGAGAGCACGGCCGGGCACTTCTTCTCGGGTGAGGCGTCGTCGGGGGCCTCCGGGCGCGGTGGCTGCTGGGCCCCGCACTGGGCCTCCTCGGCCGCGCTCCCGTTCACGGTCGCGGGCGTGGCGTCAGCATCCGGCCGCGCCGGGCTCTCCTTCGGGGCGCTGCGGGGCGGCTGGCCCCCGAGCGCAGCCAGCGAGGTGGCGCCGGCGCAGCCCGCCGACACGGTCTGCAGGATGTCCAGCACGGGCTGCAGCAGGTCGGCGTGCGCCGCGGCCAGCGGGTCCTGCGCGCGGGGGTCGTCGGCGCGCCGGCTCAGCAGGATGCCCAGCAGGCGCTGGCGCAGCGCGCGCTCCTTCCGCTGCAGCCCCAGCGCGCGCTCCTTCTCCTCCTCCACGCGGCGCAGCTCCGCCTCCTGCAGCCGCCGCCGCTCCTCCAGCTGCTGCAGCCGCTGCGCCGCCTCCTTCTGCTCCTGCTCCTGGGCTTTCGCCGCCTGCGGGACAGAGCGGACCGCGCCTCAGACGCCTCTCCCCGCGCGCCCGGACTCTCGGGCGGAGCGGGGTACGAGACGCCCGGCCTGGCCGGTGGGCTGCCCGTCCCGGCCACGCCCGGCGGTCATGCGTCTGCGCGCAGGGACACCCCGCGGCAAAGCTAGTGGGCGCAGCCCCCGGCGTGCACTCGGGGGCGGCCTGGGCTCCTCTCGCGCCAGGAGACGGAGCTGAAATGAGGACGCAGACGCAGGCCGCCGGGGGCGTGCTGGGCCTAGCCTGGGTCGGTGTCTTCAATATTCACCATGAAACAAGAACTGAGCGGCCACATGTCCCGGGCGCCTGCCACGCTCCTTCCCGGGCCTTATCAACACTGTAATTAGACAACAGGTTATGGGGCCGCCGCGCCCAGGGCAGGGGCCTGCGGCCACCGGGGCACAGCTCAGGTGCAGGTCGAGCGGCTCTGCCCACGGCCAGCTCTGCTGTCAGCCGGGGGGCGGAGGGGACCGTCAGCACGGAGGGGACGGGCACACGGCACGGGCCAACAACTGTCGGCTGCACGGCTGCGAAGGAGGGCGGCAGCAGGCCAGGCTCTGGGCGCCCTCGGTCCCCCGGAGGCCAGGCTTGGCCCCATCCTCCCGTCCCAGGCCCGGCCAGCGCATCGCCAGTGGGAGGAGAGCCACGGGGCCCGGTGACCCTCTGCGAGCCCGCCAGTCCCTGTCTCGGAGACAAACGGCCCGTGGGCCCTGGCTAGCGCCTGGCAGGCCTGCTGGCCACGCGGATTCACAGTCCCACCAGCCTCCTAGGCCTAACGCGGACGACGCGGGAACCCTGAGCACCGCCAGGGGGCGGCACGGCCTCCCCAGGGAGCCACAGTGCGCGCCTGGCGCCAGCAGCGGGGAGGGGACGGGGACGCGCGCCCAGGCCACCGCGGTACCTTGGCTCGGCTCAGCAGGCCGGCCACCAGCCGGACGGACTGCAGGTTGCGCTGCGCCAGCAGCAGCTTCCGCTCCTCCGTGCGGATCTTCTCCTGCAGCCGGCGCTGCCCCTGCGCCTGCAGCTTCTCCAGCTTCCGCTGGCTGCGGCGCGACTCGCGGTCCCGCTGCTTCTGCTCGCGCTTGCGCAGCTTCTCCTCGCGCTTCCGCTCCCTCTCCAGCTCCTCCAGCTCCTTCTGCTTCCTGCGCGAAACACGGCGGCGTCAGGCGGGCGCCGGGTGCTGCGTGGGAGGCGGCACCGGCGGCACGCCCAGCGACGGGGGGCGGGGCGGTGTCGCGCGCCCACGCATGTTAACGCGTCCCCCGTGAGGACACGCCCGGGGAGCCCGGCGCCGCGGCCGGCACACACAGCAGCTGGGGGGACGCCGTGCATCCGGGGCAGCCTGGCACAGCGAGCCCGCGCCCGCGACAAGGCACCCAAGCTCACTTCCCAAGGCGATGCGCCCGCAGCAGCAGCACGGGCGACAGCAGAGGGCGGCCAAGGCCACCATGGAGCACACTGCCACCACTGCCAAGGACGCGGCGGACCACGTCCCCCGCATCACTGGCCTGGCCTGAGACCCGGAACAGCAGAGGTCACCGGAGGCAGGTCTCAGGTCATAGATGAACAACTTCTCACACAGAGGTCGATGCCAGAACCAGCTCCCGGGGGCGGGGAAGTCCCCTCCCTGGGGCGCTCCGCCCGTGCGGCACCAGGGGAATCGCGGGGACCAACGGGGGCAAAAACCGCGAACACGTACAGCCACAGGGAGATTCCGAGACGTTACGTGGCGGGAAGATGGCACCGTCCACCTACCACGCGAGCCCCTTCCATAGAACACAAGCCCACGGGGACAGTTTGCTCCGCGCCGGGCGCCCATCGTGGGGCACGAGCACGCGCCATCTCCCGGAAATCTCGCGAGATCACCAGCATCGGCTACTCGGACACAGCGACTTTAAAATAAATCCATAGCGTGACCACACAGCCTAGCTCCTGACACCATTTTCCTTGGAAGGGATCCCCAAAAACAGGATCCAAACGGAAGCGGGCGCACGCAGGCCGTCGAGGAAGGGCTGGCAGAGCCGGGGGGGAGGGGGGCTGCCCTAGGAGCACAAGATGCGGGCTGAGGCCTGAAGCCAGGGAGCCATGGGCGACCACAGAGCTAAACGCAGTCACAGTGACACAGACCTGACACGCGAGGACACGGACCGCACCTCACGGGGGTGGAAGCCAGGCTGCAATGCACCCCAAGACCAGCACGGTGGCGGCAGAGCGGAAGCCCTTCTACGGATTCTAGCCCACGACGCTCTGGGCCACACAAGCCTCCAGAGCTGCGGGTCAAGTGTGGCCAGTGAGTGACACGGCTCTGAACAGAAGGAGAGCTAAAGCCCAGGCCTGTCGTCTCCAGGGACACACCGGCCCAGCTGGACCGTCCTCGTTAACAGCCAGGCACCCACGCGGAGGGGCCCCTGGGCCCGCCTGCAGGCTGCAGGCGAGGGGGTGGTGGGTGGCCCGGCCAGGCTGGCAGCGTAGCACCTGGGCCCGGGCAGCCGCCCATGGGCACGGAGCGGCACAGGCCCCTTCCCGCACCCCCACACTGTCTGGAACCCTGCGTCCTCACCACATGTCCCTGGGACAGTCCGTCCCCCGGACCACGACACAGCCCACTTCCTGAGCTGCTTGTCCTCCCGTAAAGGTCAAGGAAATGGCTTCGTAAATGGGCCTGCAGAGCTGCTTCCTGAAGTGCTGGGGGTTGGGGGGGCTGAGTGTCTGTGGGTCACAGCCGACACCCCAAAGGCAGGGACAAGGCCCGTTCCACACGGGGGCCGGGCCAGATGCACGTGGCAGGGCGTGTCTCCGGTCGAGCATCCCGCTCTGCCTGAGCACAGCAGCAGTGGGCCCACGGCCCCATGACTGATGCAGGACCCCGCCCTCCCATGCCCGCACCTGTCCACACGGCCCATGGCGCCTCTCAGGCCGGCCAGTGACTGTCCTGCAGAGTCACGCCCACCGGACCTGCCACCCTGACATCGGGCTCTGCACCAAAGGCAGAAACAGCTCGATGCAGAAGCACACGCACACCTCATTCCACACCTCAGGGACGAGCGCACGACAGAACGAGGGCCAGCAGTGGGGACAGTTAAGTCAGCTCCATAAAGAGATCGACGAAAACACCGGGCAAATCCCCCGGGCCCGAGTCTCAACGGCCAGCAAATCAGAACAGACACGGCCGTAAAGCAGCGCGGAAAAGCTGGCCGCGCCCACAGCGCACGTTCTCCTTGCCCGGCGGCCTGGGCAGAGCCCACAGGGAGGCTACGCTCACGACGAACAAGAGAAGGAAGATGAAGGCGAAAGCCGTGCCCCGTGCTGCGCCGGCCGCTATGCTGCAGGGGGCGGCCGCTGCCCCGCAGGCCCCCGGCCAGAAGCCGCTTCGTTAAATCCTGGCCACCAGCGTCCGTTCCCCGGGGTGTTCCGTTAACACAGCTTCACCCTAAACGCAAAGCAGTGCGACGGCCGGACGCTCTGCTGGCTCCCGCGGGACGCACGCAGGTGGCCAGGTGACACGGCCTTGCAGAGCCGGCGCCATCACAGGACCCACGCAGGCCAGGTCACCAACGGAACAGCTCCAGGGAGGGACCAGCAGCTGCAGGTCACAGACCTCCTGCTGCGTCCCCAGCAGGTGCCGCACGCGCGTGCACACGGCCGCTCAGGAGCACGCAGGGCACGCAGCAGTACACGCGCACATGCACGCACAGCAGCGCACACGCAGCAGCACGCGCGAGGCCATCGGGCCGGCGGCCGCGCACCTCTCCTCCGCCCGCTGCCGCTGCTCCGCCTCCTTCTCCCGCCGCTTCTGCTCCTCCCGCTGCTGCTCCAGCTCCTGCAGCTTCTGCCTCTCCAGCTGCCGCTTCTTAATGGAGGCGTCGCTCAGGTGTTTGGTGGAGTCAAAGGAGACCTTCACGAGGAAACAGTGCTCCGTGAAGGTCTGGACACGCACGTCGCCTCCCGCGCCTTCCCCAGGACAAAGCCGCCCCCTCCCGACGCAGCGCTCCCCTCTGCTCCGAGGCCCCGACGCAGCCCCCGGGGGGCCTGTGCCTCCAGCGATGGGGGACAGGCAGCGGCCACGAACACCCGGCGCCTCTACAGCGCTGGTGTCCCTGTCACCGCAAGGGAACGCCGGTCCCAGCCAACACTGACAGAGGAGCTGCCGCCCTCATCTGCAAAGGCATGGGCAGGCACCTGGCACCGCCGGCCAGGGCCAGGTCAGCACCCCTGCGGGGCCCCTCCCCGCCCACACATGCCACACGGCCCCCGTCACGTGTTTCCTCTAGACACTGGTCAGCCGAAGCCCCGGGGGAGCCGCTGGCCTGTGTGCCTCCCACGCGGGGCGGAGGACGGCGGGGCGCCCGGGCCGCGGCCAGCTCACCTTGATGTTGCAGGCCACGGCCTTGCCGTCCTCGCCCTTGTACATGAGCTTCATGCCGCGCAGCGCGCTCATGGCCTGGATGAAGCCCGCGTACTCGCGGTACTGCACGTAGGCCTCGAAGTTCAAGTGCCCCCCGAAGCTGAAGGTGTGGAAGTTGCGGCCGGTCATCTCCTCGCGGTACGGGTCCAGCATGGGGATGTCCACGTTGCGCACCTCCCCGAACCTCTCGAACACGCGCACCAGCACGTCCTCGCTGGGCTTCTCGGAGCCCGACTCCTTGCGGGCGAACCACTTGCAGGGCAGGCCCTCCAGGTGGATGGTGTCCGGCCGCTCCCCCGGCAGCGTCTCGTTCATGTCCTTGGCGTCGCGGAAGAAGGAGTCCCAGTCGTGGCGGGTGGGGAAGTCGATCTTGAACTCGGCGGCCCGCACCTTGAGGATGTCGGAGAAGCCGCTGAGCTTGATGGTCTTGCCGTCCAGGCAGGCCAGGAAGGACTTGACCAGGCTCTTGTTCTCCACCTCGCCCTCGAAGCGGATGAAGTCCATGGTGCTCTTGGAGATGCGCAGCGTGGAGAACTGGTGGCTGTGCACCATGCCCTTCAGCCGCTCCATCACCTCCCAGTTGGAGATGGACTTGCCCGGCTGCTTCAGCTGCGGCAGCGCCACGCTGATGGTCATCTTGGTGATGGGCTTCAGGTAGAGGCCGTGGGCGGGGCACAGCTCCACCGCCTCCGACGTGTCGTGCACGATGGTGGCCGCGGCCATAGCCAGGACCTCGGGCCTGGAACGCAAACGCACACGCTCAGGGCCGGGCTGCGGGGACCCAGGCCGGACACACCTGACGCTGGGAGCGGAGCGAGGCTGCTTCCGTGCCCGGCTGCAGGAAGGGTCTCCACCTGGCTGAGCGCCCTGCTCACCTGGCAGGCTGTTACATCAGCAGCTTACGCTACAGGGAAAGGGACCTGGGCTGACGGAGCCTTTTAGCAGCGCGGCGTCCAGGCCTCTGTCAGCTGCAGCTGTCCTGGGGCTGCGGGGACGCGGCCCCGCTGGCTGACCCCCCACCCTCCGGGCCACAGGAGGCGAGCTAGAGCCCGCCCAGCTTCCCAGGAGTGGCGACAGCGGGCCGGGGAAGGGACAGGGCGGGCGAGAGCCCAGCTCCAGGCACCAGGCACGGTCGGTGGGGGAGGCGGCTGCTCTGTGTGCCGTGAAGCGCCAGCTGGAGAACGAGCCAACCCTCTCTGCCCGACGGAAACTGGCAAGTGCCAGTCGTTCCCCAGCCCGGGGCCGGAGGCTCTGCACCTCGTCCTCCCCCACCCCCGCGGGGGCCGAGCTCCCCTACTGGTCCGACAGGTCTTCAAGAGCCGGGAGCTGACACCAGACACCCAGACGGCAGCGGTGGCCAGGCCGGCCTGCCCCCAGCTCTGCTCACCCACCACGCAGCCCACAGGCTTCTCGACCCCCCATGGCCGGAGGGCTGCGCGGTCGGAAGAGCCGACTGGGTGGGCGAGGGGCCACCTGCCCTGCAACCCCGGGCTGCCCCCAGGACTCTGCTCCGATCCCTAGCTATGCATCGCCCTGCCCCGATGCCCACCGGTGCCCTCGGTACCCCAGGCTGCCTCCAGCTGCGGGAGGGCGAGCAGGGGTCAGTCCCCACACCTCCACCCCATGCGGCTACCTCTGGGGCTGCTCTGCCTCCCCCAACCACCCCACGGCAGGACCTGCACCCCTTTACACCGCCATTACCCTCAGTACCAGACTAGCCAGCCGCCCCCACCCCATCTCTGCCCCTGCTGTTGTCCTGGCCTCTGGGGAGTGGCCTCCGCAGTCTCCATGGCAACACCCAGCCCCACCCTAGGCCCCCAGAAGCCACAGTTTCCCCATGCCAACCCTGGTGCACCCCGCTCCCCAGTATCTCCCGGTACTCCAGCTACCAACAGACACCCTCCCTCCGGCAGCAGGGACCCCAGTGTCCCTCAGCCTCCCGACCCTCTCGAACTCGGGCCCCCAGTCTCCCAGGTCACCCATACTCACCCCGGCTCTCAGTCCCCAAGGTAACCCAGCTGAGCCCGGCCTGCGACAATAGTTCCCCAGGTTCTCCCCAATGGCCCCGGCCCCCTGTCCCCCTGGTGACCTCGCTGACCCCAGCCTCCAACCCCAGTGCCCTGACCCCCACAGACCCCAAACCCCAGTCCTCCAGGTCCCCAAACAGACCTCACTTACCCCAGCGCCCGACCCCAGTCCCCCAAGCCTCACAGATCCCAACCCCCACTCCTCCAGGTGACCCCGCTGACACCAGGCCTTGGCCTCCAGTCCCACAGGTCCCACCACTGACCCCAGCCAGGGAACCCTAGTCCCCAAGGTCTCCTCACTGACGCCAGGCCCTGACCCTGTCCCCTAGGTGCCCCCTACCCCCGATAACCCCAGCCTCATGGCCCAGTCCCCCAACCCCCAGAGACCTCAACCCGCGGTCCCCAGGTCCCCCCACAGACCCCGACCCCAGTCCTCCGACTCCCACAGACCTCAACACCCAGTCCTCCAAGTCCCCCCCACAGACCCGGCCCCCAGTCCCTCAGCTCCCCCCGCTGACCCCGGCCCCCGACCCCCACACACCCCAAGCCCCTGTCTTCCAGGACCCCACACAGATCTCAACCCCCTAGTTCCCCAGGGCCCCCCACAGACCCCGGCCCGCAGTCCCCTGACCCCCACAGACCTCGGCCCCCAGTCCCCTAGGTGACCCCGCTGATCCCGGCCCCCGAATGCCAGTCCCCCTGCTGGCGCCGGGCCCTGACCCCGTCCCCCAGGTCCCCTCGCTGACCCCGGCCGGTGACCCCCAGACCCCAGGTCCGCTCGCTGACGCCGGGCCCTGACCCCAGCCGGCTCGCGGACAGAGGCGGTTGAAGACGGCGCTCACCGGCGCGGGGCTCCGTCTGCGTCCCCCGCCGCCGCCGCCGCCCTGGCCCCAGCCCGCCGCGGTTCCCCGACGACCCCTGCCGGAGCGCCCTCCCGCCCGGAGCAGCCACCGTCGGCCGCCCGCCCCTGTGACGCACTTCCGCTTCCGGCGCTCGTGCTCGCGGAAGCGGCCGCGCGGCGGCTCCAGGTTTCTCCTCCCGGCCGTGCCCCGCCCCCGGGGCGGGACTTCCGGAGGCCCGGGCTCTGCACTGCGCGTGCGCGGGCCGGGCCCGCCCCGCCCCCATGCCGCTACCTGTGCCCAGGTTCAGGCGGGGGCCGCACCTGGTGCCAGAGCGAGCGCTAGTCCACCTGAAGCCGAACAGGAGCGGGGCCTGCTGTTTGCAGCTAAAGCATTATAATAATCATGTATAATATAGCAATATAAGTTAATTGTCAATCATTTATTATATAATCGAACATTTATTATTTGTTTTTTGTGTATGTTGACTAATTACAAATCGTAGATAATATTACTATGTAATTTAATTATGTTATATATTTACCGACCAACCATTTACTAATTATTATTTATATTTTACATATATTGTTTGTCTAGATTACACACTTCTCTCTTACATTATATTCATGTGATTACATATAAATACGCAACATAAATATGATATTTTAAGTGTTTTCTATTTTTATATTTTCTATTTGTCTTAATGTTTAAATATAAGCATATTTTACATGTAATATTTAAATATAATTTATGTATTAAACGTTTTTATATAATCACACATTCTCATGATGATGTAGTTATAAATTACCATGTTATAATTTATTAAGCATCCACATTGTACCTAATGCTGTGCAAGGCAAGGGCTTTGATGCCCCAAATATGTCACAAGTCCTCAAGCTAAAAATCCAGGATCGGAAAACCAGGGGAGGGGCCCCTGGTCATCCAACATGGGGTGCCAACGCAATAGCAATAGAGGGCGAGGGTGAGTGGGGGGACCCAGATGTCAAGTGAAGTTTAACACAAAGGGGTTCCTGGGTGATTTCTGGATGTCCGCTAGGTGTGAGTCATGTCCTGTTCATACACTGTCCTTAAAGGCATGCATGGCGGTGCCCTCCACCCGACAAGGAAGAAACGGAGGATGCAAGGTCCCCCACGGTGGGGGCCCAGCCTTCGAACCTGGGCAGGCTTCCCAGTGGGGGCAGCGTCTTGGGTGCCTTCAGTGGCCTTGTCGTTTTCTTGGGGACACAGAGATGTTTGGTGTTCTCCTTGAAACCGTCCTCCGAGCCCGCGCGCACGTCAATGGCGTGTCTCTTTCCCTGCGGCACTATTAAATTCCGAAGCCGAGTTGGCGCTATGCTCTTCGGCGGAGCATTTACAAAGCCCACGAATAAATGAGGTTTTCACTCCTCTGGACGCAGCACGCCCAAATACGATTTAAAACTTTGCGAAACGTGTGAGGAAAATCCCGTGAAACGTTTGAGCAAGATATTGGGCCTCCAGAGACGTCTCAGAAACAGGAAATCCCCAGATTACCTGCAGCCGAAATCCTCGGTCCTGGGGCGCTATGCATGCGCGTGGCTGTGTGAATCACTCTCATTAATGATACACAGGAACTGGGAATATGGTGGCGTGTCACTCCCAGGATTATATGTCACACAGGTCGAGGAATTTTGCGGTTGTAATTAAAATCCCTAATCGGTTGATTCAAGCTCATGGAAAGAGAGGTGATTCTGGGTGGGCCTGGCCTAATCAGGTGTGAGAGACAGAGTGAAGAGGCCAGGAAGATTAGATGCAACAGAGACACAGCCAGGCTGCCTGGAGGAAGCAAACCGCCTCACCGAGAAGGTCACTGGGCAGGAGTTAGCAGTTGACTTCTGAGAGAGGAAGGCATCAATGCTAACACACAAGGAACTGAATTCTTTCAACACCGAGGGAGCTTGGAAGAGAGCCCCGGGCCTCGAATGAGCCCCCAGCCCTGCCTGACACCTCGATGTGAGCCTGGGGACCCAATTAGCTTGTCAAATATGTGTCTCTCGCAGCCACTCCGTGTGCAATCATTGGTTACGCCGCGGTATATAACTAACATCTGGAATAAACACGTATATGCTAAGCCCTCATTAACCACAGAGAATTACACGTCTTCCCCCCACGCAGAAAACGACTTTCCGTGCTTAAATAACCACCAGTTTTCTCCTCGTCACAGTGTGAGTTTCCTGGGGATGCTGTGACTCAGTGTCACTAAATGAGCGGGTTCACACAGCGGGGATCCATCCTCTGACAGCTCCAGAGGCCAGAAGTCTGATGTCATGGTTCAGCACTCTTGGTTCTTTCTGAGGGTTGTGAGGAAGGAGCTGTTCCGGGCCTTTCTCCAGCTCCTGGTGGCCTGGGAGCAATCCTTGGCATTCCTTGGTTTGCAGATGCATCAATCCAACCTCTGCCTCCATCTCCACGTGACTGTCTTCCCTCTGTGTGGTCTCTCTTCCTCTCCTCTTCTTACAAGAACACCGGACATGTTAGCTTAGAGCCCACCGGACTCCACTATGACCTCACCCTAATGTGACTAATTACTGCTGACACAGAGGTACCCAGGTCCATGCAAGATTCCGGGTCTCTCGGAACTGGGGCCAGCAAGTTGACGGTTGTTTCTGAAACCTTAGCTGATCCGCTTCTGGCTTCCCTGGAGACTTAGACACCTCTGTCCGTCTAACGCTTTGCAGGTTTGGCATCTTCCACACTGTGTCGACATTTCTTACACTTTGACCCAGATTTAGAGACTCTGTTAATGTTTTCCTATGAGAAAAATGCCTGGGGATGTGTGTGGGTTTATGAGTGTCTACATGTATGCATGCGTCTGTCTATCTCTCTGTTCATCTACCCACCTACCTGCCTACCTTTCCAGTTATCTATCCATCCACCTAAGTACCCTTCCATTTATCCATCTATCCACCCTCTTATCTGTTCATCCGTCCACCCAGCCATCCATCCATCCATCCATTTGTCCATCCATCCATCTATGCATTCACCTTTCTCTCCATCCATCCATTTGTCAATCCACCCTCCACTCACTCATTAGCCATCCTTCTACCTATCCACCCATTAACTTATGTCCATTCATTTATCCATCCATCCACCCACTCATTTATCCACTTATACATCATCCACTCATTTATCTTATCTCTCCATCCATCCATCCATCCATCCATCCATCCGCCCACCCATTCATCTCTCTGTCCACTCATCAGCCCACCTGCCTACCCTTCTATCAATCCTCCACCCACCCCTCCCCTCCATCAATCCACAGCTTCGTTCACCTACATATCCATCTGTCTAGCACACGTCATCAACCCTTTCGTCCACTCATCTACCCGTTCACGTCTGGGTGCAGCCACCCCGCCCTCCATCCATACACCTCAGATATAAAGGCCCCTGAAGCCAACACAACTCCTTTCCACCAGGGGGCACACTTAGCACCCCAGTGAACACCAGGGAAAATCTGCCACAGGAATCCCGCCCTCCGGTCCGGAAGCTGGGGCCTGAGGGCGGGTTACTGCACCATTTGTCCTGAGCAGAGTCCGCCCGTGGCCCTGCTCCTGAAATCTGCCCTTCGCCACTCACTCTCTTATGAGATAAGTCTTTATTTACCCCAGAACTTTTAAGGCAACGCCTGCCCGTCAAGTTCTAAGCGCAGTGAGAGGCCAACGAGGTGAAGGAGCCGCGCCGTGAGCTGAAGGTGGTACAGGAACCGCCCTCTCTCTTCTGCTGGCGTGGGGTGCGTTAACTCGCCCGATTCTCTAAAGGAACTTCACAGAGCTGTACTGATGTCCGTTTTCGATGTGCTCACATTGTCTTTGTGTTGACAACTGCACTGGAGGCGACTCATCTTCCAGAATTACTCCTCCGCAGATATCCTAAGGAGTAGGTGCAAGTTCTGGCACACCCCCACCTGGCAGGATGCCACGTCACGTGGAGACGGTGTGTTGCATGCACGAATGTCATCATGAAGTGATATTTGCAGAGGTGACTTCCGAGGGTAGGGTCGGCCGTTTGGGGTCCGGGAGCCGCAGCACTGTGTAAGAAGGAGAGAGAGAGATAAGGGTGAGACAAATCAAGGGTGTCCACTTTGATTCTTACGGTCAGGGGAGGGAGCGTAACAATGGCACCGAAGTCCCAGACTCTGGCCACAGGCTGAGGTTGATGATAACAAGCTTCGAGGGGGACACCCACTGGGAGAAGCTACAGTTGGGGTAGAAAGGAGGTAGGTGTGTCCGCTGGGGCTGTTGTTGGCTGGGAAGTTCCTTGACAGAGCCTTGACGGACCTGTCCAGTAAGGTCAAGAGTCCAAGGTGAGTCCAGGGGCAGAAAAAATTCATGATATGGAGACATAGCTCCGGAACAGGAGATTAAAAACTGTGCACAATTCATCTATCCATCTGTTTCCCAATCCAACCAACCATCCATCCATTCATCATCCATCCATCCATTCATCATCCATCCATCCATCCATCCATCCATCCATTATCTACCTATTCAGCCATTCATCCATCCATCCATCCATCCATCCATCCATCCATCCATCATCCATCCATCCATCCATCCATCCACCCATCCATCTGTTTATGCCGGCAACAGGCATGGAACATTGCAAACCAGAGAAGCTCATCTGAGCCTTGGCGTCCAGTTTTTATTGGTACTCAACCAGGTACTGTTCCTGTGGCTGACCTTTAGTGCCCAGCCCCTCCCAGAGGTTCAGGATAATACATTTAGTCTCCATGCACTCCTGGAGTTTGGAACTGATAAGGATGTCCCAAAGCCCCCATCATGAAATCACATAATTGAACTGTCCAGCGGCCAAAGCAGGCAAACAGAGAGGCTGCCATCAAACAGGACAGGGCAGAGACTGGGGACCACCTCTCGGGAGCAGAAGGCAAGCGCCAGACCTCTTTTTGGGCCAGGTGAAGTCTTTGCTACACAAAAACAAAGCACAAAACTGCTTCCATCTGTGGTAAGTGTTTTGAAGGCAGGTGACAGCAGGTGACATGGCAGGGCCAGGGTGGAGTCCGTGCAGGAGAACAGGGCGGGTCGTGCAGGCTTTCTTGAAGGAAGCTGAGGGGACTCAGGCCTCCGGGTGCACGGCTGCACCCCTACCCACCTCCAGGGCGTGGGGGGCGCAGAGTGGCTGAATGTGCTTCCAGAACTTTCCACGGGAGCTATCACAGCCACCTCCAGTGGGGTCCCCAGGAGGATGAAATCGTGGTGGGGGCTCTGGCTGCCTCTCGCTAGGCTGAGATTGGTGTCGGCTCCTACTTCCCCTCACCCACACGGCTTGTCACGTGGTCGTCGAGAGAAACACTGTTTCCTGGGGTGGAACGTTTGCTCAGTTCCTTCAAAGACCGATGGTATTTTCAGCACGCTTTGTTCCTGCGTTGTAGATGTGTATCTTCACGCGCTACAGCCTTCTCCGTTCCCTCCCCCGAAATCTGGGGAGTTAGCCCCGAGTTTGTTGTTTTGTTTTTTTTTTTTGAAATAAGGTGTGCCCGCCTCACCTCTGTAAGTCTTTGCAAGGAAATCTATTCATTGCCATGCGTCAAACCCTTTCTTCCCTTCCGTCCACCGCACATGCTGACCTGATGGTCACCACAGAGCTTTGCTTCGGAGGTGCGGAGAAGCCGAAGGGGTGGTTGATGGGAGAGAGAAGGCGCCCAGTGACCTCAGGGGCGGGGGTGGGGGGGTGCAAGGAAAGAATGAGATCGCAAAAATCCAGTAGCCTTGATGACAAGAAGCCAAAGCCACCTCCGCCACACGTCGTAAACACTGAGCTGCGATGCGATGAGTGATACGATCTGTGATAACCAACGAGGTTGACGCTGACCGATTTGGAGATTAGGTTTTATTGAAAACAGCCCCACGAGAAAATGCAGGTTCCGGCAATTAATGAGCCGTTGCTGCACCAGTGATATTTTAAGGAGACAGGCTCCCTGGGGGGAGGGTGTTATTTCCTACGTGAAAAGCAGGAAAGCAGAAGGTGTGAACATCCGATCAAAGGGCGTCCTCAGAACAGGAGACAAAGATACAAAGCTGAGGTACACAAGTGTCCTGCCCTCGGCAGAAGTGACGTCCTCGCAGCCCTCACGAATGTGCTACCTTTCCCTTTCCTCTTGCAAGGAACCGAGGTGTAATTCAGGAGAGAGGGTAAGATGCCCAGCCAGGAGGAGCAGAGCCAGGAAAAAGCGTAGCTTCCAGAACCCGCTGTGCAGGGGCGGGCCGGGCGGAAGACTACAATGGCAGGTGACGGTGGAGCAGGCTCAGCACAGGGGTCTCAACAGGAGGTTTCCAACACTGCCAGAGACACTCGTGGGCAGGGCCCAGTGACGAGAGGACAGTGAGCAAAGGCCTCGTCCCCAGGGGCTGGGGCTGCCGCCTCACAGCCAGGTCCTCAGGGGGGGAAGGCCGGGTCGCGAGGATCGAGGATCCAAGTGACCAGCTAACGAAACTAAGACCCGATGTCACAGCATTGGTCGCCTTTGCCCTCTCCGAATGTTCATCCACCCACCCGTCCATCTATCCACTCATCCATCCATCCATGCACCTGCTCATCCATCGAACCACCCATTCACCCTCCATCCATGCATCCGTCCACCTACCCACCCACCCACCCATGTATCCATCTACCTACCCACCCATCCACCCACCTCTTCAACCATCCCATCTCTCTACCTATCCATGCATCCCCTCACCCAGCCGTGCACACGTCCAGCCAGCCCACCATCCACCTTCCCATCTACTTACCCCTCTAACCTTCCTTCCATCCATCATTTTCATCCATCCATCCATCGACCCATGCACCTGCCATCCATTATTCTTCCATCATTCATTCATCCACCTACCCACCCCCGCTTTTTACATTTCTCCCTCCAAACTTTCACAGAAAAACGCTCCTGAAAAATATTCTCAGACTTCCTCTCTTCACTCATCCGGCTTTCACTTGAGAGATTTGCCACAACTTCTCCTGAATGAGTGACCATCAGCCATTTATAGCGTTTAATTAACTCCAGCTCGTGGGTCCTGGCCTTCTTGAAAATGGTATTGTTTTGTTCATCGTGGCTTTTTGCATTCATTTTTACTGTTTTTTACACATTGCATGGGCTGATCGTCGTTATGTTAGCAATCCAGTTTGGGGCAGATATTTTTACTGCCTCCATCCCAGGAGGTGCAATCGGCAAACACGGGACACCATCGCCCGGGGTTTCTCTTCGTTTTGTTCGATTTTGCTCAGTAGCTGGGTCACCATCGCGCCTCACTCATCGACCTTGCGAGGGCTCCCGCCGCCAGGTGCTCAGAGGGGCTGATACGATGCCAGCTCCGGTCAGAGGAGAGGATCCTTCGGTGCTCAGCTCCATGCAGGAGAGAAGGGAGAAGGGGCTGGCCGTTCACTGCCCGCCTCGCTCCGGTTCCACTTCCATCGCCTCCCTCGCCTGCACCCCGGGGTGCCGGCGACAAGGCACACATTCCGAGTTTAGAGCTGGGAGGGGTCTTGGGTGCCGTGACGCCCAGGTCTCTCTACAAACTGCCAGTTCTCTGGTACTCAGTGTGTGTCCTTCCTGTCCCGGGCAGCCGGGCACATGTCACTCATGACACTTGGACCCCTGAGCATTGTGCCCTCAACACAGAAACGGGGGGTGCAGGCGGGGGGCGTGAGCCAGGAGCCAGTGTTCCCCACGGCATGGGTGCAAGTGCCCGCTCTGCTGGCCTGTGACCTCTGACCAGGCACAAGTCTCCCAGACGCCAGCTTCCTCCGTTGTCAAGGAAGGGCGTGGGCCTCCGAGGCCCGTGGAGGAGGTGGAGCAGATGACCTATAAAACGCATGTCCTCCCTTCACACCCAGCAGGGCGGCTGCGAGGCAGAACGGAAGACGCACCGCGAACTTGCACACCTGAGGTTACACACCTCCGAGGCGACCCGTTTCCCAGAGCAGGGTGTTGGGGTGCGGGACTTTTCTCGGTCAGAACGAGGGGCAGCTGCTGCTTCCGCTCTCCGGGTGCTCGGTGCCAGGGGTAACTGACAGTGTTTCGCTTTGTCCCGGATACTACAGATGGACATGAAGATAGGAGATGTGCAGTTAAATGAGACGGATGATCAATGGGTAGATAGGTGATTGATATACAATGATGGAGAAGGCAGATGATAGATGATATATATCTATAGATATGTTAGATATATAGATAGATCAGATAGGTGATCGATTGATATTGATGACTGGTTAATTGCTAAATAGACAGAAATGATAGTTGTATTGATTGATAGATTAGAGAAATAGATGATAGATAGGTAAACAGAGAAGAGGGAAGATGATAGATAGATAGATAGATAGATAGATAGATAGATAGATAGATGATAGATAGATAGACAGATAGATAGATAGATAGATAGATAGATACCAGATGATAGATGATGATAAATATGTAGATAGATAGAGAATACATAGATACATAGATAGATCATGATAGATAGATGATAGATGATGGATATTTAGATAGATAGATAGATAGATAGATAGATAGATATTTAGATAGATAGGTAGGTAGGGAGTAGGTACATAGATAGATAGTAGGTAGACGATGGACAGGTGGATAGTAGGTAGCTGATGGACAGGTAGATGAGGCCCTTTGCCGCCTTCCTGAGCTGCTGGGAGGTACAGAGTGTGAGAAGCGGGGAGAGGGGGCTCCTCTCTCTGAGCAACTGTGTTTTCACATTGGTGGGAGGGACCCACACGTGGGGCGGCCCGGTGCCTGCCCCAGAGGAAAACCCCAAACCGCATGGGAGTGGGTGCTGTCTGGAGGTGGGCCCACAGCCCCCAGGGTGCCTCGAGATTAACCCCTTTACCACAGCAAAGCAAGCTTTGGTCCAGGGGAGACGCCAGGAAGGCGGGTGCAGGCGAGTGCTAGCCGCTGAGTGCCAGCCCTGGGGAAGGAGGGGGTGGGGAGATGGGTGCTCAGGAGCGCCGCAGGCCAGCTCTCCACGCGGCTGGGCGCCACAGAGGACACCCCACATTCCATCCCGGAAGCTGCGGCTCGGGGTCCCGGATGAGGCAGGGGTAGGCAGGAAGACCTCCGAAGACAGACAGACCTGTCGTTAACCACTGTCTGATGCATTTGCTTCCATTAGTCGCCGTGGGACCAGTGCCGATACATTGTCGTTTCCTGAAGTCTGGATTTTATTTGGGTCTTCTCAGTTGCTGCCTGTGGCCCTTTTTCTGTCCCAGGACCCATGAGACACTTAGATGTCCTGTCTTCCCGGGCTCCTCTGCTCTGTGACATTGTGTCAGACTTCTCCTGGTTTGGCGACCTCGACAGTTTTGAGGAGTGTAGGGTAGGCGTTTGTGGGGCGTCCATCTATTGGGATGAGCGTGCGCTTCTTTCACGGTCAGACAGATGTCTTGGTTCAGGGAGAGGAAGACCCCAGAAGTAAAGCGCCCTCGTCATCATGTCGGATGCGGGGTGCTGTTGATGGGACTTTGTGCTCCTGGCTGCAGCGTGTCTGTGAGGCGTGTCCGCTATAAACACCCTGTAGCCCCCCAACCCCCCTCGCTCTCTCCTCTCCGGGCGGAAGTCCCCGGACGAGGCCCACGCTCAGGCCTGGGCATTCACCTCGCTCCGTCTGCAGCCTTTTAACGGGAAGCTTGAGCAGATGCCATTTTTTCACAAACGGGACAAAGAGAGCAGAAACAACCCTCGTAGCTTTTCATCACCGCTGCCTGCCGAGCCCCAAGGCAGGCCGATCCTGTCCGCACTGCACCCTCATGCCGAAGGCCTACGGTCAGGAGGCTGCTGCACCCATCCAGGCACAAGGGCCAAGGTCGGGTTGGGACAACTGCTCAGGTCAGCGTGGGACATGCTCAGCCGTGTCCCCCACACTCGGCCACGCCCTCCCACGTCCTCAGCCCACTGCTGCCGTGCCCATGCCTCCTGGAATTCCACATTACACATGCATTCCTTTGGCGTTGCTGAGATTCCGCCTAAAGCCGTGATTACCTGTCTCTTGACTTTATTTCCTGCTCAGACAACAGGGTAAGGAATCCACACATCAAAGGCGGACGCGTGACCTGGATTCTCTGACGCCCACTTCGCGTCTCGGTGGGTTCGGCAAACCGACCGCGCGTCCTCACGTTTTCGGCACGGGGACTTGCTGGTTTGTCTTGTCCCCTTGTCCAGTCCCCCCGTCCCTCTTCAGGTTCCTCCCGGGAGTGTCTCACACCCGTGTGTCCTCCCTTATGCCGCTGGAGGCTTCGACTCGTGGCCACGGGGGGAAGGGCCCGCAGAGCATGCATGGTCCGGCCCGGAAACGCTACGCGGCGATCCGGAATGGGCATGACGAGGCCGGCAGCGTCGGGACGGGACTCCGACAGGGTCGTAGCCCCGTGGTGCTCTCGTCTCCCCAACATCACAGACGTGGTCGCTGGCTCTCTCCCTGCTCACGTGAACTCTCCCGCCGAGCGTGAACTTGTCCCTCACGTCTACGTCTGTAAATAGCCATCACGGCGACCCTTATGTTTCTGACTTTCTCTAGGTCTCCGAAATGTAGGACCCTGGGAGCCCATGGAGGGAAGGACGGAGGGAGCCTGCGGCCTCCCACACTCAGCGGGCGAGGACGCCGACTCACTCGCTTCTCGGGGATTCTCCTGACCCCTCAGAAAAACCTGGAGAACACACCTCACCGGCTTTAAACAGAGAGGTTCGACAAGGCCTGTTTGCACCCTGGACGGCTCACGTAGGCACGAGGCGCTGACCGCTGGTGGTCGGGTTATAAGTGACACGTGCCGCTGAGAACTTTGGGGTGAAGTCCTCTACATAGGACCCAGAATCGAAGTTGGACCTTCTGGTCACATGGCTGTAAGACAAAGGACTTCATTGTCACCATGGAGAGAGTGCGTGTGCGCACACGTGTGCGTACGTGTGTGTGCGGATTTCATGCCTATGTTTTGGGGGCACTTCAGCCTAATTCCGTGTTCACTATCCCGCCAGTAACATACTCACCCATGACGCTGACCGATGGTTAAGACGTGGAAACGACACGAGTGTCTGTCAGTGGGCGGCACATGGACACGATGGAACGTAACTCAGCCACGAGAGGGAAGGCGATCTTGTCATTTGTCACACGTGGATGGAGCGGGACGGGGTGATGCTCCCCGAGCTCAGTCACACGGAGGAAGACGCACGCCACATGACCTCTCTGACACGTGGACAGGAGGGTGCTGGCAGCCGAGGCCCGGGGGTGGGGAGTCAGGCGACGCTCACCCTGGACAAAGCTCCAGGTACAAGGTGATCGCGTCCCCGACTCCGGACACGCAGCACCGTGACGGCGCTCGGCAAAATGTGTGAGACGCTTCGCATTTGCTGGGACAGGACATCTCACGCGTACCCAACGCGCACACGCACAAGGTCACGACACGAGGGGACGGCTATGGGGAGCAGCCTCGTGGTAGAGATCACGTCACGGCGCACGCACATCGAACCGTCACGCCGTCCACCGTACGCGTCTGCGGCAGACTTCGTTTGTCCGTCGCAACCGAAGAAGGCTGGGAAAAAAAATCTGTTTGTGAAATTGAACTGCTGCAGCTTCAGCGGGG
Source organism: Eidolon dupreanum (assembly GCA_028627145.1). Classification (NCBI taxonomy): domain Eukaryota; kingdom Metazoa; phylum Chordata; class Mammalia; order Chiroptera; family Pteropodidae; genus Eidolon; species Eidolon dupreanum. The sequence continues at coordinate 188,709 of CM053505.1, read as the reverse complement.
TTCGCCCACGGACTTCTCGACCAGACTGTAGTTGGAAACGGGATCTGTGCAGACGTCGTTACTGAAAGGTCTGAGGTGAGTCCTCCTGGAGCAGGTGGCCCTAAACCCAGGGACAGTGTCCTCGTAGGGGACAGAAGGAGAGACACAGACACAGAGGAGAAGCCACGTGGAGACGGAGGCAGAGACGGGAGGGGCGCGGCCACCAGCCCAGGGACGCCTGGGGCCCCCAGACGCTGGGAGGGGCAGGAAGGACCGTCCATCCTGGGGCCTCTGGAGGGAGCGAGGCCCTGGGACACTTGGATGTCACCCTGCTGGCCCCCAGAACTGAGGGAGCAGGCACCCCTGTTGGCTCTGCGCATCCTGCTTTGTGGTCATTTCTTCCGGCCGCCCCCACACACTCACACACGCAGGTATTGACAGCAGCTCACCACTGCTTTGTACATGGAGAGAAGCGAGCTCTGGAGACAGAGAGGCCAGGGACCGGCCCGGCTGCCGAGTGTTTGCTGTCATGGGGGGCGGGGGTGGTTCTGTCGGGCTTGCTTTGGGTTTAAAGACCAGAGTGGGTTTTCACAAGCTCTCACAGGGAACTCGCCCCAGGTGGCCTTCGAAACAAGCCTCAGGGGAGGTGGGAGCTGGGGCCCTTCTCTGAGAAAATTCAAATGTGCTGTTTATTACACATCCTGAGTCAGTTTTTGCTTTCAGAGAACTATCTCTAGAGTCTCACGATTTCTGTGCACCACCTGGGGCTGCCTTTATTTATTTATATATTTATTTTCAAAGGAATGGTGGTGACACAGGGACCTTACTCTGCACCAAATATTCCTTCTGCCCTGACTGTACGTGGCACAGCCCTTGGCTCTGGGCATGAGCTGGGGACCCAGCAGCAGCATAACTGTCAACCCCAGCAGAGCCGACACGTGGATGGGCAGGAGTGAGTCTGCCTCGTTCCCCTTTCTTTAAAAAAATGCGATGAAATTCACATAACGTACAATTCACCCTCTTAAAGCGTGCAGTTCGGTGGCATTTAGCATATTCACAATATTGTGAAAGCATCGCCCTAATTTTCAGCACATTCTCATCACCCCAAAAGGGGAGAGGCCCCCGTGAGCAGTCGCTCCCATTCCCTCCCCCACTCCCAGTCTCTGAGAACACTCACCACTTCCTGTTGCTCTGGATGTGCCCATTCTGGACATTTCACACAAATGGGATGACACACTGTGTGACCTGCTGTGTCTGATGTCTCTCACCAAGCAACGTGTGTCCAAGGTCATGCACACGGTCATGCATGTATCAGAGGCTCCCTCCTTCTCATGGCTGTGTAATAGTCCCCTGTATGGATGGACCCTGCTCTGTTGACTCATTCATCCAGCATCCATCCATCCCTCCACCCATCCATTCATCCATCCACCCATCCATCCGTCCACCCATCCATCCATCCATCCATCCATCCATCCATCCATCCCTCCACCCATCCATTCATCCATCCATCCACCCATCCATTAATCCATCCATGCACCCATCTACCCATCCACCCATCCATCCGTCCACCCACCCATCCATCCATCCATCCATCCATCCATCCATCCATCCATCTACCCATCCACCCATCCATCCGTCCACCCATCCATCCATCCCTCCAGCACCCATCCATCACCCCTCCGTCATCCACCCATGGATGCTGCGTTGCTTCCGCCCTTTGCTGACTGCCAGTGCCGGTAGCCACTCCCCAAACTGCCTCTCTTCTCGACTTATTTAACAGGGAGGAGCAAACCACACAGAGCCGCCACCTCCTGAGCGGCAGGAGAGGGGACAGGTGCCTTTTGTGACTCTTCTCAACCCTGGGCCGTGACCCCCACATGGACCCCGTCGAGCCGGGTCTGCGGGGAAGTGAAACCGCCTGGCCGGGCCTCCGGTCTCCACGGCCTTGTTTGTTTCTCGAGCTCACATCGGTGCCAGCGGGTGGCACGAGATGGCACTCGGGGGGCGGGCGGGGCTGAGAGCGTGCTGCAGGGAGGGGTGCAGGGTGTGTCACTTCCTTTCTGGGTACCCGGCAGCCTGCAGTGACAGCAGGTCCAGCCCGGCTGCACACGGGGGTGGCTGCTGCAGGCGGCAGCGGGCGGGATTCTGAGGACTTGAATGTGACTCCTGCGAAGTCCGCCGGGGCCTGGCGTCCCCAGCTCTTGGGGAAAGGCCCCGGTGGGATCCGAGTGCAGGGCCCAGGCTGAGGCCGGGCCCCCGGGTCCAGTCTTCACGGTCTGGCCGTCATGGTCATCTTGACGTCCCTGCACGTGTGGGGGTGTCCTCCCAGCCCCTCGTTTGCAGAGCTGGGCCCCCGTGTCTTCAAGTGCACATTAGACCCTCCACTTGCTGCAAAGGGCCCCTGGCGACAAGCTTCGGATTTCAAGAGACCGGGTTGGGCTGGTCATCCTAAAGCGTCTTCCAACCACGGGGTGACCTCAGGGTGCATGGAGAGCCAAGTCCTCTCTCCCCGTGGGAAAGGGTGACATGAGTTGGGAAGGGAAGGCCCCGGTCCCCTCTGCCCGCCCCCCCCCCTCCGGCAAACCACTCCCTCCAGGACCCTCGTGCAAATGGCGGGAAGATGCTCAAGACGTGACCGTCGCACGCGTCCGGCCGCACACCGGCCTGGCTGCCGGATGCCGCTCAGGGGCCACGCAAGGACCACGCCCTCCTTTTCCGCATCTGCCAGACGTCGTCGTGCACGTTTTCTGCAGCCTCCCGCGGCCCAGAGTCACCAGGCGGCACGTCGCCCAGCATGATGCTTCGGGGCATCATTTCAAGGGCGAAATCACCACCAAAAGGCACAAAATCGAGAGGACGCAGCGCCCTGCAGAAAGCGCAAGACGTCGCACCGTGGTCGGCAGCCTGAGCGCCGTGTCGCCGGAGTCGGGATGGGGACACCCGGGAGCAGGAACGCGCACGAGCGTTGACGTGGAGTCTACGCGTGGGTGTCACAAAGCTGCGTCTTCGCAGCCGCAGGGTGCGCGCGCCAACAGCACCGCGGCGCAGTCACGGTCACCATCACCGCGCGCGCCCGACGCCAGCGCCAGGAGGGGCGGCGTAGTGGGCGGGGTCGCGGGGCTCCCGATGACGTCATCTGAGGCGGCTGACGTCATCGGCAGGGACAGGAGTCAGAGCAGCGGTTCTGAGACGCGATCTCTTGGCGGGAAGCGCTGCGTGCATGTTCTTTGTCCCACGTGTCCCAAGGCCCTGCAGGAAGCGCTGACACCGGCGAGGGTCCACGGCGACCTGATTCCACGGCCTGTCCCCTCCTTCCGCCGGGGACCGGGACGGGCACGTCGCTCCCCCGGAAGGCCAGGCGGAGCGGACGTGGCCGAGGCGCGTGCGGGCGCCTCGCGTGGGGCCGCGGCCGCTTGTCCTTCTCTCGCGGCCCGGGGGACTGGACGCCGTGTCCCCGTCGGGCCTCTGAGGTTCCCGGAGCCCGCGGCTCGTGTCCGCGGCAGCCGGGCCCGGAGCGGCTGGGCCGCGGGCGCCGCGGGGAGCGTGGGCGAGGACGCGCAGCGGGTCTCGTCCCGCGGGCGCGGCGCTGGGAGTGGCCACTGCGGCGGCCGCTGCGGAAGGCTAGCTGGCGCGTCCCCAAAACGTGAAACGGAGAATCAGAGTGTGACCCAGCTTCTGGGTGCAAACTCCAGAGGGCTGAGAACAGCAGGTTCGAGCAGAAACTCCTGCAGGCCTGTCTACACTGCTGTTCACCGCCCGAAGGTGCCACCGGCCCGGGTCCTTCAGCTCGGGGACGGAGAGGCAGAACAGGCTCCGTCCACTCAGGGGAGTACTACGCGGCCACGAAAAGGAGTAAGGCACTGACACACACTCCCGGGTGGACAGACCCCGGGCACACGATGCTGGCTGACAGGTGCAGACACGGCAGCCACACGGCACGTGGTCCCGTTTACATGAAACTTCCAGAACAGCCACATGCACGAATGAGGGGTTCGGGTTTGCCAGGGTGACTGCTCATGGGGACGGGTCCCCTTTTGGGGACAATGAGAACTTTCTGAGGTAAATAGAACTGGCGGTTTCACAATATTGTAAATGTGCTCAATGCCTCTGCATTTTACCGCTAAAAATGCACATGGTGTGAATCTCACCTCGACACACACACACATGCACCAAGCCATGGGAAGAGGCAGCCCCTTGTCTCTCACCTGCAGCTCTGAGTCCCCTGGCTCCCGCAGGTGCTGGGCCCCACCGTCACCCTCCCACTCAGCCACCCGGGTCCCAGCCGGACGGGTCAAGATCAAGGCGGCCGGCCCAAGAACGCCCCCCTCCCACCCCCATGGCCTGGCAAAAGGAGGGGAGCGAAGACTCCTTTGCTGACACGAGCCACGCCCTCTTCCCCGCCCCTCGCCAGCTCGCCCCGCCCCCCCCGCCCCCCTCCCCCGCCCGCCCCGGGGGCTGGAGGGGCGGCCCCTCGGCCAGCCCGGCAGCAGCCGCCGCTTCAGGCATCATGAAGCCTCAGGAAGCGGCTAAGGGCTGCGGCCCACACCGTCCGCAGCCTGCTTGGATCTCAGCCCTGACTATGACCCATCAGATGACCAGGAAGGCTGCATGCCACAGGGGGCGCTTAAAACCACAGACATCCGTCCTCCCTGCGTCCTGGGGACCAGCAGAGTGTCCTCAAGGGGTCCCAGGACCTCACCCCCTCTGGAGGATCTGGGGAGGGTCCTCCCTGCCTCTCCCAGCGTCTGGGGGCCCCAGGCGTCCCTGGGCTGGTGGCCACGTCCCTCCCATCTCTGCCTCCATCTCCTCTGTGTCTGTGTCTCCCCTTCTGTCCCTTATACGGACACTGTCACTGGGTTTAGGGCCACCTGCTCCAGGAGGACTCACCTCAGACCCTTCACTAATCCCGTCTGCAAAGACCCTGTTTGCTAATAACACCCGTTCCCAGCTGCCACACGTCAGAATGTGGACATTTCTTTCGGGGGCCACCCCACCTTCTGTCGAGAAATCATATTTCCCGCAGAGAAAGCACAGGTCGTCCTACCAGACGAGAGGGTGCCGGGTGACCACTGACGAAGCCTCACAGCTCCAGGGCAGCAGTCAGCTGAGCCGAGCGAGCTGCGACCAGGGGCAGATGACACTCGGCATGTCCAGGAAGTGTCCAGAAAGTTGCGACCACAGCAGTTGCTATTATTAGATATACTGTCCCTTCCAAATGGCCCCTGCGAAAGGGCAGCAGTGCACGCCCCCTGCCGCCTCCCAGTGAGTCCCGCGCACAGAGGCCCACGCAGGCCGGCTGGTGCCCGCTGTCTGATGGCCGTCCCCAGCAGACCCTCTGGGTCCCTGACCACTGCAGCCGCAGGTGTCAGGTCTGAGCACTGCTGCTCACAGCCAGCCCCACTCTTCCCTCATGGATATTCACTTCCGCCACGCACCTGGCCCGTGGACGTTGCCAGGGGACGCCGTACTGACCAGCGTGATGTCAGAGGACATCGGAGGAGGGATGCTGAGAAAGATGCTGCTTTCCTGTCAAGCATCCAGACTCAGAGGAGAGCGGCCTTTCCTCTGCTTGCCCAAGACACAGCTATGACGACCGGCGCCGTGGCAGCCACTTTGCGCCATGAGGCAACGACAGCAAGGATGCTAAGATACTAAGGAGGATGGTGAAGAAAGATAAACAGACTGGGTCCATCGATCTTTTTGAATTAGTGTTTTGATTTCCTTTGCATAAACGCCCAGAAGTGGGATTGCTGGGTCATAAGGTGGTTCTATTTATAATTATTTTAGGAACCTACAGACGTTTTCCCACCGTGGCTGCAGCAATCTACACCCTCAGCAACAGTGAACAAGGGATCCCTTTGCTCTACCTCTTCGCCAGCCCTTGTTTTCTCGTTTTCGTTGACTTAGTGATGACAGCATAGGGAATACAGACGATAATAGTGTAATAGACACGTGTGGCATCAGATGGGTACTAGACTTTGTAAGGTGTATAAATGTCCAGCCGCTATACTGTACACCTCAAACTAATAAAATATTGAACGTCAACCGCCGTCGAAAAATAAAATGATAATTAAACAAGTTAAAAAGCAAGACTATCCGAAAGTCTAAGAGAATATTGAGGAAGAGAGTGAGGAAGGCAGAGAGGCGAAGGCTGAGAAAAAGAGGAGAGGCAGACACCTTGCGACACACATGTCAACCCCACCCCGAGGCCTTGTCTCTAGATTTCCTGTCAAGTGCAGAAAGAAAAAAATCTCGCTGTGGTTTCAGCCACTGTTTTTCCTAAGTTGCTGAGCAAAGCCTTCTTCAGCCATCGTTGTTTGTGCACAAGACACACCCATGCCGAGGTCCTGCCGTGTCCCGAATGGGGGCATGACGACCCCGCCAAACCGCCCAAGAGAAGGGATCCCGTCTTCTCCACGGGGGCTCCGGGGTCGGTCCACACCCCGACACGTCCTCGCGTGAGAAGGCAGCATGGCCCACGCTCCCTGCTGGTCCCGCCCTGAGCTTCACTCACTCGGTTCCATCGGGGGGCACCCCAGGTCGCCAGCCAGACGCCATCCTAGCTCAGATGCCCGACGGTGATCCTCAGAAACCATCACCTAGCCGGGCCCTGTGCTGCAGGGGACGCCATGCCAGTCACCGGAGCAAAAGCAGCCCTCTCCCCCACCGCCCACCAAGCAGACCCTTCCCAGCTCTGCCCAAAGCACGCCTCCCTCCTCCAACAGCCCTGCTTCAACAGGTGTGCACCGGGCACCTTCCGGTGCTGCAGGTGCTGGTGATGAGCTCCCTGCTTCTGCTTCTGCGGGCGTGGGGCTGGGGGAAGGGGCGGGGACTCACCGAGGACATTCGTGAGGCCGTCTGCAGGTGAGCAGAGTCGCGGGGGGGAAGGAGGTGAGCATGTCCGGCTGGGGCTTCGGGGTCTTGCATGAGACCGACCAGGAGAAGGAAACTGGTGGCACGAGATGGTCTTGGGAAGGTGGAGGTGAAGTTAGCCTCTCGGCATCTTGTCTCTAGGAGACTCAGCTTCCCGTGGATACATATCGCCATCCCTCATCACCTCCTGGCCACGTGGTTCTCACTGCTGGCTTGCTCCAGAGCCTTCCACACCTGTTGTCACCTGAGTTGTTAACAGCGTCCCCAAGGCTGTAGCGACGTGCTCCTCGCGGGGCCCTCCTTCCCCCAAGAAGGTCCCCGTGCTTTCCGCCATGTTATGGTGGTACCTTGACCTCCAACTTCTGGTCTCCGGAACTGTGAGACAGTGCATCCCCGTGGCATGAGTCCCCGAGGCGTGAGCCCCCGACTTCCTGGTCACTGGTGATGCTCATAGAAAACCAACAGACACCCCAACGAGATCATTATCTACACCGTGGGGCGTGAGTCCCAGGACAGCTTGGGAAGATAAAGGAGGTGGACGTGCCCACGTGCAGGCAGCCTCTGTCAACACTGCCACACTGGGCGTGAGTCTCTCTAGCCCCGAAGCTGCCTGCCCCGGTGTCTGTGTAGGGGGGGTCGATCCTACAGCCAGACGGATCTGGGCCAAAGGGCCTGCACGGTCAGGGGCATGGCACCCAGCTGCGTCCTGCAGCCTCAAGTCCTGGATGTCCATCGCCAAGGCTGTCGCGGGGGACAAAGGCCCAGGCCTTCTGTGGCTTCCCTGGGCCTGGTCCCCTCTGCAGGGCTGAGCCCATCACCATCACCTGCAACAAAGACATCCAGATTATGGGCGAAAATACATGGGTGGGTGGGAGGGAGATAGATACAGATAGATGGTAGATAGCTGAACAGACAGACAGATTAGATAGATAGATAGATAGATAGATAGATAGATAGATAGATGATAGATAATAGATAGGTACATAGATAATAGATAGATGACAGAGAGATACATGATAGATATTGATAGATGTTATGTAGACTATGGATACATAATAGATAATAGGTATTCATGATATATAGATAGATAATAACAGAAAGCTAACAGACAGTTGATGGCCAGCTAGCTAGATAACATAGTTAAATTAGAGACAGATGATACATACAGCGTGATAGATATAGATAAGTAGAGCGATAGATGGCACACAGAGAGATGTAGATTGCAGATAACAAACGGATGATAGTAAACATAGATAAAGGACAGACAGAAATATCTGCAGTGCACAGAATGCGACGGATAATTGATGCGATCAGAGGCAACACATATGGAGCATCTGAGTCCCGCCTGCAGAATGTCACCTTGCAGCTGCAGACCGAGAGATGTCGCAATGGGCACGGCTTTACACTGCGAAAGCAGATGTGCAGTTAGCGCACTTTTTTTTTTTTTTTTTTTTTACTTCTATAATCATAAAACCAAAACAGGAATCTGTTCAGTCGGCTGCCCATTATAAGGAAAGGGACAGGTCTCCCTCTCTCCTTGCAGAACGGGTCCGCACAGCCTGCAGTCGGCCTGACGGCACCCCGGAGCGCCGAGAGGAAGCAGGGGGGCGGGGGTGGGGGCTCGGGCTCGGCGAGAGCGCACAGACAGTTAGTTATACAGGAAATTTCAAAACGGGCTTCCTTTCAGCTACCCCGGCTGTCCAGGGCGCAGCCGACTGGCAGGTGG
>CM053505.1:159749-179631 GCA_028627145.1 Eidolon dupreanum | reverse complement strand
ACCAGGCCCGTGAGTCTCCGACATGTCCTCCATCAGGCCCCCCAGTCCGATGTCCACCCCGGGTGTCCGTGACCGGCCCGTCATGCCTCAGGCTGGGCCCGGCCGTGGGGAAAGGTAGTGCGTCCGCACCCCCAGGGAACAGCAACTCCCAGGGAACGGAAGGGGCTAGGGCCGCAGCGACGTGGCGAGCTTCTGGCCATCGTATCCGCAATGGAGAGGTGCTGTCCGAAGGCTCCCCACGGCCCTCCTCCCTCACTAAGGAGGTGACCTTCTTCGTTCTCCTTCATGAGCAAAAACTACCCAGTTGACCTTGAAGGGCAAGGGCACGAGAGGGCGGGCAACCCTTTCGTATATATATTCTTTTAATCCTAAACTAAGTGATAATACTCTGAACTTCATCGTCAGAGATCAGCTGGCATGTTTTGTTACATCTGTGAAGATTCTCATGAGATGTATGAGGACACAGTGTCTCCAAGTCCCCACCCCTGCCTTGCACAGCTCCAGGAAGTGCACCGAGCAAATAGCATAGGTGGTTATTCAGACCCCAAGATAAACAGGAAGGGCCCTCCTGAGATCATTATCCCTCCCTTCACGGAAGGATAACGGGCTGCTCTGTGTGATCTTATCGGCTTCCCAGGGCGGAACCCCGTGACCCTCACGTCACCCAGGAAGCCCAGCCCTCCTCCACCAACGGGCCATGGGAGTTCATTGTAGGAGGCCAGTCGTCCACAGCCGAAATGCACAGATAAATGCTGGCTGCAGACAGGGAAGTTGGATGGAACTCATTCAGCAGCAAAACAACAGAGTAATGAGGGCCCTAGTTAGGGAAGTGCATGCTCAGCTCAGCAACATAGACACGGGACAGTGTCATGAGGTGAATCACGTCCCTACAAAATGCAGTCGTGGGAGGTCTGACCCCCTGCGACCTCAGGGTGTGACCTCAGTTAGAAACAGCGTCTTTGTAGGTGTAATTCCTTACGATCGCATCAGCCTGGACTAACTGTGAGTCCCCAACCCCATGTGACTGCCATCCTCATAAAAACAGGAGATGAGGACACAGACACACACAGAGGGACGACCACATGAGGACACAGGGAGGGGACGGCGTCCACACGCCCAAGACAGAGGCCCCAGGAGAGACCAGCCCTGCCACACCTGCATCTTGGATGTCTGGTCTTCAAAACTGTGGGAGAATAAGTTTCCGTCTGTCATTCTGTGAGAGAGTAAATTCCAGTCTGGGGTTCTCGGGTGGAGCCGCCCCAGGAAACCCGCACAGAGGGGCGCTCCCCTGCACAGCATCGCTGGCCTTTTTCTCTGCTTCCTGTCCTAACCTGCCCTTCCTTCAAGACAGTGACCAGTCCCAGAGTGGAGATGCCTCCTGCCCGAAACTCTCTCGCGGGCCTGGCGACGGCTTTCAGGGAACTCACTATCTCCATGGCGACGTTGAGCCGGACCCTTCGCCGGAACAGACGGACCCACGCCGCTCTCCGCAGTCATCGCTCCCGCCCACTGTGGCAGCTGGGCACCCCAAGGGGGAGAGCGCACCAGGAAGGTGTCTACACAGACCTCGACCTCACGCCTCCCGAGATTTCCTCACTGAGGCTCTGGAGGCCAAGGGCATGACGGTGTTCTCGACATCACGTGACAGACCATCTGCTCGATCCCCAGCCAGCTGCACACCTCTCAAAGGATGGAGACATTCACGACACACTCTGTGACCTTGGCCGAATTCGCCTGCAACTGAAAGATGACTAGAGATTCTTCGACGGCCGCGTCCTTCCAAATAACCCACCCACGCGCTAAAGAAGGAATACGGACGAAAACACACCAAAGGCTCTTCATAAATGATGCAGTACACAGAATAATGCCCCCAAAGATGTCCACGTCTTAATCCCCGTGTGGTAGACAGAATAATGTCCACAAAGAATCTACATGCGGATCCTTGAAACCTGTAAATACGTGAGCTGACTTGGTAAAAAGATGTTCCTTAAGGACCTGGAGATGGAAGAAGATTCTGGGTCATCCAGGCAGGCTTAATGTCATCACAAGGGCCCTTAAGAGGGAGGTAAGGGAGCCACAGTGAGACAAAATGGGAAAACAGAGGAGCAGAGACAGACACTGGCAGATGCTACAGAGTGGAGAGAATCACAGGACTGAGGATGTCGACTTTGAAAACGGAGGAAGAAGCCACAAGTTCAGGAATCTTCTAGAATCTGGAAAAAGCGAGGAAATAGTCTCCCTTAGAAGGAACCAGCTCTGCCGACACCTTGACTTTTAGCAGGTGAAGTTGATGTTAACTTCTGGCCTCCAGAACGATAAGAGAATAAATTTCATTTGTCTTCAGCTTGTGGTAATTTGGTACAGCAGCCACATAAAACTCAGACAAATGATAATGAAGACGGGAATCAAATTGCATGAGATGAAACCAAAGCTGTGAACATAGGCAAATTCATAGCCTTGGCTGCACTCATTAGACAAAAGCTGCAAGTCCATGAACCAAGATTCCATCTCAAGAATCTAGAATGAGTTTTTCTTTCTAGATCAAACCCAAAGGACATAGAGGGAGGGAAAGGATAAAGAGGAGAATGGAGATGAGTGGAACAGAAAAGAAAAATGCACTAGAGTAAAATCCACAAGAATAGTATCTACAGCATAGAGTCCTTTGGAGGGTTGAACGAAATGCATCAGTTCAATTCTGGTAAAAAGTAGGTGCCTGATAAATGCCCTCTATTTAGACTGAGAAATCCCAAACCCCATGATACCACCCTGCTTCATTCAACACCCTTCGAAAATAATGTATTTGCCACAGACACAGCGTAATTCAGAAATGTCTACCTCCTGTCTACACCCAGTAAAATCAGAAAGAGAACAATGTTTGAAACATTTCTGAGACCCAGGCCCCGAGATTCATTTTATTTATTCTACTGTTTTCATCGTGTTTAGTAAAACCTTAAGTTGTGCTTTTTAGTAAATAGTAAAGCTATGCTTTCGAAGCAAGCATTCACATCCAAGCCACAGCTTTTGACTGCCACCCTCCGTGGGGGTTTGAGTTGGTGGGTCAGGAGCGAGTGTGTTCCCGGTGACACTCTTCCCCCTAGATGTCATTTACCCAGGATGGGTGTCAATTTCGGAGCATCCCGGTCCATGTTCTGAGCCTCAAATGGAGTTACTCCCCTTCCGGTCCCCTTCTGAAAAATGCAGAAAATTCGTGTTCTCTCGTGAAGTTGTTTAACCTTTGAACAGGTATTTACAATCACACGGAATCAGAGCGATTTCGTCAGGGATGGGCTTTGCACTCCACCCCCTACCCTTGGGTCTTGGGTTACACCTTTTCTCTCCCTGCACGAAGGTTTAGGGCAGCGGGGGTCTTCAAAGTGGGGCTCCCAAAGACCGTCTTGGGGTCCCCTGCGTGCTTGTTTTTAGAAGACTCGACGTTCAGATCCCCTACAGTTGAAGAGGGTGCTGGTCTCAGAGCAGCCTAGGTGGGACGTCCTTCATCCTTCACCTCGTCCAACTCGTGACGACAATTATTTTTTTCCCCAATCAACATTTAGATGCTGCACAGTTCAAATGCATGTTCAAGCTAAACAGGAAAAAAAAAAAAAACCCGGGATACATGCTGCTGTGACACATCTCCCCACTGTCCCCAAACGACAAAAACACGTACCTCCTTAATAACTAACCTCAAACTCAGAGGGTCCCACATCTCCGTCCTGAGGGTCCCCGTGATGACGGTTAGCGGCTGACTCAGCAGGTGCATGAGACTTTTCTTAAAGGGGTAAGAAAACCCTGACCAGGGTTTGTCTGCTTGACAAAGGACCGTCCCCAGATACGTTTTTTACCTTGATGTTCAGTGATGTGCATCAAAGTGCGCAATACATTTTTGTCACTTGGATCCATTCTGACCACAAGGTCTGAGCATGGGAAGCCTTCGGCCCAGGACGTGGAGCAGGTGTTCACGTTTCTGTGCTCACACGGATTTTTGTGGTCATGACTTGGATGGTTTCAAACCAGTGGAAAAAAAAAGAGTGCCAAGCGTAGGAGCACGTGACACTGGGATCAGGACCTGGGGACAGATGTGCGAAGGAAGGGCGCCTTCAGGGAGGGAAAGGAATGATGTGAAATGCCCCGATCTTTAAAAAGAGCCCGTGGCGGGTTCGTTTCAAGAATGACGGCGTCTGTAGAAACCATGGCGGGTCAGAGTCCGGCACGGACCTTCGAAGCGGTCTCCGGCCGCCGTATTTTTAAATAGCGATGTTCACTGAGCGTTAAAAATTGTTTGCAACTCTTAAAATGTGATCTTTTAGGTGTCCGTTTGGAAGTTCTTTTAGAGTGTGCAGAGCATGCTTTTTGTGCTGATTGCCAGGGGTGGGCCCAAACGGGGGGGGGAGGGGGTATTAAAATGACAGACATGCATGACGCAGAGAGTACTTAAAACCACAGACATGCGACCTCCGCCCGTCCTGGAGACCAGCAGTGTGACATCCAAGTGTCCCAGGGCCACCTGGGAGGCTCCAGGGAAGGGTCCTCCCTGCCTCTTCCAGGGCCTGGGGGCTCTGGGCGTCGCTGGGCTGGTGGCCACGTCCCTCCTGTCTCTGCCTCCGTCTCCATGTGGCTTCTCCTCTGTGTCTGTGTCTCCCCTTCTGTCCCTTATAAGGACACTGTCATTGACTCAGGGCCACCTGCTCCAGGAAGACTCATCTCAGACCCCTCACTAATCCCATCTGCAAAGTACTGTTTGCTAACAACACCCTGCTTCCGGGTACCGGAGGCAGGATGTGGACACCTCGTTTGGGGACTGGGGTTCAGCCCTCCACACGATTGAAAGCCCCAAGTCCGGGTTAGTTCGGCAGAGGCTGCGAGTGTGGCCTCGTCCCTGTATGGCCAGCTAGGGGAAGAGGACTCAGAAAGTGACAGCAGTTTGGGGCCACGGGGGAGTGTGTGAACCGCAGGCAGGGGCCCTGCAGCAGGGCACGTGGCGGAGAGGCAGGCACGGTCCCCTGGGGCCGAGTGGAAAGAGGAACCAGCATTGTCACCAACAGAAAAGCCATGTGGGGGAGGGAGGGACGTAAGGATGAGGATCAAACACCCATCTCTGTGCGCGGCTCACCCGAGTCCTCTTACGCATACCGAGACTATGAAGGGCTTCACTTCCGGAAACGAAAATGAAAGATCAACGCGACACTCCCCCGTGGGCCACGGTGTGGAGTGACCGTGCCGGGACGCTGCCACCGTGTCTGGTGTCCGCCGTCAGGCCAAGGGAGAGGACACTCCGGATCATCCTCACCCTGTCACGTTGGGTCTGACACAGCCCCGTGACCCGCGGAAAGGTCGGGGTCGAAAATCCCCGCCTCCCACAGGACAGAAGCGAGACCGGCCGCGGCTCGGGGCAGCAGCTGGGGCGCCCGCGAAGGGTCACTTCCCCCTAGGACGCTGGCGGCAGAGCCGCCGGGTCGTTCCTGCTGCCGAGGAGTCTCCCGCTCTATGGCTGAAAGTCCCTTCTCCCGGGAAGCCCCTGCTTCCTGCAAACCCGGCCGGCCGGGGCCACCCCAGGCAGCCCCGCGGGGGCCGGGCCGAGCTCACCCACCGGGTGCGAGCGGGCTGACGGCACGCACAGGCGGAGGACGAGGGCCCTCGGTGTCACCGTGCCACTCCGAGGACGTGGGGCGGCCGCGGGAAACCCCGAGCAGAGGCGCGGCCCCACCCCCAGCCGCCACAGCTTGCCGGTGGCACGGTGGCCTCACTGTCACTCTGAGCCTGGCCTGGCCCCGGAATCCGCAGCAGCTCCTCCATTCAAAGTGGCACCTGCAACATTTAGGTCGTGTGTCCCCTGCCTCTCCCCAACGCCACACACCCTCGAGGACTCCGCGGTCACGTGGGGCCACCCGGGTCCCCGAGCAGCGGCCCCCAGCCCCAGCGCAGCCCCGACCGCCAGAGACCCCCGTGGTGTGGGCAGCGTCGCGCCGGCTCTGTCCACGGCACAGCTGGGCGTTGACACTGGACCTGACGGACAAATCCCCTGTTCTCCAGCCGAGGCGTGAAATGGCTTCACTTCGTTCTTAGCTTCCGCGGCGACAACGCTTCCCGCGGGGTCTGGCTCCTCCGCTCGCTTTTCAGCGCCCGGTGTCGTTTTTCAAAGGCTCTGCGCTGTGCGTCAGCGCCCAGGACCTCGTCACCGTCCCAAACGGAGCCTGCGTCCCCACGACGCCCTGGCTGCGCTCGCGTCCGTCCGGCAGCCCCGTGAGCGCGGGACCGACTGCAGGCGCCTCCCCGAGGCCCCCCCGCCCCGGCTCCGCCGCCTCGCGTCCGGCGCACGCTGCGCGTGGCCACCGGGGCCGCCGGAGCGTCGAAGGCGCAGGGACAGTGTGCCGCGCGTCCCAGCCTCCCCCGTCCAGCACCGCGTGGGGAGCGGAGCCGCCCCGTGACGCGGGACCCCGGCGCGCACCCCGGAGGGGCGGGACCGGGTGCTCGCGGAGCGGTCTGCACCCCGCACGCGGCCACAGCGCACGTCCCTGCGGTCCCCCGGGAAACGGCAGCGCGGACCGGTGCAGAAGCTCCCAACAGGCTGAGCGAGGCCGGTGACGACGTCCTGCCCGCCCCGCCCCGCCCCGCCCCGGGGGTCCTGGGCTTCCGTGCGCGCGACCATGGCCCCCAGCTGCCCTCCTCCGTCGCCTACCCTGCTGTCAACCCGACATCTCCTCCCGCCCCGTGCCCTCCCCGGCTGCTCGCCTGGGCCCCGCCTGCAGCCCGTCTGTCATTGTCTTCGCCGGGGCCTCTCCAAAGCCGGGCACATGCACGACATGGGGGCGTCCCTGCGCCCGGCAAGGCCACGGCGCCCCACACCACGTTGTCACTGCGCATCCCCTCTCCTCCCTCCGGGGGGACCCAGCGCCCCTGTGCCCGCGCATCTGCACACAGGCGCTGCGCTCCCGAGTCCCCCGGCCCCGCCCCGCTGGACGACGCCGCGCCCGTCCCGAGCCCGCGACTGCGTTTCGTCGCTGGGCCAAGGGCAGGTGGAGGCGGCGTGGGGGTCACAGCTGCTCGCCGCCGCCCTCGACGTGCGCAGACGTGGTGCGTGCGTGCGTGGACGCCCTGCGCCGTGTCGCGTCCTGCAAGGACGAGCACGGACGTGGCTGGACAGAGGACGCTGTGCAGCTAGATCCAGACCCTGGGAAAAGGCGGAGCCGGTCCCTGGGGTGGGGGAGGGCTGCGGGGGGGCGGCGGGGGAGGCGGATCCTCCCGGCTCAGGCTTCAGGTGGCTGCTTCAGGCCCCCGGGGGCTGCTCGCTGGTGGCTGGTCACCGCAGCCACAGAAAACTCACAGGCTGGCCCTGCTCCCAGCCACCGTGGCCCCCCCACGCTGTGACGGGCTGGCCACAGTTGAAACACAGACACGGGGAGCAGGCATTGTTTTTAGAATGTCCCTCCCTCTGTGGGGCCCGAGCTGGCAACCGACTGAGGCTCACAGACGCCCACATCGAAAAGCCCTCAAGCGAAGCCGCAGGCAAGGTGACACCAGCCTCCCCTCGTCCCCACAATGCACGTCCTAGAGCCGCCCACCAGGCCTCAGGCAGCTGCTCCCTCAGCACACCGAGGGGTGACCGTCCTCCCAGCCCGGCAAGGGCTATGTCCAGCGGGGCCAGAAGGGGACCGGCCCTCAGAGAGGCCGGCGGGCATGCCCCGGGCAGCAGGACCAGCCGCCTGCAAGGCCGCGAGCCTGCAGAGGGACGGCCAGACATGCAGTGTCGCCAACACAGCTTCTGAGTGGTGACGTCAACGCCGACTTCAGTTACTCACCAGACAGACAGACATAGTGTCACCTTCTCCTCCACCACCCAAAAGAGCCGTGTCGAATGTATTCTCCACACTCTCTGAAGGTCCTTTCTCCCTAAAGTTAAAGAAAGAAAGAAAGAAAGAAAGAAAGAAAGAAAGAAAGAAAGAAAGAAAGAAAGAAGGAAGGAAGGAAGGAAGGAAGGAAGGAAGGAAGGAAGGAAGGAAGGAAGGAAGGAAGGAAGGAAGAAGGAAACAAAGAAGGAAACAAAGAAGGAAAGAAGGAAAGAGGGAAAGGAAGGAAGGGGCGGGGAGAGAGAGAGAGAGAGAGAGAGAGAGAGAGAGAGAGAGAGAGAGAGAGAGAGATACACCTTTATCTTCTGCTTTGCATGAGTCTCAGGAAACATTTTGTTGTTGCTATTGTTAGTGTTTTGCTATATTTTTTTTTTTTCAGTTTGAGAATGACCGATATCTTACTTTGCTAGGATGGCCATAACAAACTGTCCCCCATGAGGTGGCGTGGGTGACAGGCATTGATTCGTCCCCGTCCTGGAGGCTGGACGTCTAAGATGCAGGTGTGGACAGGGCTGGCCCCCCTGAGGCCTCTGGCCTGGGCACGTGGACGCCGTCCCTTCCCTGTGTCCTCACATGGTCCCTCTGTGTGTGTCTGTGTCCTCGGCCCCTCTTCTTACAAGGACACAGTCCTGTGGGATCAGGGCCAACTTGGTGACTCATTTGACCTCAATCCCCTCTGTAAAGAGCCATCTCCACCTCCGGCCACATTCTGAGGTCCTGGGGGTGAGGGCTTCAACATAGGAATTTTAGGGGGACACAATTCAGCCTGTAACGAGGGAAGCTCAGCAAACTATATGAGTCCAGTTGCTCATTTGGGCATAAATGCCGTTCCTATCACAGTCTAATGAGGAAGCTTTTCTGTACTTATTGTTCATATAGAGCTTTAAAAAATACTTAAACTATAAACTAAGACTAAATAGAGTCAAAGCCACGCCTAAATCTGCTGCATATTCTCAGCATAAACTAACCCCCGGGAAATCATTCCTGTACATATCGAAGCGAAACCTAGCTTTTTAAATAACATGTTTTAAAAAAATGTAGTTAAAAAAATATGTAAAATCCCCCTTGCTGACCTCCTCCCTTGGGGGCCCAGCATGCAAAAGAGGAACCCTTTCCATCCATTGTGCCTCTTTGTTTCGTAACCTTTGTGCGTTTGATTAAATTTGCAGATGACAGGTTGCCGTTAGAACAGCCCACTGGGTCCCTGGAGGGTTGGGGGCCGTGTCAGCCGCATGTCCGGTGCTGGGGACAGACGGCCGGGTCTCAGCGAGGCCGGGGAGCTGTGCCTTGGCCTCAAAGCGTCCACGTCTCTGCACCAGGGTGCTGGGCCCCCTGCCCGGCTCGGCCCAGCTCCTCGGGGACAGCGTGCGTGGGACCACTGCCGTAAGTCACGGGCCAGGAGGGGGCAGCCAGGACACGGTCCCCCGGAAACAGGCAGACACAGGTGTCTCCGTTTTAACTGGCCTCTGAATCGAGGGGAAAGTGCTCAGCTCAGTTTGGTGGATGTTCACGGTGTGTTATGTTAACCCGGCCCCCCCGAAACCCGCAGAGTGTTTGTGGGGTCTGCCCAGGAGCCCCATGGCTCAGGTGCGGGCTTGGGGGACGGCCGGGGGTGCTGTGGAAACCCTGATTCTCGCCCATGTCAAGACAACAGAACCAGGAAATAGCACAAGTTCAGGAATTTCCCCAAGATCCGCACCCAGACCCGGGGAGGGGGTGCTGTGGGCGCCTCACGCCCGTGGCCGCCGGGGAATGGTGACACGCCGGCCGAGGCGGGAGCCGTGGACTCCGTGGGTGCCCCGTCTGGAATCTGCCCCCTGCGCAATTCCGCCCCCTGCCTGGGGACACAGCGACTTGTACCGTGCGACTCGTAAGTCTTCCCGTGGTGAACTTGACTTTCGGTAGCTTTGGTCCCATGCAATTTGTCAGATTGGACAACTGGGGCTCGTACTGAGCCTCAGGCACGGCTGGCGCTCCCCCTTGTCCCTATTCCAGCTCTGCCTCCCCCTGCGTCCCGTAGCCGCAGGCTCTATGGTCCCTTGACCAAGGTCACTGGCTCTCTGAGGAGGGAAAGAAGGTCCCTGTCCACTCCCCTCCCCCGTCTTTACAGGGCATGAGAAAACAGGCTCTCTGCCTCCGGCCTCCGTGAGTGACACACGCTGCACGCCGTGACGGGCCCCGGCAGCATCAGCTGGCCACCCCGGGCCCGTCCCCAAGGACAGAGCAGGGGGCTCTGAGATTGCTCCGTCGTGAGTCACGTTCCATTGCGGGGTGATTGACGGTCCTGTCGGGGGCTGTCCTCCACCGAGGGGACGTCAGGTTCCACGGCAGCAGGGGGGGTGACAGGTGGCGGTCGCGGGGCGTGGCCGAGGGCGCGGGCAGACGCCTGCACAGAAGTCCAGGCTGCTGCTTCCTGCCGTTGAGGCGGCCGGGCCCTGGCCGGGTGCTGCCTCTTTCCCGCCCCCACTCTGCGTTCGGGGGGACCAGCCTGTGCGCCTCGTACCCGTTCCCCCGGCCTTCGTTCCTTCGTTCATCCACTCCTCCCACGTTCGGACCCTGCTGTGTGTGTCGCTCGCTCGTTCGTTCATTCATTCCTGCGTTCTTTGCTGTTTCTATGGGCGTCACCATGGGCGTCGTCCATCCGCTCAGTCTGCGTGGCCGGAGCATGGTGCTGGGGGACGCGGGCCCCACACGGTGGCCTCGGGCGTCCGCCCGGGACTGCAGGGTCAGCGACAGCCGTAGCTGCAGGCGGTGCAGGGCGCAGAAGGGACAGCGTGGTGGCCTCGCCGCTGGTCATGCAGGGCGGGCGGCATCTCCTCCCCCACCATCAGAAGCCCTGCGGCCTCAGTGCGCACGCGCATGTCACTCACCACGCACGTTCCCGAGGCCCCCGTGCCTCCGTTTCCCCGATTGGAAGCCGAGTCTTCCAAAGAAGGTTCTAGAGCACAGCACATGAGACTCACTCGGAGGTGGGAGGTCGAGGGATGCCTGCCTGGCCGGGGCCGCCCCGGCCACCCCCACACCCCGACAGCAGGAAGAAAGCTGCCCACGGCCTTGGGAGAGAAGGAAATGAAAACAATGGCCGCCCCCCGGGGACCTCGGCTCGGTGGACGCTGGCTTCCTGGATGGGAGCGTGACGTCATCGGCGGGGCCACCCCTTCCTCCTGACTCAGGTCCTGCCCAAGATGGATTGTCCTTGGGGAGCTCAGAATAGAGGTGGAAGGCCAGCTCCAGACACCCCGCCAGTGAGCAGAGGGACGGAGATACCGAAGTAGAGGGACAGGGGTCTGGGAACGTGGGGTCAGCAAGAGGCCAGAGGACCCGAGGAACACACAGGAAAGGAAGGAATGTAAGACAGAAACATGTTCAGGCTTCGCTGGCAGCTCAGGACGTTTCTTAAATTGAGATACAATCCCCACGACACCCAGTCAGCGTTCGTAAAGCTAACTCAGCGGCGTGTGGCACATGCGCGACCTCCTGTGACCACCAACTCTCTCTAGTTCCAGAACGTTCTCGTCTCCTCCTGGGGCACCTCCGTCCTCACTACGTAATCACCAGCACCCCCGTTCCCCTCCCCCGACCCCTGGCAACCACGACTCCACCCTCCGTCACCAAGGCTTTGCCTGTTCTGCACGTTTTATCCCAGTGGAATAAGACGGCACGTGGCCTTTTGTGGCCGGCGTCTCTCACCGAGCTGCGTGTGCCCAAGGTCCGTCCACGGGGTAGCGAGTGTGGGCGTCCCTGTCCTTTTCGCGGCTGCGTACTATTCCACTGTCTGAACAGCCTGCGTTTCGTTGACTCACCCTTTCGTGGATGAGCATCCGGGCCGTTTCCGCCTCTTGGCGACTGCACGGTGCGGCCGTGGACGCACATTCCCGCGTCTCCGCAGGCGAGCGTTTCGTGGCTCTTGGCCTCGGGCAGGGGCGGAATCGCTGGGCCCGTCCCAGCCCTGCGTCTCAGCGAGGTGCCGCTCGGGCATCTCCACGCGGCGGTCCGCGAACAGTGAAGGTGGGCGGGGTTGGCGCCGGCTCTGGTCCTTGCTCACAGGAGGCACAAGGCCCCCTGCTGCTCCTCTGTACCTGGGACGCTCGGGCCTCACCTAGGTCCGACCTGGCACACAGCCCAGAACACAGACGCTGACGGAAGCGACGATGATCGCGATTAACGTGTGAAGGGCTTTCTGCTCCGAGGGTCACACAGAGTGTGCGGACGACCACAGTCAGGTCTTAGAACGGTCCTCGGGGTTATCTGTACCCCGTTGTGGGTTCACAGTATGCCTCCAAAGGTCATGTCCCACCCAGAACCTCAGAATGGCATCTTCTTTGGAAATACGGGCTTGGAAGTTTTAATGAAGTTAAAGATCTCAAGATGAAAGAAAGCATCCCGGAGCAGGGTGGCCCTGAACCCAATGACAAGTTCACACAGAAGATGACACAGACACAGAGGCAGCCATTGGAAGGGAGGGAGATATTGGAAAGTCTAGAGAGAGGATAAGATTATATAGATAGATGAACGATGATAGATTGATAGATAAATACATACATACATACATAACAGGTAGATAAATGGATAGATAGATGATATATAGGTAGATAGATGATAGATAGACAGGCAGACACATAGTAGATAAATAGATGATAGATAAACAGACAGAGGTAGATACATGATAGAGAGATAGAGATAGAGATACAGATAGATAGATGATAAATAGATAAATATAGATATAGACAGGTAGATAGATAGATATACATATAGATAGGTGATACATAGATGACAGATAAATAATAGATGAGAGATAGATGAGAGATGGATGGATGGATGGATAGACAGACAGACAGACAGGACAGATAGATGATAGACAGATAGGTAATAGATGATGGGTAGGTAGATAGTAGACGGGCGGATGCATTCTCTAGGTAGATGGGTGGAACAGTTAAGCACAGTTGCTTCAACCATTTTCCCCCCGATCGTCTCATTTCAATGCACAGTGCATCCTCTGATTTTAAAAAGGCCTTGCTGGCCGCTGACCACTCCTCCAGAAGGAACCGCCCCTGCTCACTCCTTCACGTTGCACTTGATTCTGGCCTTCAGAATGCTCAGAGAATACATGTGCATTGTTCTGAGCCCCCGAATTGTGGTAATTCGTTCCGGGGGCCCCAGGGCACTGACGGACGCCCGGCCTTCCACGGGCCCCGGCCTCCCACAGGGAGGCTTCCGTCCGAGGTCACCGGCTCGCCAGGCACAGAGCCGGGACGGCAACCCGGTCTGGCCGCCCCTGCCTCTGACGAAGCCGTGGACACCTCGCGCCAGGCCAGTTCTAACGGCTGGCACGGGGCTCGCGGCAGGCCGGGTTCGGGGAGCAGGTGACGGCAGTCCTAAATGAGGCTGCAGGCTGTGTGCTGAAGCGAGACCACCAGCAGCGAAATGTGGGGACAAACGTGCTTAACTCTGACACCTGTCGATCTACGCCATCTGTCTGTCCATCTGTCTGTCCACCCACCCAGCCATCCATCCACCCGTCCATCATGTATTACCTGTTGTCCTCTGTCTATACCTTTCATTTGTCTCTCTCTAATCCATCCATCTATCTATACATCTGTGTATCTATCTAGCTGCCTATCTATCTATCCATCCATTTATCATCCATCTAACTATATCTATCATCTACTTACCTGTGTATCTAATCACACCCTCTATCAATTATCTATCACCTATCATCTATCTATCATCTATCTTATACTATCTTCTGTCTATACTTTACATCCATCTCTCTAATCTGTTGTCTGTGTATTGTCTATCTGTCTGTGTATCTATCATCTATCGATCGATCGATCGATCGATCCATCCATCCATCCATCCATCCATCTACCCATCTTTCCATTCTATCATCTATCTGTCTATCTATCTATCATCTATCTACCTACCTATCATCATCATCTAACTGTCTCACGTCTATCTGTATCTATCCATCTATCCTGTCTGTCTATCAATCAATTATCTATCTATCTATCTATCTATCTATCTATCTATCTATCTATCATGTATCTATCTATTATGTATCTATTCTCTCTCTCTCTCTCTCTCTCTCTCTCTCTCTCTCTCACACACACACACACACACACACACACACACACACACAATCTATTAAGCAAATCTCTCCAGCTTATTAGCTCTGCAGTCTGCCTCAGTCCTGCATAACACCTTGAACCTCACACATGTGCTTCCTGCAAACTCCCGATTCCCAGCAGTCCCCGCCCGCAGGCCAGCTCGGGCTCCCCCGCCCCCACCCCCAGAATGGCACTTGGCGTTAATTAATGCAGCCTCTTCGACCAGCTTCCTGCCTCGCACACACACAGGCTGGTTTTGCAGCTGCGACTCAGACGGCACCGCTGACAGCACGTGTGTGTGTGTGTGTGTGTGTGTGTGTGTGTGGAGGGGTGCAGTTCGCCAGTGGAATGAGCAGGGCATCAGTGACAGAAAGTGGGGGTTCCTTACTTGTCACAGAAGCTGGGCTCTGGCTAGTGAGGACCCCGCATGGCTCTGCCCCAGACTGGGAGCAGGGGACAGAAAGCAAAGAGCCTCGAACAGGCTACAATGTTGCAGGAAGCCCAGATGGAATCTACGCGCCCATCTGCAGATGGCAACGGCATGCAAATCACCTGTCACTCGCTGTGCTGTGCGCCGCGGTTGTGCAATCGAGAGGCAGGTAGACGAGGGGACCGAGATAAGAGACCGTGTGTGCATCTGTGCTCGGCGGGGACGAGCCCGCCCCGCTTCTGCTGGGAATGCAGAAGGCGGTCCTCGGGACCCAGTCACCCACCTGCTGCCCGATGGCCGCCGCTCCGCGTTCCTTTGAAACAGGACAGCGGCCGCGGGCGGGCCACAGACGTCGGGGCATGTAAGACGTCGTCAGTCACACGGAAACAGAAGGTGATGACAGCCTCTGAAGTGACCCGGAGGCCGCCAGCGATGCCATCGTCTGACGGCCGGCACCACGGGACAGCGCCCGGTCTGCACGCTCACCAGCGTCCGGCGTCTGCGTTTTTAGATCCGAGACGCGTCTGCGGGTGTCGCCTGGCCGTGCTGACGGTCACCGTGCAGGAGGTTGACTGGCACGTGCTTCCCGGCCGTCCACCTCTGCTGTTCAGCATGCCATCTGTTCAGCTTTAAATTTTGTTGCTGTTGTTGTTGTTGTTCAGAGTGTTTTTGGTGGGTTTGTTTTAAATATTTAGTTGTTTATTCATTTTATTTACTAAGCGACTTAACAGACTGGTAACTCATTGTTGAGGGTTTTTTTTTAACTTATTTATTTATTTTTTTACGGTGACGTTGGTCAACAAAATCCAGTAAGTTTCATCTCCACACTGTAACTCTGAGGCATATACATGTTTACACTGGGTGTTCACCTCCCATAGTTAGATTTCTGTCTATCACCACATACTTAACCCGTCTACCCGGTCTACCTCCCGCCTCCCCTCCGGTGACCACTAGCCCATCGTCCGTGTCCCTGAGCCTCTGTTTCTGCGTCCTGCTCATTTGTTGCTTTTAGGCTTACATGCCACATATAAGTGATATCGCATGGTTTTCAACTTTTTCTGTCTGGCTTATTTCACCTAGCATGACTATCTCGAGGTCCATCCATGTTGTCGCAAATGGCAGGATGTCATCACTTCTTATGGCTGAATAATATCCCATTGTGTATATGTACCACAGCTTCTTTAGCCGATCATCTATCGTAGGACACTTCGGTTGCTTGCACGTCCTGGCCACTGTGAATAATGCTGCTGTGAACGTCGGTGTGCCAATATCTTTTCAAATATGGGTTTCAAGTCTTTGGGGTCAATACAGAGTGGAGGGATGGCTGGATCACATGGTAGATGGATTCTTAGCTTTTTGAAGAACCTCTGTGCTGTCTCCCAGAGTGGCCGTACCCATGTGCAGCCCCTCCAGGCTACTACTGAATTGTAGGAGTCCTCTGCGTATTTTGGATGCTGGTCTTTGTTCAGATGTGTCTTTTGCAAACACTTTCCCCAACAGTCCGTGCCATGCCCAAGGTCACCCGGGTTTGTCTCTGAGTCATCCTGGAGGGCTTCTGTAGTTCTGCACGTTACGTTTAGGTCTGTGAACCCTTTGCAGTTCGTTTTTGTGCTGGGGGCAGCCTCATGCTGACGTCCGGGCTGATGGCCCTGGGAAGGGGTGGCTGTCCTGTGTGCAGTGTGGGGTGTCCAGCAGCATCTTCGGTCTGCACCCACAGAGGCCGGCAGCTCTGTGTCATCGAGTTGCGACAAGCGAGGATGTCCGCAGACACGGCTGAGTCCCCGGGCGGGGCTGGCCACGTGGCGTGGGCGAGAAGGCGTGGGCGAGAAGCCGTGGGCTCGGTGCCCTGCCTGCCACCTCTCCAGCACCCCTCACCCACATGCACGACCCAGCCTGCTTCCCAGTCGATAATCGAGGGTCTCGCTGAAACCAGGCGGAGCGCACTCCGGGTGGGGAGGGGCGGGGCCAGCACCCCTGCCCACCCAGCCCGAAGCCGAATTCTCCTCGCGGCAGCGTGGGTCTGCCGCCAGGCACACACCTGCCCCCCGTCGCCACTAGGGCTGCACGGGGTGCTGTGTGTGGGTGACGGGGGCATCCCCCAGTGCTTTGGGGCCCTGGGATGCGGGTGCTGGGGAGCAGCTGGGCTGAGTGGGGGACCCCGTAGTTCCTTCATTCCCCGGTGCCCGGCGAGGGTCTTCCAAGCCCCGCGTCCTGGGCTCCCACAAACGCGTTGTGACGCACACACTCGACCCTGGAAGCATGTGGGCGACAAGCGGGGGTCCCCTGGAGGCGGTTCGGGGCTGCCGTCGCTTGCGGTGCGGTCGTGACAGCGAGCCCCGGTGCCCCCCGGGCCTGCGGCCGGCCCCTGGTCGCGTCGGTGACCCCGCGGATCTCGCCGCGCCCCGCTGCGTCTGCGCATGCGGCCTCTGCCTTCGCTTCTGCGGCTCGCGACCCGGTTTCCACCGCCGCCGGCTCAGCGGAATCCGCCGGCCAAACGCTCGCTGTCTTTCCTGGTGCAGGAGTTTCCAGCCGGTACCAAGGTGCCACTAAGCGGGGGACTTCACAACAGAATCGGGATTTGCTCACAGCCCGGAGACCGGCCCTCTGAGATCTCGGGGTCGGCAGGCCTGGTCCCTTCGGGGGGCCCGGGGTTAGGGCCTGCTGCAGCCCCGTGTGCAGCTCGCTGGGGGTGTCAGATGTCCCCTGGCTTGTAGACGTGTTACCCCAACCTCTGCCTTCATCTGCACGTGACGTTCTCCCTGTGTGCATGTGTCTATGTCCATGTGTCCTGTTCTTACAAGGCCACCTGGCATATTGGATTCACGTGTAGCCTTAACTAGTGACATCTGCAAAGGGCCTATTGCTAAGTCAAGTCGCGTCCTGAGTTACGCACAGGTTTGACCCCAACACGTGGATCTGGGGGTGACGTGTCTCAGCCCACGACAACCACAGAGTGTCCTTGGTGAGCTGCCCATGGTTGACCAGAAAGCCCACAGCAGCTTCCTCTGCTGGTTCTGTCACTACCTGGGTCTGAGGATGAGGAGGGGGTGTCCCAGAGCACGCCAGGTGGCCAGGGGCCACTCTCAAGCCGATGCGCTGAGTGTGGGGCCCGAGGAGAAGTCCCCCCTGAGAGATGCTTGCACTGGATGGAGGTGGGGGCCCCGGAAAACCGTCCATATGCCTCTCAGCAATATTCTCCTCCTTGACATGTGCAGTGAGCTGAACCCTGACCCCCAAAACACAGGTCCGCATGCTGACCTGGGGGACCCAGAAGCGGGGTGTCATTAGCAGACAGGGTCTGTGCAGATGGGATCAGTGAAGGGTCTGAGGTGAGTCCTCCTGGAGCAGGTGGCCCTACACTCAGTGACAATGTCCTTATAAGGGACAGAAGGGGAGACACAGACACAGAGGAGATGGAGGCAGAGATGGAAGGGACGCGGCCACCCGCTTGGGGACGCCTGGGGCCCCCAGACGCTGGGAGAGGCGGGAAGGACCCTCCCCTGGGGCCTCCAGAGGGAGTCATTTTTTAACGACAGCCCCAGGAGACCGGCCTCGCTCCCGACCGAGTTAATACGTGTAGAGGTCAGCGCAATGCACGGCGTGCTTGGTGGTCGACGTGTCACTGTGTCCCTGAACCGGGTGAGCCGATACCCTGGCGTGGCAGATGAGGACACTGAGGGTCCAGGGAGGGAACCCCGCGCCCTGCGCTGCCCCCGGCCTCTGCCCTCCAGCGAGGCCGCCTCGGGCAGCTGGCCCGCTCACTTGGGCGCTGTCCACGCCCGCGAGGTGCTGAGGCCGGCAGAGCCGGGCCCTGCCTGGAAGCGAAGGAAGCAGGCGGGTCGCTGTCCGGCTCAGCTTGGCGGAGCTGCCGGGGGCTCGGTCCGCTGGCCGCGCGTCCCCGTCCACATGCACGGGGGGGATACTATGCAGCCACGAAAAGGAGGGAGGTGCCGACACCGGCTACGCTGTGGACGGAGCTCGGACACACGTTGCCCAGTGACAGACGCAGACACGGAAGGTCACACGATGTGAGGTCCCATTTACGTGAAATGTCCAGAATGGGCATGTCCAGGGACAGGAAGTGGGGGACGGGACCGGTCAAGGGGACGTGTGTCCTCCTAGCACGATGGGCATTGTCCGCAAACAGCCGAAGGCTGCAAGTCCTGTGATTGTGCTCCATGGCACTTCAACTGTTCCCTTTAAAACAGTTGCCACATTGGAACTTTTAATTTAAAAGCTGTTGGTAACCAGGGACTGGGGAGGGCAGCACGGGGGGCGAGGGCCGTGGCGGGCAGGATGTTTTTAGGGGCGATGCAAACATTGTGGGCGGGCATGGCAGTGATGCTTACACACGTCGGGACCCATTGAAAACCACGAAATTGTGCACTTTAAACGGGTGAACCGTATGGTATGTAAATAACACCTCGCTGGGGCTGTTAGGGAAGAAAAACAGTAGGGGTGAGTGGGGAGGGGCGCGGTCGCCCTGGACGGCAGGCGACAAGCAGCTGGAGCGGCTCTGGGGCGCTTCCCCGCGTCGCCCCTTCCCGCCCCTGCCTGCCGCGCCCACCCACACCGGGCCTTTCGCAAGAGCCGGCTCAGCTGGCCCGGCGCCCGGCCGCCGCCAAGAACAGCCGTTAGTGCTCGACTCAGAAAATTTCCACCCTGCCAGCGAGGTGGCCTCTGGCCCCAAACCACAAGCCGCGCCTGTGTCAGCCGCGCCAGTGACGGCGATTTCTTTATTAATCAGCCGTGCTACGCAGCGGTCAGGCCGCTGCCCCCGGCGTGAGCTGGGCTGCCTGGCGGATGACCGGTGACTGGCAGGCCAGCACCGGGCAGCGGGGACGGCGCCTTCAGGCTGAAGGGGGGCGGGGCGCCGCGCCCGCAGGTTCTCTGCAGCCATTCCCACGCTCGCCTGCCTCGTCCCCTCCGCCGTGTGTGACATGCACACCCTCACTCTTCAGAAGGTCCCCGCTGGACGTGACTGCCCTGTGTGCAGAAACAGAAAGAATTGCTCCCCAATGCGCATGACCTCGGGAGCCCGCAGCAACACCCACTTCGGGGCCACCGTGTCCCGCGTCCAGCAGCGTCCACGGCCCGGGCCGGGCGGCAGGCTCCGCGCACATGCGCAGTCCCCGTGAATTCCCACCGCGTGTCCCCCGCAGCGGCGAGGACGTGCTCCGAGGAGCATGCGTCCCTGTGGCCCGGGAGCCGAGGACGGAGCCGGGGGAGGGGGAGGACCGGGGACAGCCCGCAGAGGCGCGTGGGGCTTGCACCTGGGCGTGCACAGGCTGCGCAGCGTTGCACACTCAAAGCGAAACTCGCCGCCGTTTCAACTGGCTTCGGGGAAGCTGTCTGCGCCTTGGCGTCCAAAGGGGCGTCGTCCCCGGGGAAGAACACAGCCGCTCCCGGTGGTGGATCGACAGCGGGTGACGGTGGAGACGTGCTCGCAAGTGCGTGCGGGCCTCTGCACACCCGCGCGGGAGGGCACTGCTGTGACCAGG
>CM053505.1:138383-159249 GCA_028627145.1 Eidolon dupreanum | reverse complement strand
GCAATTGAGTATAGATCATAGATACATAAATATAATAAATAGATATAAGTAAATAATGGAGCATAAAATGCCAATTAGTTCAAAAATACTTGGGCATTCTCTTTTAATCCAGATTTTAATTTTTTTGAGCAGTACTAGGTTGATAAAAAAAAACGAAGTATAAACTCATTGGTGATTGAGTTATAAATGATAAACAATACACAAATAGACTAATAAAAATAATAAGTAAATAGAAGTAAATAGTGCAGCATGAATGGCCATCACTCCTCGGCTGGCCAGTGGGCTCTGCCGTCGTGGGCCCCCCCACCGGCAGCTCGGACGGCGAGTGACGCTCAGCATTTACTTTTCTCCTTTCCCTCAGCGTGTTCTCTGCACCTGCCCGTCTGTTTCTGTTTCGTTTATTCGTTTTTTTCATTTATTCTTTTTTATTTTATTTATTTATTTATTTTTTTAGTGCCAAATGTACGTGAGAGCAGACAGTATTCGTCTTCCTAGGGGACATGTCCGCGGAAACCTTTTCCCCATTTTCATAGGGCTGTGGGTGGGACGTGTACCTTTCCCGATCTTTCCCAAACGGACCCCCCCTGCCATCCCATAACTGGGCTCGTCCGTTTCGGTTGCGTCTTCGGAACAGTCGGCGTGTTTAGTTTAGCGAAAGCCGCATCTCTTTTTAAAGTTCACATCTATTCGTGCCCATGTTTTGTCGCCCCCAGAGCCCCGAAATGCAGGCGCTCAGAGACGACAGGCGCCCCCAGGGACAGCCCTTTACCTTTTGTATTTCAAGTTTATAGTGGAAGCTGTTACTGAAGTGGCTTGACATTGTCCATTGTATGATCGAGTCGGACTTATTACAGCTGGCCGTCATGTTGGGTGGACTCAGTTTCTCTAGGGGACAGGGAAAAAAAATAACACTGATCGGTAAAACAAATCAAACATT
This sequence comes from Eidolon dupreanum, assembly GCA_028627145.1. Taxonomy (NCBI): domain Eukaryota; kingdom Metazoa; phylum Chordata; class Mammalia; order Chiroptera; family Pteropodidae; genus Eidolon; species Eidolon dupreanum. Next base: position 158,312 of record CM053505.1, on the reverse strand, counting down.
TTTTTTTTTTGGAGATACTTTAAAATAGGCCCTCTACGCATGTGGGGGCAGGGGGGACACAGAGACAAACGTTCAAGAGCTGTATATAGGAAGGAAAAAAGTAACAGCACAGACCATGGTGAGTGTACGGTGATGCTGGCTCCGGTCCACCTTGGGACTGGCTCCTGGGGGCGAGCACAGTGGGGGGCCCCGCCCACCGAGAGAGCACGTGGGGGGCCCGCCCCTGGAGACCATTCTAGAAAGAGTGCTCGGCACACAGGCGCCTGCCGTCCCCCAGAACGATTCCTGTTCTTTGTGCCCTTGACGGCTCAGGACCCCTGGTCCCGGCCTCCTGCAGGACAGCGGTCGGCGCTCCTCGCTCTGACCCCGTCCCCGCTCCGGCTCATCCGACTCTGCTCAGCTCCAGGCGGCCTGACCGCGTCCCCAGCCTGCCCTGGGCCACCCCTTGCCGGTGACCAGGGCCACCGCTCTGGTCCCAAAGTCTCCGTCCCCTGCTGCAGGCTCCGGCCCGCTCTGATCCAGACGCGGCCGCAGCCTGGTCTCGTCCTGCACACCCCGGACCCTGCCTGCTGCCGCGAGCTCCCCCCAGGGCCCTGTGGCCCGCACCTGTGCGCGCGGTCCCTGCCCTCCGCCCTCCGCCCTCCGCCCTCCGCCGCATCGAGGCTGCCTCCGTGACCACGTCCCAATCTCCGTCCCTCTGAATCTACACTCGGGCCAGGAGCCCAGCCTGGGTCCCCAGCTGCCTGCTGGCATGTCGTCCCGAGCCCCGGCCAGAAGCCCAGCTCCCTGTGGGGCGGTCCCCAGCTCTGGGTTCCCCCTCTCCTGTCACCCCGCCCCCTCCCCGCCTTCCCTTGCCCCCTCCTGTTCCCCAGCTATTTCCCCTCCCCTGCTTTGCCAGAATCCGCAGAATCCATCTGCATCCTTCCCCGCCCCCCCAGGCAACGCTCAGACCGGCCGCCACCCGCCTCCCTCCAGCTGTGGGGGCCCAGGCCGTCTGTCTGCACCGGGCCCTGCCTCTGAGGTCCTCCGTGGAGGAGGAGCGAGGCAGGCCGGCTGCTCGGGAGGCCACTCCCGTCGGAGCTGGACCGGCCAGGTGGGGCTGGGAGGGGAGGCAGCTGGGTCACACCTGTGAGGAGCCCCCACAGCTCACGGCGCCCACCCCAGTGGCCCTGTCACCCTCCCGCCGTGCCGGGGGCCAGCTGTGGACGCAGGGGACATGAGTGCGTGCACTGAGTTGCGGGCAGGCCGGACAGCGGCCCGGCAGCGAGCCGTGTCCCATGCAGATAAAACAGCGCATCAGCTCGAGAGGGAAGTGCACAGAGGAGCAGGAAAGCCCCCCGACCGTTGAGGAAAGCCCCCCCCCGCCCCGTTCTGGGCCAGCCCGGCATGCCACGCACGGCCTCACCACCAGGGGGCAGCGCAGGGCAGCCACAGCGTTCGTGCGCCTTGAGGCCGTCACGGTCTGGGGGACCCTGGGCACCCCCAGCCTCAGGGTCATCCGCCCCGGAGGGGGGCTGTGGCGCCCCCTGTTTCGTGGGTGGTGGGAATTCTCTAGAAGCAAGCACGCTACTGTAGCAGGTGCGACGAACAGGTAGCAGGCGCTCTGAGCTGAAAGCGTGCGTGCCCCAAGCTGTGCCCCCGGTCGCCGGCGCTGGGCGGCGGGGCCTTTGAGGGGGGATCAGCCTTGGACGAGCGCGGAGCCCCAGCCGTGGGCTCACTGTCCTTATAAGTAAAAGGGACCAGAGCTCTCTCTTTGGGGCGAAGACACAGCGAGGAGGTGGCCATCTGCTGGCCGGGCAGAGAGTGTCACCACAGCCCCGCGTGCTGGCCCCCGGTCCCTGACTTCCCGCCTCCAAACTGTGAGACCTAAATGTCTGTCGCTGAAGCCGCCCCGCCTGGCATTCTGTCACAGAAGGCAGAGCGTGACAGCGGCACCTCGAAGCCGAGCGCCGAACGTGAAGGCAGAGAAAACAATAGCACACGGAGCCTCGGACAGGTGCCACCACCGCCATCCCCGCGGGGCTGCCTGCTGGGCTCGTCCTCAGCCCCTCGGGACGTTAAAATGGGACAGAGTCACCTTCGGACGGGGCCTGAGCGACCTGTGTCCCAAAGAGCTGTTTGCAAGGGTGACGAGAAAGCAGATGTCACGACTCCAGCTCTGGTGACCCCGGACTGAGGATCAAAGACACTGTTCAGAGTCGGCGTCACTGGGTCACGTTATCTGCACTGAGAGCCACCGCTTCCTTCTGTGGACGTCACTGTCCCCTCCCCTTTGTCAGAGACGCCTACTGCCCTTGTCCCCTGGTCGGGACCCTGTCTGGGCTCCTGCCTGAGCCAGCGCTGCCCGGACCGCCGTTCCCCGTGATCTCAGATCCTCGCTCGTCGCTGTCACTTTGGAAGGGCTGATTCTGACATTAGCAGCAGCGCCCTGGGGCTCTACTCACCGATATCGGACAAAAGTCGGACGCGTTCCGAGCAGCGTATGGTGGAGCCCTCGCTGGTTCCGTTCACCAGGAAGCGGTGCGGCTTGTCGGTGAGTCCGGAGACGTCGCTGAACCGACACTGGACGTGTGTCCCCTGGCCGTTGGCTGTGTACTGTGGACAGTGCCACCACTGCTCAGTGCTGTGGCAGTCAAGGGCACGCTTAGCAGGGAGCCGGGGCCCCGTGCCCGGGGAGCCCCGCCCCGCCCGGGGGCACACCTACTTCACATTCTCCAGGTACAGGTGGTACTGGACGCCCCTCGGGGCCTCCCTGCCCACCTGCCAGTCGCACGTCAGCAAGTGCACGTCGTGGATCCGGCAGTCCAGGTGTTGGGCGGCCGACCCAGGCTCCCCTTCTGGGTTGGCAAAGAAAGTGACAACAAAAAAAGCGAGTCGCCTTTGAGGACAACGTGAGGATGTCGAGGTTGTGGCGACTCCCCGTGTGGTTATGAGGAACAACAGTGGCACACGGGTGTGGGCGTCTCCGGGGTCCCCCCTCCAAGCTATGCACCTTCTGGCAAAACTGTAGGACAATGACTGAGCCAGGGTGTCGACACGCATACGCTCAAGGGACAGTACACGCCCGTTCTTGGGAGGGTCCCCACGTGGACCTTCCGTCACCTAACCTACTACCCTCCCGGCCCTGCCCCTGCCAACCACTGCTCTGCTCCCCACTGCGACAGCTTTGTCACTTGAAAGAGGCTGCTTTTTGTTTCCACTTAGCCTTTTCCCCCCTGATATCCATCCGAGCTAACAGATATTTTCATATTCAGGACACTCAGTGACGATGGAAAGCAAAGAATCCGGGAGGGAGGAAATAAGCGCGCACCTTGCTCCGGGTACTGAATCCACGTGGAGAACACGGAGCCGTCACTCAGGCTGACGTCGATGGTGTAGTTGGACGCTTCGCATCTCATGAGCGCCTGAAACTTGCAGTAACGGTTGTTTCTTGCCTGAGAGGGGTATCGAGATTGATTGATTATTTAGAGAGCATACGGGGCCTGATACTGATGATATTTAGATTAAAGAACAAACGAGAATGGTGGTTCTTCACAATTCGATCCCCACCATCAGCACGAACCTGACCGAATGCCAGCGAGCCGCTTCGTGGGCACCGGCAAACTATGATTTTAGGATTCAAAAAAAAAAAAAACTGTAGAAAAAGTTGTGTAAAAATAATTCTGGGACAATTCTTTCCTAAGGTTGAAATGAGAAAAGAAATGGCAATGGGAGGGATGGGAAAGTGACAGATAAAAAAGGGAAAGGTACATGAAACAGACATGACAGGAAAACGTAACAAACGACTGATCCAAATCATGGCGTAGTCAAACCAGATGCCCACGTTGCATAATAAATTAAGACACGTCGAACTTTCTTAGACAATTCCCGTCAAGAGCCATAAATGTAGCCGCTACCTTCCGACTCAGGAATCCACCTGCCGGGAATTTATCTAAAAGAATGACAAAATGTGGGGTAGACAGGTGTTCTCTCACCTGCCTTAACTGTGCTGAGCAGCTGTCAGCCCACGAGTGGTGGCCTTTGTGCACCCAACTCAGGGGAACTAGTGGGGAAGACACCTGGCCGCCAGGAAGGGGGACCCGGCTTGGCTGAAGGCAGAGCCCCCGGCCGAACGCCCGCATCCCGGACGCGGAGTCCTCGTTCCCGCTTGGTACCAGCACGCTGGTAGCTGAGCCTTTTCCATCAAGGAAAGAGACCGGAATTGTCGTTTCTGACAAATCTGATCGGCCACGTAGGAAACTCTCAAACGATCTGAAAGCAGACGTTCTTCCCTATTTGCTCAGCCCGCACACCTGAGGCTGAAGCCCGCAGACCTCACTGTAGCCACTTGCTCGCACCTTTTAATGACATTTCTCTCCCCGACTCCTAACCGTGAGCAGACGACCGAAGGTTATCGGAATTCTAGAAAGAATCTCTCTAAGAACATGAGAGGGACCTAAACAAATGAACGACAACAAAATCAGGAGGATGCAGCTATGGATAACAAAATCAGGAGGATGCAGCTACGGATGAGTAAGAGAAGAAAACTTAAAACTAAAATCACCAGTGAAATTCTCAGGTCAAAAAAAAAAAAGAGACACTCCAACCACAAAACAGGAACAGGGCTGTAAAAAAGGAACATAGAAATAGCATGAGTCAAAAGAGATGGTGGAGCTTATAATAGGGCAGTGATTAAACATTAAGTGGAAAGACTGAAGGATAAATTGGGGCGCATCATCTATAGGAAAGTAGAACAAATAGACAGTGGAAACAGAGCAAAACACAAGGTTGATAATTGGGCAAACCTAAAGGACAATTAGGGGAGAAATAATGATATGAATTGCTGCTTTTAGATATAAAAAAGAAAGAGAAAATTATACGGCCAGTTCTCAAAGTCTAAAAGTGGAATGACAATATTCATAGCAGAGAAAGAGAGAGAGACAGAAGATAAATGATAGAGAGATGATGATGGTGATGATGATGATGATGATGATGATGATGATGATAGACAGAAGATGATAGATAGATGATAGATAGATGATAAATAGATAGATGACAGATGACAGATAGATGGATAGATGATTCATAGATAGATAGATAGATAGATAGATTAGATAGATAGATAAATGATAGGTAGATAAATGATAGATAGATTAGATAGATAGATGATAGATAGACACATGATAGATAGATAGATTAGATAGATAGATTAGATAGATAGATAGATAGATAGATAATAGATAAATGATAGATGATAGATAGATGATAGATAGATAGATGATAGATGATGGATGACAGACATGGAGAAAAAGATTGTAAATGAGAGAGAGAGAGAGAAGAATGTGAACTATCTGGGTGGGGGGGTGAGTTGAGGAGGACTCAGTTCAAGCCTAACATTCAACAAATCAACAAACTTTGACTAAACTGAAATGATCAAGAATTTGCTACACCCACACCTTATACAGAGACGCCGAGGCATCTAACGGCAGAATCAGGTTTTAAAGGGTAAAAGGGGAGTGACGAGAGCGGAGAGCTGCTTTTTTTTTTTTGTCATCGCAAATCTTGCACTTTCAACTCCGTTGAGGGACGCTTTGACACAAACAAAAGTCGGGGGCAGGGCAGCAACGCACAGGCACTGTGACACACGGGGACAGAAGGCGGCTGGAAACTGAGCGATTGCTGCAGTCCTCTGGAGCGAGATGCAGCCCCGATCACCTTAGGATGGGGACGGAGCGGTGCAATATTTTGGAATAGTCGTCTGTATTTTCTTCTGCGTTTTCAGCAGTGAGGAAAAAATATCCAGATATTCCGGCTTTATGTTGACGTATGTTGCGACGGAGAGGCCAACTCGAGTTCAGTGCCTTCGGGGAGCTGTGCTTGTGCCATTGATTCCGCAGTCTGTCATGTGTCCTCCCATCTGAAATAGCGCCGGAATACAGCTCGGAAACCCCGCAGACGCCTGTGTGTCTCTGGTCACGGCGCCCCGTCAGTCCGTCTGTCGATTTTCGTGGGGGATTGTAGCTTCTCGACACGTTTCGGTCTGTGGCAGGGCAACTTCCTGATCATCAGCCTGCTTCATCGATATCTATCGGTTCTTCTTCAGCATTGATCGTTCCGGATAGGGTTTAGAGTCCACTTGCCGACGTCCATTAAAACCCCACTGGGGTTTGTCACGGACCGGATCGTGTCTTCCAAACTTTGTGTGTTGGAGCCTTGACCCGCCCAAGCAACTCTATTTGGAGATGGGTCTTAAAGAGGGGACTAAGTTGAGGTGGGGTCCCTAGGATGGGCCCCGATCCCATGGGACTGGTGTTCGCATAAGTAGAGGATATTAGGACACAGACACACACAGAGGGACGACCAGGTGAGGACACAGGGAGGGGACAGTGTCTACGCACCCAGGAGAGCGGCCCCGGGAAGGACCAGCCCTGCCCACACCTTTGAAAAATACGTTTCTGTCGTTTGTGCCCCACCCTGTACCTGGTCCTTTATTATGACAACGCAGTGTATGTATGGGGTTGTGGTTTGCCCCGTACTGAATCAAGAGTAACTTGAGGGGACCAAGTGCACTTAAGGAATGAGTCGTGAATGGATTGAATTGTCACAGCCCCCCAGACCTGTGAAGGTGGTCGTGAGGAGGAGGAGGATGCAGTCGGGGTTCGGGCGGGGGTGCGGCGGGGGAAGGGGCTCCCGCGCACTCACCTGTGCGCACCTCGTTCTCTACCTGCAGAGCCTCGGCCCATTTCACAGGGACCTTCTCGCGGTCCCCCCGACACAGCTCACGGGCGGCAAAGCCTGAGCCCCGTTGCCCGTGCGCGACTCGCCCACTCTCCACCACTGAGCCCGGAGTCGAACCCGCATCTCTGAGACACCAGAGACGAACTTGGCCCTTCCCAAGTTCTCGGACCACTGAAAACAGCCATCGTGTGCCAGGACCAGGGAAGACGCCTTACCGTCACGCTGTAACTGTTCACGGAACACCGGATGTTTGAAACGTTTCCGGTGACATCCCAGGTGAGCATTCTCCGTGCCGCGTCCATCCTCACGTTCTTAATGGGCGAGTTGGGATCTGAAACGTTTAGGGGCCGGAGTTAGGACAGGTGCACGCGACGCGGACGACGGCGTCTCCGTGGCCACGTCCCCCACCCGCCCCATCGCCTCGCACCCTGGGGAGCTGGGGCTCCGCGTGGAGGAGCGGCTGCGGAGCCGGCGGGTGCCAGAGCGCCTTGCCGCGTTCATGAGCTCAGACGCTCGAGGACGGAGACGAGGGCAGAAGAGCAGATCGCTTTCGCCGTGCCCAGGAACGTGCACTCTGCCTCCCGTCGTCACAAATCTCCCGGTATGTCGTGCCACCGAGCGCCGCGAACCCTGCCGGCTCAGGTAGCCGTCCCCAAGTCCCCCACACAGAGCGTGTTTCCGGCACGGCGTGCGAATTGCAGCCCATGATGTATCCACCTCTTGCGCTACTTCATAAAATGCGAGGCGTGATGATCTCACGGATACTCACATCCTCACTGACCGAGAAATTCTCGCTATGGCTGGGAAACCGCCCAGAGTAACATACATCGCAATGAAATGTCAAATGTAAGCGAGGCACAACATCCGCGCCCACAGTTACTGCGGCCGGCAATCCGTACGAGCAGATCGCGAGTCACCCTGTTTGGTTGGTGGCTCCTTGACAGGTCCCATTTTGCCAATAACTTGAAGCTATAAAGGGACGTCGCTGAGTTACTCGTAACCTCTCACTTAGAGGGTTTAGTGGAAAGGACTCTTTATAAATTGTTAAGTCCTAAGATTAACAACCTCACTTGGGTAAGCGAGGCCAAACCATAAATATCTTGGTTTTTGGTATTATTTTCTACTAAGCTACCATATTCCTTTAAAAAAAAAAAAAACTCATCAAGGGAAATTTCTTATAAATTAAAAATGTAAATTTTGATGGATTCTTATGCTTCAAAATTTATATGCATTCTGCCAGAACACTAAATGTCATTAAAACAGATGTGACTAATGCAGAGAAAAAATATCAGTTTTAGCATGTTTTTATGATATTTGATTTCATGTTTACAAGTGATATATGTATATAAATATATACACACATATCTCTCTATGCTGAAAAATGACATACGAAGAGAGTTTTCTGTCATTAGTTAGGTCATGAAGTCTACCTATGGGTTCTCAGAGTGCTTCTTCTCCACCCAACACCCAATTACAGTCGTGCTCACAAATAAAAAACTCTCACGCAAAAAAAAAAAAAGCAAATCTACAAAGACAAACATACAGCAAAATCAGTGCAAACACACGTGAGTGTATACAGTACTGTACTAGCAATCATCTGGAGTCCTGGGAAAAGATGGTGGTTATGCCGTCAATCCTGGGGCACTTTAAAAAATATAGATAATAGAAAATACTCGGCTTATGTTCATAAAGTAGTCTCAGATTTATCTATCACAATTAGCAACTGGAAAACTGGGCACAGTGCAAAATCAGCTATTTTCAGACACTGGCTAAGAGGCAGTACAGAACTGTGCAAAGCACGGAAGGAGTAACTGGGAAGGGGTAAGCTGAGCAATTCTGAGAGTTTATTTGCAGGTGGGAGGCAGACGCTCCTTTGTGCTGGGGAGAAAGCAAGCAGCCACAGGCTCACTGTGAAAACACTTCAAAACAAACCTCGGAAACAAGGTGACTCACTGATAAAGCAACGACCCACCAGATCCAAACCCAGCCCCTTTAAAGGAAGCAGACACTCACCAGCCTATGATTTACAACATCCAGCTCCCCCATAAATAATCACCAGATACACAGAGAAGCAGGTATGCATTGTCTATGACCAGACAGAAATATCAGCCCGCGCGTGACAGATGGCGAAAGTAACATTTGAAGACATTAAAATAACCATTATAAGTATGTTCAAGGACTTAAAGAAAAACATGAACGCAATAATAACGAGGAAAAGAAGGTACAAAAAAAAGAACCAAACGGAACCTCTAGAGGCAGAACATACACTATGTGAGTAGAAAAAATTCATTGACCGGACAGACGAGACCCCGAAGAAGAAAAGCTCAGAACTTGAAGACATACCAGGAAAAAGTAGAAGCACCAAGAGGAAAATAAGATGAACCTGTGTTTACTGTGCAATAATACAAAGTGGTTTAGCATACACAGAATCAGAGTCCAAGAAGGAGGGGCTCGGGAAAATATTTGAAGAAATAAGGGCTGAAAACTTTCCAAATTTAATGAAAATTAGAAACCCATGGCCCCTAAGCTGTCACACAACACACACACACACACACACACACACACACACACACACACACATATCAACAAAGAAATATGCAAAATCCCCAAGAGACATCATAATCAAATTGCTTTAAAAAAAGGAGGGGGGTACAAAGACAATCTTAAAAACAACGAAATGAAAAGGAGATGCTCCTTCTTAGAGAACAAAGATAAGGATCGCAGCTGATTTCTCTTTAGAAACAATGGGAGGCAGCAGATAACAGAATGACATCTTTAAACGCTGAAAGACAAACACCCACCACAAATCCCCATCAACCTAGAATTCTGCATCTCGCAATAGCTGTGGGCACAAACTTTCAAAATAGAAAGGGGGGCAGGAAACACCTCCTGACTGATTTTATGAGGCCAAGGTGTTAAAACTAGATGAAGCCAAGATCCCTTATAAACAAAGACACAAAACTCCTTCCCCAAATATTAGTCAGTACAATTCAGCAATATATAAAATAGATAACGCCTCACGAACCAAGAATGCAGGCCTGTTTTCACCGTCAATAGAATTCACCCCATTGACAAAAAAACTGGTGATCTCAATAGGAAAAGAATAAAAATTGATGCCCTTTGGGATTAAAAAATATTTTTAAAAATATTTTAAAATTCAGCAAACTAGGAATAAACACAAAGTGCCTTGCCCTGATGAAAGAAATCTATCACAATCTGAGAGGTAATTTAGACTCAAAGGTGAAAGACTACTTTTCCTTAAGGTGGGACGTTTGAGAGGGTGTCAGGGCACGAGGGTGGCCCCCCTGATGTCATCAGCATCCTTATAAGAAAGGGACACCGCGGCTCGGCCGCCTTCACGTGAGGACACAGCCAGGGGGCAGGAACCGGGCCCTACAAGGAACCAGCCCCACTGGCCGCTGCATCTCAAGCCTCCAGTCTCCGGGACAGTGAGAAGCAAATGTCCCTTTGTAAGCCCGTCTCCGTTTTGCAGTGGCGGCCCGAGCTGACCGCGGCAGCACCCTGGGAGGCGTCACACCCTCTCTGCCCAGCACAGAGCACCTGTAGCCACTGCTCTGAGGAGGAAACGAATTTCTGGTGGGTTATGAAATCCTGCGGCTGTGACCACAGCTCACAGCATCCTGGGCGATGCCACTTCCAAGAACAGATGGGGAAGGGCCTTCCAGGTTTCAGAAAATATGTCCCTTACGATGACACACGCCCACTGCACAGTCACCCCCTGTGTGCGACGGGGTCATGCGCACAGAGCCCCTGAACATGGAGCAGAGCGGCCGTCCGAGGGCAGCTGCCTGCTCGTCTCATGTTCAAACCCTCGGGATGTTAAAACGGGACAGAGTCACCTTCGGACGGGGGCCTGAGCGACCCGTGTCCCAAAGAGCTGTTTGCAAGGGTGACGAGAAAGCAGACGTCACGACTCCAGCACCGGTGACTCCGGACTGAGGATTAAAGACACTGTTCAGAGTCGGCGTCACTGGGTCACGTTATCTGCACCGATGGCCGCACCTTCCTTCTGTGGACGTCACTGTCCCCTCCCCTTTGTCAGAGACACCCACTGCCCTTGTCCCCTCGTCGGGACCCTGTCTGGGCTCCTGCCTGAGTCAGCGCTGCCCAAACAGCCGTTGTCATTGATCTCAGATCCTCGCTCGTCACCTGTCATTTGCAAGCGTTTTCTTTCGAGGTGAATGGTCTTGAGAGGGAAGAGGTCCCAGAGGCTCAGGCCTGGGGACAAAGCACTGCTTCCTGGCACAGGGAGCTGGGTGCCCCGTGGCTGTCATGGGGTCGCCCACGGGTGTGAAAGCTTGTCTAGGTCACTCGCCTCCAGAAGCGACATGGCGGCATTCTCAGAGAGAACCCTGAAAGTTCTCGGGGTGCTGGGATCCCCCAATCCTTGGCGCGTGTTGGCCTGTGGCCGCATCACGCCAGTGTCTACCCTGCCTTCGTGCGTCCAGACGCCCCGTGTGGACGACGACCATGGTCGTGCTTCATGAGGGCGCCCAGCATGGCCTCACCCGCACTCCGCCTGTGCACACTGCATTCCCGATGAGTGACGGTCAGGGGTCGGGGGCTGGGACGGCAGCGCGTGAGGTTCGCGGGGACACAGCGCCCCCCGCACCAGGCTCGCACACCCTCTCCCTCCCCACGAGCCACGGGGGCAGTCGGAGCTCGGGGGTCGGCGGCAGAGCGGAGCCACACCGACGCGCCCCGTATCCCGACGGCGCCGAGCTCCAGGTCCCAAGGTGCCGCTTCTGCACCCGGCCCCCACGGCGGGGGGGGGGGGTGGCGGGCACGCCGGAAGCCATGCGTCATCTCGCACAGCCCCAGGCGACCCTCCGGCGACTCCACACAGGCCTAAGTGAGGAACGAAAGGCGGTGCCTACCCTCATGCGTTCGCAGCAGACAGGACGCGGGTGTCAGGAGCAGCAGGAGCCAAATCGGGGCCATGGCGGAGGCCACTCCCGGGGCCGAGGGCGGGACGGCGTGCGCTGGAAGAGAGGAGACAGTCACCTGGGGGCGCGGCTTCGGGTGGGGGCCGCGGCGGGGACGGCGTGAGCTGCCCAGGTGACACGGAGCTCAGAGGGCAGGGTCCTCTCCCAGGAGGGAAGGCTGGGAGCCGGGCATGCGTGTGCGTGCACACGGCATGTGTGTGCACGTGTGTGCACGTGCCAGTGTGCACAAGTGTGCATGCTTATCATGCGCGCACATGCATATCTACACGTGTGCACGTCTTGCGTTTGTGTGCATGAACACACATTTATGTGTGTGTGCATGTGTGTCTGCACATGTGCACGCCGCTGCGGCTGTGTGTGCCCGTGTGCACACCTGTGCGTGTTTATGCCTGTGTGCACGTGTATGCCTACTGTGTGCTGCCCCTGTGTTTGCGTGTATGTGTCTTGTGCACACATGTCTGTGTGTGAGCACGTGTCTGCATCTGTGTGCCCCTTTGTGTGTATTTATATGTGTCTCGTGCACCCATGTACACGAGTACACGTGTATATACGTAGACGCGCGCACTGCCTGTGTGCACATGTGCATGCGTGTGCCCCCATGCGTGTGGCCAGCGTGTCCGGAGAAAGTTCCCGGCCCAGGGTGTGGGCACGCTCTTGGCCCCGGGGTTCTCCTGAGCCGGGAAAGCACATGGCACAGAAGCACCAGGAAATGCCGAGGACAAAGCCGTGGAAGGAAGTGTAATCAACAGCCTGAAATCAGCACAGGCCGAATTTCCTGAAGGGACCCAGTTCCAGTAAGCGACCCCTCTGTGCCAGCCCCGTGCCCCAGCCGGGACGTTTTCCCAGGGTTCCTCTGACGCCGGCCGTCCTGCACTCTTGCCCTGGGGGCCGACCTCCTGCTCCCAGTGGGTCATCCGTGAAGGGGTGTCCTGACGGACCACCCACGCCTCCGTACCCCGAGCTGTCTCTTGCAAACATCATCATCATCGCCCGGGGGATGGCTTGTGGCTGCCACACCAGCAGCCTCCCCACCAGCACGGCCTCAGACCCTTGCCTGCCTGGGGGCACCCCCTGACCGGGGCGCAGGCTGCTGTGTGCCCCAGAATCACTCAGAAAGCATGTCCCGCCCCCGGCCATCCTACTGGGACCAACTTTGCTGAGATGAAGCAGGGCCAGGGACCTGCCCTGCATCCTTCAGGGCCTTCCCCCATGGTGGAGCCCCCCCCAGACTCCCGTCGGGGGTCTCCCCTTGCACCCTCACCCTCTCACGGGGCTCCCAGGGGACCTCACATCTGCCCAGTGGGACTGACAATGAAGATACAGAATTGTCCATCGCCACGGGGCATCTGGGGATAGACGTCTCGTCTTGTCATCGTTTGTAGTACAGGGATCGAGGGGGGGGGGAGGGAGGCATGAGGCCGGCGTGGAAGGGGGAACCTCCAAAGTCACCGTCATGACACCCGACACTTGAATGCAGTATGTATAAGGCTCGCAGCAGCAAGCCCCTGGGGACCGAAGGATCAGGATTTTAAACACGAGAGGAGCCTGGGGCGTGTGTCCGTGAAGAAGGACAGAGTGGCCCCCGCCCCGTGGCTGTCCCGGCCGCACTGGGCGCCCCTTCCCGGTAGCTGGAGCCACAGACACCCCGGGTGGTGGGTGGAGGCTGGAGCCTCCTTAATATTCTTGTTGAGGTGACTGACAGCCAAGCCACACAAGTCACCCCTGTAAAACGCACAGCTCGGTGGCACCCAGCGCGTCCACAGTGTTGTCTAAGCAGCACGTCCAGCTAGTTCCAGGGCCTTCTCGTCCCCCCGGCAGGGGACCTGTCCCCACGCGCAGCCCCGCGCCCCCTCCCCGAGCCCCTGACGCTGACTGACTCACTTCCTGTCTGCGCGCGCGCGCCGGTTCTGGACGTGTCACGTGGAGAGGGTCCCAGCGCACGTGCGCTTCCGCGTCCGTCTGTCCCTGAGCGTCGCGCGGGCGAGGCGAGGCGAGGCGAGGGCCAGCGCCTCCGCGCCTGTCCCCGCCTCCGCGCCTGTCCCCGCCGCGCGCCGTGCACGGCTCTGCCCGTGGACGGACCGCGCTCTGCTTCCCGGCCGACCGTCGCGGGCCACTCGGCTGTCCAGCCCTGTCGGCTGCTGCGAGGCGCGCGTCCGCGGCGGGACACGGCGAGGCTCGGCGGCGTTTGCGGGGTGGACGCGGAGGCCCCGGCCGCAGCGGCGCGGGCCTCGCGCACCCGCGCGCGTCCAGCCCGGAGCAGCGTCCTCGGCTTGAAGCTGGGGCCTCGCGTGTCCCTTTACGCGTTCTACGTTTAGGAAACGTGGCAGCGCGTGCCGGTCCCTCCCTGCCGTCCCGCCTGTCGCCGTGCAGGCGCGTCTTCCCCGTGACAGCGGGCAGCGACGTCCCGGGCATCCCTGCTGCGCACGCGGTCCTGGATCCGGAGCGCGTGCTGCGTGGACGCCACGTCTCCGCGGGAGCGCAGCGCGCCCCGTGCGATGCCCGCGTCCGCCGCGGCCGGCGCCACCTGCCCCGGCCCCCCGTGTCCCGCGTCCCTGACGCCGCCCGCGCTCCGGGCCTTACCTGCGGTGCAGAGCCGAGGGCAGCTGAGCCAGGCGCCCCGCCCCGCGGCCGCGGTCCCGCTGGCCCCGGGTCCCCGCCGCTCCTGCCCCGCGCTGTGGGCTCCCCGTGTGCGGTGCCGGGGGAACAGGAACGAAGCTGCTTTTCCCTGCTCGGCCTTTTTATAGGGCTTGTGCGCGGCCCGCCCCTAACCGCCGGCGCCTGCGGCGGCCCTGGCGAGTGACCTGGTCAAGCAGGCCCGTGCGCCAGCTCGCGCGCGCTCCTGGGCTCAGCAGAATGGGGGATGTCTGTGTTTTCCTGGAAGTAAAGCTCTTTCAAAAGCGCTATTTTTCTGTTCTCATTTCTGTCTGATTGTTCCTCTTTGTACAGCACTGATTACGGCTTGGCACTCGGCGTGCTTCAGGCAGCTTCCTGCTGCAGATGACAGCAGGTGGCACAGGGCGCTTGAACGCTGCCCTCGGGGACGGGGCGATGACCCGTGTGTGGGAGCTGCCCCCCGAGGCTCCTTGGGTCACGTCCAACCCTCGCCCTGGCGTCAACCCAGCCGCCCCCCCTAGCTGTAATCCTCCGCCCTCTGCTTGGCCAAGAGGCTCAGCTACAGTTGTCCCCTCTGCAGCCTCTTCGTCACCGCTGCCGGGTCCACCCATGCCACACCGCCCTGGAGCCCGGTCCCAAGAGGCTGCTCTGTTCCGCCACGTGCCCCACCTACGTCCACCCGTCACCTCGCCGCGTCAGATGTTTGGAGACAGGGCCGTGGCCGGTGTAACTGATGAACGTAAGACGGGGTGCTGCTGGAACAGGGGGCTTGTCCGTCCAGACTCACTGGTGTCCTCGGCCGAAGACGGCCGCAGAGAGACACAGACCCAGCTCCCTGAGCTGCATGAGGGCGCACAGCTGGACAGAGGCGCCCACGAGGCAGGGGCGCCAAAGGCTGCCGTCACCCCCCAGAAGCTAGAAGTGTCAACAGCACCATCGCCCTGAGGCTGCAGAGGGAGCGTGACAGCTGGCTCTCGACTTCTGGTCTCCAGGAGCGGGGGCGTGGAGCCTTGGGGCCTGGAGCCCCCCGTCTGGAGTCCTACATGATGACCCCTGGAGGGCACCGCCGTGCACCCACCGCAGGCCACAGCAAGCGGCCCCTGCTGGCTGGCCCTCGCCACTCGGAGCAGCAGCAGCAGAAGCAGCAGCAGCGTGGCGGGCTGTCTGTGCAGGGGGATGCATGGGTTCAGGGGTGACTGTGAGTGCCGATGGCCATCACTGAGCCCTGCCTGGTCCCCTCGTCCTGCAGCATGTGGCAGGGGCTCAGAGGCGGGCTGCTCAGACAGCTGCTCGTGTCCAGGACTGGGTCATTCCAACCAGCACAGCACGGCTCAGGCTGCGTAGGGCGTGGACGTGAGAGGCCGAAGGGCAGAGAGCGGCCAGCAAAGCGCAGGGAGGGGACAGAGGGGCTAAGAGGAGCCGCAGACGCCTGGGGGAGTGAGGCTCCGCGGCAGGAGGCGGCAGCTGCACAGAGATAACGGGGCGGAGTGGCCTCCGGAAGTTCCGGGTTTCGACACGTCCGCCCGCCCGCCCCTCCCTGCGGACCCCTGATAATGGAGGTGGCGCCAGAGCCAGGCCCCCGGGGCAGCTGACACTGCGGCCACAGCTGCGCCCGTGTCACCAAAGGAGCAGGGCCGCTGGCCTACCCCTCCCCCCTTCCTTCCTGCTTTCTCCTTCCCAGCCTCTTCTTTCTGTTCCTGCCTTCTTTCTCCTCTCCCTCTCTCTCTCTCTCTCCATCCCTCTCTCTCTCTCTGTCTCTCTCTCTCCCTCCCTCTCTCTCTCTCTCTGTCTCTCTCTCTGTCTGTCTTTCTCTGTCTCTCTGTCTCTCTGTCTCTCTGTCTCTCTGTCTCTCTGTCTCTCTCTCCCTCCCTCCCTCTCTCTCTCTCTCTCTCTCTCTGTCTGTCTGTCTCTGTCTCTCTGTCTCTCTGTCTCTCTGTCTGTCTCTGTATCTCTGTCTGTCTCTGTCTCTCTGTCTCTCTCTGTCTCTGTCTCTCTCTGTCTCTGTCTCTCTCTGTCTGTCTCTGTCTGTCTCTGTCTCTCTGTCTCTGTCTCTCTCTCTCTCTGTCTCTCTGTCTCTATGTCTCTCTGTCTCTCTCTCTCTGTCTCTCTGTCTCTGTCTCTGTCTGTCTGTCTGTCTGTCTCTCTCCCTCCCCTTCGCCTCAAACCTTGAGAGTGGCTGGAGATGTTCTCAAAAGGCACAAGGCTGCAGCTGCTCCCGGCGCAAACACCTGCTGCCCCTCAGCACAGGGACAGGGGACAGTCCTTCGTGAAACCTTTGGTGACGTTTGCAGGACACTTGCATAGGGGGCCTTGAGACAGCGCGTGGGAAAGCGACAGAGTAACGGGGTTGAGGACAGAGTCCTGCCGGTCCCCTGGGGTTGGGTCAGAGGCTCACACACCCGCTGCGACCCTGCCCTGTCCCCCGGGGTGGGGGTGGGGACGGTCCCTGTTACCCGGCTGGGCGCACCTGTCCGCCTTCCCGCTCAGACCGCAGACAGGGAGAGGCGAGGCGCGCGGGCCCAGCCCCTGCGGCCCGGGTCGCCTACAGGCCGCCGCCCGCGATTTCGCGGAGACGCAGCCCAGCGCAGGCGGCGCAGACCCAGGCGCGGGGCGTGGGGCGCGGGCGGCTCCCCGATCCCTGGCCGCGCACAGCCCGCCCCGCCCCGCTGGGCCCCGAGGAAGCTTGAGTTTAGTCTCTGAGACGTGTGTGCGCAGGGGACCCCGGCAAGGCCGGGCGTGGTGGCCCCTCCAGAAACGGGCGGTTAAGCCA
This sequence comes from Eidolon dupreanum, assembly GCA_028627145.1. NCBI lineage: Eukaryota > Metazoa > Chordata > Mammalia > Chiroptera > Pteropodidae > Eidolon > Eidolon dupreanum. The sequence continues at coordinate 141,245 of CM053505.1, read as the reverse complement.
CCGCTGGTGTAAACAGACAGAGCCGGGGAACAGGAAGGGGGAGCGGGCGAGGCGAGGGCGGGGGCGCCGGAGCGGGGGTCCCGTGGACAGAGCAGGGCGCAGGTGCGCACGCAGCACCGGGACACGCATGCGCGCTCGGGGACGCAGCCCGCTCGGCCGGGGGGGCAGCCTTCCCCCCAAACCTTGGTGCGCAGGCCCCTCGGACTCCGAATGACAGACAGACCCCGGCCTCGCGGCGCGGCCTGGGACAGCTCTCGGATGCTCCGAGGGGTGCAAGGTCGCTGCCGGGAGGGACCCTGGGAAGCGAGCCCCCAAAACAGCCCCCCGGCGGGGTCCCCACAGCCAGGACACGTCCACGGCCAAAAGCTGCGCAGCGGCGGGCGTGAGAACGAGCCCCGCGTCTCCTGAGACGCGCTCGGGCCTGTGCAGCCGCCCAGGCCTCGCTCCTGCCCCCGCGCGGCTTTTCCGTTGCGCGTTATGGCATGTGGGCGGCGAGCGGCGAGCGTCCGGTGCTGACTGGCGGCGGGAGCCCGGGCAGCAGCCAGCTGCCGGCGGGAGGGGGACAGATGCATCGTGCGCTGTTCCCAGCACCAGCTGTGCGTGCGGCAGCGTGTCGCACACACTGCAGCGATGGGGCGCTATTATCTCCTTCCAGAGCGCGCGCGGGAAGGGTCGTGTCCGTTGGTGAACGCGAATGCACGGCCACACCTGTTCCGTTAACATTTTTAATCCGTTGTATTTATGTAAGAGAGAAGGCTTGTCTTCCCGCCTGCTGGTGCAACTCCAGGGGACCTCGGAGCGGGTCACCCAGCCTGTCGGCGCTTCCGCGGGGCCTGCGAGGCGGGCACCTTGGCGACCGGCCGGCCGGTCCTCAGAGCAGACGCGGAGCTCGCCGGGGCTGCGCGCACAGACCCCCAGGAAGCCCGGCGTCCTGGTCCCATCGCTGGTCGTCAGGGCCTGTCCCCCTGCCCTCTGCTCACTTGGACACAGAGCCCCAGAGACCCGTCCACTCCCCAGACTCGGTGTGAACTGCCTTTCTGTTGTAGGTGTGTGTGTGTGCGTGCGTGCGTGTTGCATGTGTGTGTGCATGTGTGCGTGAGTGTGTATATGCATTGTACCACACACACACCTTTGCCTGTTTTCATTTAGCATCTGGTTGTTCGTGCTTCCCCACATCGAAGCTCACGCCTAGCACTTGATTTCTACCCCAAAGTGTAAAGAGCTTATTTTCACTGTAAAAATGGTGGGTTTCTGGAGTCAAAAATGCAAACATAAAAATGAAAAAAGTTTCCTTACGTTTGAAGAAAATCATCTCTCACATCCTGGTGTCAAATTCCCGTGTGTATGCACAAGCCTGCACACACATGCACGGGTCCCCCCCCACGCACACCCCAGCACACACGCACACACATGTACACACCCCCCCACACACACCTGCACATACACACACTCACACGCACGGACACATGCACACACACAAGTGCACACATGCACATATTCACACATGCATGCACGCACATGTGCATGCATGCATGCACCAGCACACATGCACACACCCACACATGCAATGCCCCGGCATGCATGCACGAGTATGCATGCATGTGTAGACACAGAATGCACACATATGCACACACATGCACAGGCTCCACTTGTATGCATGCACGTGTGCGTGCACAATGCACACATGCATGCACACATTCACATGTGTAAGCACATGGGTGAACCCGTGTGCGCATGTCCCCACATGCATGCACACATACGCAGACACACGCACAACCAGCAGCAAGCTGTCGAACACATCGGTGAGTAAAGCGCTCTGGTGACCTGTATTTGGTTTACTGTCATAAGCGTCGTTGCTGAGCCCAGGCGCGTGTATTTGCTGCCAGCTGCATCGTTCTACAGGGGGGAAGCCTCAGAAGCAGGGGGGGGAGGGGCGGGGTGGGGGGGGAGGGGCGGGGTGGGGGGGAGGGGCGGTGCGGGGGGGCGGGGCGGGGGCGGATAGCGGGTTCCACGCAGCGAGCCCCGCGGAAGCCGCCCAGCTCCTTCCTGCGAGCTGGCCCCGCGCGGCCCCCACTTCTGCAGAAGTCCTCGTCTCCATTCCGCGTTGCTCGGGGCGGGTCCCGCTTCCGGCCGTTGGAGAAGCAGGCGGCGGGCAGCGCGGCCGCATTCGCCCACAAACTCCCCGCCCCCCCGAAGCTCAACGTGGGTGACGAGTGGGCCTCCCGCCTGCAGATGCGCTGACTGCACTGACCCAGCATCGCGGACAGTCCGGACAGGCGTCTGCACTCAGTGTCCTTTGTCCCCACCACCCCCCCACTCACTGTCACCACCGGTGAGAACCTCCTGGGATCCCCCGCGCGGAGCTGCTCACCCGGAACCCATCCGAACCCCATCCGTCGTGTCCCTGTGTCACCGCCGTGACGTTTGCCAGCTGCGTGGCGGCGACGGGGGTGGGGAGCAGGGGGACGGGGGTGTCAATCATCTGTCCATTTCCAAATCGGAGCTCAGGCGCTTCGGAGCCGCCGGCGGCGGGGAGGGGCAGCGAGGGGGCGGAGAGCGGGGGTGCGTCTGCGCGGGGAGTCACGCGGCCGCGGGGGAAGTCACGCAGGGTCCTGGCGCGCCTGGCGTGCACCAGGCGCGGGGCCGACATTTTCGGGGTCGAGGACGGCTGACGCTGGGCGCACGGGTCCCGCCTGTCCGCTGGCGCAGGATGGCACGTCCTCCACCGTGAGAATGTCCTCAGGTTCCTCCCAGCCCGGCGGCGGGCCGTCCTCCTCCCAGGCGACCTGACAGAGAGAAGATGGAGCTCGGCTGAGGGCCCCCCCACCCCCGCAGCCGCTGGCCCTGCTGTCCACAGAACAG
>CM053505.1:119964-137883 GCA_028627145.1 Eidolon dupreanum | reverse complement strand
AGCGCGGACGTGTACACCATGTGCACGAAGTGTGGGCGCCCCGCCCCCCGCGTACCTCCACCAGCGCGGTCGTGTACACCATGTGCACGAAGTGCAGGTTCCTGGCGGGGCCCCCCAGCATGTGTGCCACGCGCAGGTCCAGGTAGCGCACCCCCGCGTCCAGCTGCTCCGTCACGTTCAGCGCCTGTGGACAAGGTCAGCCGTGTCCGCCGGAGGAGCTCGGGCAGCACTCCGGCCTGGCACTTGGGACCGGCTCTGCAGGGCACAGTGGCCAGTCCCTCGGGGGCCGTCCTGGGACGCAGCCGGGCCGCCCCGGCCCTGCAGTCACTGCCCCTCAGCCCTGGCGCTGCACTCGGCCTCTCCTGCAGGCTGCCGTCTCACCCTCTCCTGGGGCGGCCACCGGAAGGACGCCTCTGGCCTCGGCAGCCCCACGCCGGCCTCCAGGACATCCCACCTGGGCCCCTGGAGGCCAGGACGTGCGGGGGGGGGGGGGTGTCTTTGTGTGCGTCTCTGTGCGTGCGCATGCGTGTGCGTCTCTGTGCGTGCGCATGCGTGTGCGCATGTGCGTGCGTGTGGGGGGGGGCAGGGTCTTGGCCATGGTCCACCTGTGGTCATCCACCCTGAGCCCCAGGGCCACAGAGGCCCTGTGAGGGTGAATCGACAACTGTGGCGTCCCTCTGTGTAAAGACGACGCCGAGGCTGACACACGGTCCTGTGGCCAGGGCTGACCCTGCTGAGGTCGGGGACCCGCAGGCCCCGGAGGCAGGATGGTCATTAGAGGGAGTGACGTCCCCAGCCCCATCCCGCCCGCCCGTGAATGTCAGGGCTTCAGCAGCCTCTGATGACAGCGGGTCTTCACGGGAGAATGCTTCCAGCGTCCACACTCCGTTCCCATTTGGGGGGCTCCGTGAAGGGACCCCTGCTGCCCTGCGGCCGGGTGTGGACGGCAGCCTGCGGTCCCTCCCCCAGCCCGTTCCCCGCCGGCTTCCGGCCTTTTCGGCAGCACCCCACTGCCCACGGCGAGCGCCCGGGGCTCTTCGGTGTTCTGCCTGGAGCTGCGGTGCACCCCACCCCTCCCGCCCACCGAGCATCCGCCCGCCGCCCGCCGACAGAGCTGAGGAATGCGGTTCCCCAGCGTTCCCGGCCTGGCCGGGCGCTGTCAGCCCGTGACTAAAACGCAGACCAAAGGAACGAGACAGACAGCTGGCTGCAGCTGAGTCCCTGGGGGCGGAGAGCCCGGCAGACCAGGCCCCGGCGCAGGCAGCGGGGAGGGCTGCGGGTCCACGGCTCCTGGGTGGACCTGCCCAATGCCACCACCGGGGCTCCATGCCGCCGGTGTCCCCACCCACAGCCTGGGCCGCCCTGAGCAACAGGGGGAGCCCCGTGGCCTCCGCCCCACGCACGAGGCCCCCGCCCGCCTGCTGCGCGCCAGGCCCCAGTTTGCACAGGCAGGGGGAGAGGCTGCGGGCGAACCCACATTATGAGGGACGGGGCCAAGTTGCCCCACGGGAAATACGGGAGCCGACGCCGCCCTCACTCCCTCCGTCAATGCGTTTGCTTGGAAAACGTGCAGGTGACAGTTGCTTGTGCCTTGTCCGCGTGCGTGCAAACCTTTCGAGGCCAGTCTCACAGCCCAAGGCTGTTCCAGGCCCGCGGCGTCTGGGACGTGAAGGGAGAGGGACACGCGGGAGGACGCAGCGCGCCCCCACGTGCGGGGGTGGGACCCTCCCCGAGCCCGCGATCGTCAGCGGCTTACCTGGGTGATGGACCACTTCAGCACGACGGGCTGGGTGATGCACGGCACGACCTTGGCCAGCAGCTGCAGCAGCTTGGACTCGTTGGGCGAAATCGGGGACCTCTTGTTCAGGCAGTACGTCATCGTGTCGTGGCTCCCTGGGCACAAAGCGCGGACACGGTCCACCATGAGCCCTCCGCCCTGCTCCGCGCTTAGGGCTGCGGCGGACAACGTGCGGGGGATGGGCAGAGGACATGCAGGGGACACACGCCTGGTGCCTGGGGTGGTGGCCTGGAGCCACCCAGAACCTGCGAGGGGCCCGACGTGGAGGCACGGCCTGTGCAGACGTAATCAGTGAAGGGGCCTCCGGAGGGAGTGAGGCCCAGGGACACCTGGATGTCACCCTGTTGGTCCCTAGGACTGCGGGAGGACGGATGTCTGTGGTTTTAACACATTGATCTGTGCACTGTGCCGTAGGGGCCACAGAAAACTCATGGACTAACAGCAAAAAAATGAAAACATATAGCTAAGTAAAAAAACTAAAATGCTCTATTGAGAAATACATGTATTTTATATTTCTGTGTTTCATATATAATATATATAGGTCCATTTATACATGGGACTAAGCCATTTATGTACATTTTTATATATGTACATGTCACACAAACAAGATCAAACTATGGAGTTTTGAGCTGCATTTCCTTTAACGTAATGTCAGCATTTTCTGCACCAGGACTCGTGGGAGCCAGCACTGTCTCCGTGACAGTCCACTCTGGTGTGGTCTGTGTGTGGCCAACAGCTGTCACTGCATGTGGGGACCTTCATCTTCCCCATCGTGGGTGGCACCACCCTGAATATCTCAGTGTGTGAGTGTGTGTGTGTGTTGCACGCCCACCCGTCTCTTCTTTGACACTAAATCTCGGCACTGGACTCTGGCCAGGCGGCGGGAGGGTGGTCACTTCACAGCTCACAGCCCTCGGCTAGCAACCGTCCCCGAGTCCCCCGGAGGGGGCGCTGCAGCCCCCAGATTCTTGGTGTGGAGAACCCCTCGAGCAGAGGGGGTGTTGGTGCGTGTGTGCCGCACTCCGTCACGGCTGCTGGTGGCCACGTCCTCATGGTTTCCGAGTCACTGGGCTGTGTCCTTCGGAGCCCCCGTCTGGCCGTGGGGCCGACTTTCCGCTGGCTCTGTCACTCTCAGTTCTAAGCTCTCTGTGCGGACGGCAGCCCCCACTGTGGGTTTCAGGTCCGTCTTGGGCTGGAGGCCAGTGCACAGGGGACGGGCGGGGGGTGCTCCGGGAGGGAGGAGGGACGAGGGGCAGAGGGAGACACCGTTGGGGCTCCGTCCCGCAGTGGCCTCTGGAGAGGGTGGGATTTGACAGGCAGTGGCCAGCGGTGCCAGCCCAGCAGGGCTCAGCAACAAAGCACCGGGTCCTCAAGGCACATGCAGGAGGCTGTGCGGGTGTCCCGAGCTGGCCGTGACACCGGACCACAGACGGCTCTGTCCCCTCATGTCCTGGAGGCCCAAACTCTGCTCGGGCTCCAGACTCTGTGTCCGGGGCGGCTCCCTCTGCAGGCTCCGGGGATCGGTCCATGTTCTGCCCTTTCCGGCTTCTGGGGCGCCCTCCACGCTCAGGGCCAGCAGCACAGCGTGGGCAAAGCTGCCGGAGCAGGGGCTGGGAGCCCGGCAGTCACCAAGGCCGCGAACCCAGCGCGAGAAGCTCAGCGTGAAGTGAACGTCCCGGTGACGACAGCACTTTCGTGTGTCCAAAGGGTCCGTGAGTGAGAGGTGGCCCAGACGAGTGCCAGCACGGGGCATCATAGGCCAGAGCTGCTGGCGTAAGAGCCGAAGGAAGGAGAGGCGTGGTCACCTGCGGAGGGCCGGAGCGGCAGCGCTGGCCGCAAAGAGCCCGGGGCACACAGCGTGGTGGCCGCGCGGCCATCTCTACGATGTCCGGCCGCGAGCACCTCTCCCTGTGACCACCCCCTCCTCGGGTCACCGGGCGGCCCACCCGTGCTGAGGCATCTGTCCAGGGCCGACCCGGGTGGCGCTTTTTGCAATTAAGCAGCTGGAGTGGGAGACTTTAGTTTGGCGAGAAAATGCGAAACCAGGTAGTGAGTCCTCAACGCAGCCAGTCCTCGTCACAGCTCATGCTCGTCACAGCTCACGCTCGTCACAGTGAGTCCGCGTCACAGCTCACGCTCGTCACAGCTCATCCTCGTTGCAGCATGTACTTGTCATAGCGCGTCCTCGTCACAGCGCATACTTGTCACAGTGACTCGTCACAGCGGGTCCTCGTCACAGTGTGCCCTTCCCACAGCGCGTCCTGGTCACAGGGAGTCCCAGTGGGTCTGTCCCAGCTTTGGGCCATCCAGGCGCCCAGCGCAGACACTCCGCAGACCTCGACCTCGATCGGAGGGCGATGACGGCGGAGGGAGGGGCCGAGATTCCAGGGCGTCCGCTACGCGGGACAGACTGGCCAAGGGCGTGTTCCCCGAACCCCTACACCTTGCGGTCGCGCACACCACGCTCTGCTGGGTGCGCATGCGCCCTGGCCGCGTCAGAGCGAGGCAGGCGCAGAGCGACGCACTCGCGGTCGTGTGTGCGTGCGTGTGTCTGCGTGTGCGCGCACGCATGGCCCGCGGCTCCCCGCACCCAGGACCCCGCCCGCAGCCCTCAGCCCCGTGGGGCGCGCGGCCTCACCTGGGATGCAGAGCTGGTGCAGGGGCACGTCCCACAGGCGCGGGCTCAGCGCCGACATCCAGTCCGCGTGGGCGCCCGAGGGCCGCGGCAGGCTGGGGCAGCCGCCGGCCGCGCTCACCTGCGCGCCCATCACAGGCGACCGGTGGGGCGGGAGGAAGGGTGCGGGTGGCGCGGTCAGCGCGGAGCGGAGCGCACAGCAGCGGGGCACACGGGGGCGTGGCTCGAGAGAAAAGAGCCTCGGCGTTCCTGGAGGGCGGGACGGGGCTGGGAGTGTGGGGACAGTCGGGGACAGAGAGACAGACAGACACGGAGACGCCCAGGACCCCAAAGCCGCTTTCCCAGGGGACCGCTCACGCTCGGGTCACTACTGAGCCCCAGGACCCAGGGAAGGGTCTGCGGTGTGGGGTCCCAACGCTAGGGGTGCCGCATGGGATCCCGTGAGTTGCGCCTCGTCTACACTGGGCTCGGCCCCTGTGTCGGGGTGCTGGGTTCTGCCTGCGGCGGTCCCCGGACACACACTAACACGTCGCCTTAGGAGAACCGGCCGTGAGAGCCAGAGGCTGGAGGCTGTCGTGGGTCCCTAGGTCACGGCCACAGCGTGTGACGTCCACCGCGAGTGCAGAGCGGGCACAAGCCAACTCGGTCTCAGGGTCAAGGGACAAAGGCTGCGGGACGAGGCCGGCCTGTCACTGCCTGGGCTGCTCGCTCCGGGACTGACGGACGCACCCGGGGCTGACACGAGGTCCGCGCGCCTTCCCCGCCAGCGCCTGCGGAGGGTCCGGCGCCGCGGGACAGGCGCAGCTGCGGTCCGCGGAGACGCACCGGGGCCCGGACCCCGCCCGCAGTCTCCCCGCGTCCCGGCCGCGTGCAGCGGTGACCGCGCGCAGCACCCGCGCGGGAAATAGTCCCCCGGTGAATCGACAGATGGACTCACGGGACCCGCGACATTCCAGCCTGCGGCCGCGCGGGGCTCCCGGCCGGTCCGAGCCGCGTCCCCGGCCCGAGGTCCCGCCCGCTCCCCGCGCCCGGCGCCCGGGTCGGCGGCCCCGGAGCCCAGGCGCCGGCCCAGCGCCACCGCACGCGGCTCCCGCCCTCTCGACCCCTCCGCCGGCCCCTCAGTCCGCTGCGGGGTCGGGGAGCCTGAGGGAGCGCAGCGGACGCCCGGGGCGGGACCACGCCGCCCGCCCGGTCCCCCGGGGCCCCGGAGCCCGCAGCCGGGGAACTCACCTCGCCGCCGCCGAGTCCCTCACAGCTTCCTGCCGCGGCCCCGCCGCGTCCCCTTCCCTGTCCCCGACGCACCGCCCCCCGAGCTCCGGGCCGCGATTGGACGCCCGGCCACCCACGCCCGCCGGGAGGCGCGGCCTCCGGGACCGCCCCGTCCCCGCCCGGGACCGCCCCGTCCCCGCCCGGGACCGCCGCGAGCTGCAGCCGAGTCCAGACGGGACCCACCGCAGGGCCAGCGCTGGCCAGCAGGAAGCGGGCCACGCGTCCCCAGGGCCCTGCCTGTGAGGGCCAGACCCTCACGGGACGTCAGGACGCCCTGGCCATAGCCGTGGGCCCAGTGGTCAGAGCATGGGGACACGAAGGCGTCCTGAGAGTGACCACAGGGTCACTGGGCAGAGCATGGAGACACGAGTGTGAGTACGGGGCCCAGTGGGCAGAGGACAGGCCTTGACCTGACCGCCGACCGCCTGACCCCTTTCTGACCGCTGCCCATTCCTGCGGTCACTGGGCCCTGGCCGAGCAAACAGCGCCCCCGCCCGGACCGCCGGTGGCCTCATGCCGGCAGCCCCTGGGCCGCGGTCACCCAGCCTTTGCCCAGCAAAGCCCCACGTCCTTTCCTGAAGTGTCCGGCCCTCTCCAGCCCAGGTGACCCTTGTCCTGGACGCGCCCAGGGTGCGTCGTCTCACTGAGTGCAGGTGGACTTCCGGAACGTCCAGCCCTGGCCCCCGCCCGCCCTCCGCCAGCCGCTGTGTCCTCCGCTCAGCAAATGTGCCTCATGCGCACGTGTGTCCCAGCGCTGGTCAGGGAGTGGACAGGACCTAGGAGTGGACAAGAGAGGACAGAGTTTGGGGCGGTTGCGAGGGCTGGGGCGTGTCACGTGGAAGTCTCTCTCCTTCCACCTGAGCTGCAGGTGGACTCAGGCCAGTTCTCATCCTGTGGGGACATCGCTCAGCTGCCCAAACACAGTCCAGGGCTTCTCGTTCCCTCCATCCACCCGGCCTGTTCCCCACCTCCTTCACACCATCCCCCCAGCCCTCCCCCCTGCTTCCCTCCCCTCCCCTCCCCTCCCTTCCCTCCTTCTGTGAAGCTCACCTCCCAGGTATCTGCTCAGGGGCCTTCTGCTGTCTGTCTCCGCCACAGCCTAGAGCCAAGTAGGGAGGGAGCTCCCTAACCCTGATGGCCCCCTGGGCGCCCAACACCTGTAGAATACACTTGCAGATGTGGGCAGGGCTTCCTGACCCCTGGCCTGCACTCACTTTCCAGCAGGTAAGGTCTGGTGCAGCCCAATGAGACACACCTTGGACTTGTGACTTCTGGGGCTGAGGGAGAGCTCACCTGTGCTATCTTAAGCACACAGTCGTGAAAGTCCTCCCGTCTGGGGCCCATCTGGGTCGTGTTGTCCCTCCGTCTGGGTCGTGTCGCCACCGTGAGTGTCCTTCAGCCTGCCCCCGTCTGTCGAGTCCATCCACCCAGGCAGCCCCCCGGTGTCTCCACCCAGCCTCGCCCCCACCGCGCTCCCCCACCGCCCGCATCTGCCCTGCCTGCTGGAGATCCCTGAGGCCTGTCCCAAACCCCGGGACGGCAGCCTGGGCTGCCATGTCTGCCTCCTGACCTTGGACACGACCCTTGTCCCTTTGCGCCTCGGTTTCTCTAGGGCAGTTGGGGCTGTGGAGGGCCCTCCCCACCATTGTCCCCACGTCAGCAGCCCTGGAGCCCCAGCCTTGGGTTCCCACAACGTGCCCACCGGCGCCCAGACCCCTCATTTTTCCCTCGTCTGTGCTCTGGGAAGCAGGCCCTCTGTCCGGCTGCCTGTGGAGTGTGCCGAGGAGCCTCTGGCAGGGTCCGGGGGCCCTGCCCTGCTGCAGGAAAGCACAGGACCTACAGGGGGAGCTGGAGGTCGCGGGGCTTGGCTCCGACTCCCTGCTGGCCGCTGCCTGCTTCACACAGGACGTTTGACACCGTCAGGGCTGGCCGTGGACAAGACCAGTGTTGTCCCCGCCTCCTGCCCCAGGCTCTGCTGTCCTGGTCAGTTTCAGTGGCCCTCAGGGGCCCTCAGTGGCCTGGCCCACGCCTGACCTGGGAGGCGCTGGTGTGGCTCTCCCTCCACGTGGCACAGTGGGCCACCTGTGCGCTGAAGGGTTCCCGACAGGTGGCATCCTGTAGGACATGTCCTGTCGTGTCTGGCTCGTTTCATTCAGCACAATGGCGTCCAGGCCCACCGCATGCTGCCGCGTGCCCGCGCTTCCCTTCTCTTCACGGCCGGGCGATGTCCCACTGCACGGGTCGGCCACATCCTCCTTGTCCACCTGCTGCAGTGATCGTGAGTGAGCATGGGTCTTCCCAAGACCCCGCTTTTAATTCTCTTGAAAAACTCCCTAGAGTGGGATCACGGGTTGTGAGCAGCTCTGCTCTGAGCTCTTTGACGACCGTGCACACGTTGTCCACAGCAGCCGGCCCGTCTTCCAGCCTCACATGGGCTCCCGCCCGCCACGTTCTCACGGAGGCTGGTGCCCCACTTCCTAAGAGTGGCTGCCCAGTGGCTGTGGGGCCGGTCGTCTTCGTGGTAGGGTTTGCATTTCTCTAATGGGTAGAGACCTTGAGCACCTTTTCACGCGCCTGTGGCCATCTGTGTGTCTTCTCGGAGAATTGTCCAATCAGGTCCTTTGCCCGTCTTTAAGTGGATTACTTTTCTTCCTGTTGTTGACTTGTGGGAGGTCTTTATGTATTTCAATTACCAACCCCTTATCAGACTTATGATTTGTAATTATTTTCTTCTATTCTATAGGTTCTCCTTTTACTGTATGGTTTCCTTTGTGCAAAGGTTTTTAAGCTTGACGTAGTGCCATTTGCCTGTTTTTGCATGAGTGGGCCAGTGTTCAGGCTTTAAGAACAGATTTTAAAAGGCCGGAGGACAGCAAGGAATGGAGGTGGGGAAGTCGTCCCTATAGGAATCCGGAGCTGCTTGTACTCCTCTGAGGGACGGGGCCACCTTCTCCCTCCTGCCTGTCCCCATCCCCAGCTGCCTGTCCAAGTCCCAGAAACAAACCAGCTTGGGTGAGTCCATGGCAAGCTGGACCATTAGGTTATGCGCAGAGTTTCTTCAAAGAGAATAACCGAGATTCAGCCCGAAGCTGCAAGGACTATTTGATCACTCTGTTCGTCCAGGATCCTGTGGGAGTGTGCTCTCCTGGACGCAGAACTGTGTTAGAATCAGTCTTCCGTTTAAATATGTGTAAAATGGAGAGAGTTATTTTTCTCATTTGGCAAATGGAAGCAGTCGTTGAGATGAGGCATGTGAAGGGCCTGGAACAGGATTTATGTAAAAACGAGCTTAGTAATGGGGGGTCTGGATTCTCATTTTAATGAGTGGGCAAAGCCCAGAAGGCAGTTAAATGCTCTTCTCTACTGCCGTCTCTCGTTCATCTTGGAAAAACATCTGGTGCATGTCATGAAAAGTTTTATTCTCTTCTGCCATCTGCTGGGCGTTTTGAAAACAACACTGCAGGGTGGGTGATGAGAGTTGACTCTCCACCCCGATCTTTTGTGCGTCGTGGAAGTAACAGCCCAGTGTGTGTTGTGCTGCCATCTGGTGGGCATTGTGGAAATAACACTCGCGTGTATGTAATAGTTATTCTCTGATGCTATCTCGATGGCATTTCGAAAATAACACGCAGGTGTATGTCATCACAAAAAAAAATTTCTGCTGACATCTGCTGGGCATTGTGGAAATAACACTCGCGTGTATGTAATGGTTATTCTCTGATGCTATCTCGACGGCATTTTGAAAATAACACGCAGGTATATGCCATCATGAAAAATGTTCTGCCCTCATCTCGTGGGCATCTTGCGAATAACACGACTGTAAGTCATAAGATTCTTTACTGCCATCTGGTGGGCATTGGGGGAATAGCATCCAAGTGTATATCATCGGAGAAAGTTATTCCGTGCTGTCATCGTGGGCACCTGTCCAGTAACAACCGAGCGTATGTTATCATGAAAAGTTGTTATTGCTGCCATCCAGTGTGCGTCCTGGGAGTTACAGCTGGGTGTATGTCAGCATGAGAAGTTATTTCTTTGTTGCCATCTTGTTTTCACCTTTGGTATAGCACCTTAGTGTCACTGGTAGACTCTTCTACACTTCCATCTAACGTGAACCTGGGAGAAACACTCGAGTGGAGGTGACCACAGTTCTTTTGTGCTGCCATCTAGTGTGCATCTTGGGAGAAACACGTGAGTGGAGATCACCTGGAAACCTCTCCCTAAAGCCTTATGAGCCTACAAAGAATATGTCAGACCCAAAGCCAGGCCCCAGGTGCAGCCCTACGAGCCCCTGAAGCTGCCCCTGGAATGTGGAGTCCTCGAGGTGAAACCTGGCCAAAGCTTGGCACACCCTGAATCAAGTGACTTCTCACCTGCCTCTTACCTCTACATGCCTTATGCCACCCTTGCCTCTGTAGAGAGCCTTCATAAGTCACCACTTCTGGGGGGAGTGCCATGTACAGCAAAGAAATAGTTTGCATGAAAAGAGGCAGCTCAGGAGGACCAGACCAATAGGAACCGGGATCTGAGAGCAAAAAGCTTGGGTATAAAAAGACCATAGAAAAGCCTGCATGATCCAGACTGCAGTCCCCAAGGAGAGCGTGGGAGGCAGAGTGTGTTCGGATCCCAGACTGTGGCCTGGGGATTGGGGCTGAAGGGTCCTTGGGGTCTCCAATCCAGGTGCAGCATTTGCAAGAGACACTGCACACCAGGCTTCTAGGGCAGCTTGGCTAGAACAGAAACTTCCATGCACAGCTATGGTGAGTGGACATGTGTGGAGGGCTGGAGATAGAGTTCGTCAGCTTTCCTCTGGCATAAGGTGTTTTTTCCAAGTCTGGGGCCACTCTCAGGTTTAGAAGTAACTTCAGGATCTAGAAGATGTGGGAAAACAGTGAATATTCAGCCAAGGCCCCAAAGACCCCAGATCCATAGGTTACACACACAGTCGGTGAACATGGGTGGGCAGCAGCTAAACACTTCACACGCTACATTTTCTGCCCCTTTTAGTTACCATATGACCATCTGCCTCATTCTCCATCAACATCCAACTAGATGTGTGCTCTTTTTATTTACGTCCTCATTCTCTGACAAGTCTGAGCTCCTGCTTGTGGTCAGTCCTTTCCCTGCTTTCTCCTCTCCCTTCCTCCCTATCACTCCTTCACTCTGTTACTTTCCGTCCAGGCCAATAGACGGACACTCGCGTGGTGTGAGTCTTCAGCCTGTTCTCCTCCATCAGCAGCTTCACACTCTTCATCCCCACGCTTTACCCTTCATGAATCTCCCTCCTTCTGCCTATTTCCAATGAAGGTGAGCTCCTCACCCCACCTCATCAGCTTCTGGAGCACATTTTAAGAATCGCAGGAAGCAATTACAACCACTTTTAGAGAGCCATTTTCAGCTCAATTTCTGCACCCCAAGGAAAAATTTTAAAATGCCCATGACTATCATACATGAAAACAAAATGAATGCCGTTGGAATCGATTATTTTTCTCCACTGAGGTATAAAATCTTTTTGAAAATTTGATGCTGTACCAAAACTGATTGTACTTCTCATAATTTTAATTTCCTTTTAACTCTGTTTTATATAGTTTTAAGTAATTTTTTGTAATAATGTTTTTATGATTCTGAATCTGGTTCCAGTTCTTTTAATATATCTTTATATCACTATTTAATTTACTTGCTACTGCTTCTAATCAGAAAAAAAAAATCTTGGCAATGTCTTCATTACAGCATCATGTTCAGCCGAAATTACTGAAGTGCAAGCAATCCATAAGAGGTGCAGCTGTCCAGGAAGTGCATTCTATTGATCGTTTCATCCTCTGAATATTCTTTACTATGATGAAGGACTCTTCCAGTCTTGTGAACATCAGTGTGCAGTCTCCCCACATCACCCTTCCATGTCCTTGGACAGGAAGGCTGGATCACAGCTGAGAAGCGAGTGGAGCCTAATTTTTAATGGCTGGAGGGAGACTTTGGAAAATTGTGGTGCCGACTTGGCCTTGTTGTCTCCTCCCAGTAGGTCAGGAACTTGGTTTTCTGCCTTTTCTTTCTCATATGATGTTTCTGGAACTGTGTTAGTGTCAGATGCATAATGGGAGCTTTAGTATTTGCAATGCTGATGAGATTATAATGATGTTATAATTAGCCAAAAGTTTCGTTTTGACAAAAGATGGCATCTAGGCTGGAAAAGACCGGTTTTGGCTTATCACCTCTGCTGGGGCTAAAACGGGGAGGTTTGAAGAAAGGAAAAATTTCCAGAGCCATATCCTGGAGGGGAGGCAATGTCCCTGCAAAACCCATTCAGCCTCTCACTTGGACCTAGCAGCTCCTCTTTTTGTTTATTGAAACTTTTCTTCTAGAGACAGTCATTATTTCTTTGGTCCCTTTTTTTTTGTCATTTGACATAACAAGGAAATACCATAAAAATAGAAAGCCTTTGGCTTCTTTAGTTAAGCTGTAAAAAGGCTTATTGCTTTGAGTCGCTATTAAAATCCTACCATTAATGGTCAGACTGTGAATTCTTTGAACTGGAAAAACTCTCAATCGGAAAACGTTGTATAGAAGTCTTAGTGCAAGTAGCCATTTCACTGGTAAGATATCAGGGTTTTTTCTACAATCATTATTAATTCTGTTTATGTTTTGATCTCTATCTGTGAAACTTTTGTGTTTGTCTATATAACGTGTGGTAGGATGTTTTTGTCTCCAACTGCTACTACTAGTTTGTAATATTTGATTGGTTTAAAGAAATTAAGTGCCGATCTACATTAAAAAAGAAAATAGAAAGGAACACAAATGCATTTCAGGGTCATATGATCAGAGAGAATATTTGATGTTAAAGCTGGCTTAAGTTTGGTTGGATTACATAGACATGTTTTTGAAATTTATTAACATAAACTATATATGTTTTAGCTGGGTCTACAAAAATAAGTTTATGTTAGTTGTGTTACAAAGTCTATTAAAAAATATCTAGATATACAAAGTATCCAGAAAAATCAAGATAATAATTGGCTTTGCAATCTGATAGTTTTAACTAATAAATAAAATAGATACTAATAAAGGTTTTTAGGTAAAATTTTTAGCAATAATTATTTGTACATGTACATTTAAAAGTTTTTCTAGGTGTCTTTGGTGAGCTGAAACTTTTAAAGTTTTATTATTTAAATTAAATGATGGTCATGCATAGTTTTACACCTGCACGAGCAACGTGTAAGGGTTCCAGTTTTTCTATATCACTGGCAATGTTTGTTATTTTTGGTGTTCTCAATTACAGCTATTCTAGTGTGAGTGAAGGAGTATCACATTGTAGTTTTAAGTGGCATCTCCATCACGACCGATGATGTTTAACATCTTTTCGTGTGCCTATTGGTCAAATTGTATGTCTTCTCTGGAGAAGGGTGTAATCAAGTACCTTGTCCATTTTTAAATCGGCCTGTTTGTCTTTTTGTCAATGAGTTTTAAAAGTTCTTTATTTTGGATAACAGATTCTTATTGAAGATATAATATGCAACTATTTCCTTCCATTCTGTAGCCAGTCTTTTCACTTTCTGGGTAGCTTATTATGATGCACATAAGGTTTTCATTTTGAGGAAATTGAGTTTATCTATTTCTTCTTCAGCTGTTTGTGTTTGATGTCTGTTCTAAAATACCATTGGTAAATCTGAGGTCACGAAAATTTATCTGTTTTCTTAGAGAGTTTATAATTTTACCTCCTCTATTAAAGACTTTTATCTATTTTGAATTAATTTTTGTATGTGATATGAAGTTAGGATCCCATTTCATTTCTCCTCATGTGGATGGCCATTTTCCTGGCTCCATTTTTGAATAGACCCTTTTTTAGCCATTTTCATGTTGTCCGCCCTTATCAAAAATCAACTGTATGTAGATGGGTGGGTCTATTTCTGGGCTTTTCATTCAGTTTCATTGATCTAGCAGTATGTCTTTATGCCAATATTAGAATGTTTTAATCAGTGTTGCTCTATATTAAGAATTAAAATTGGGAATTATGCGTCTCCAAGTTTTAATTTATTTTTGAAGACTGTTGCAGCTCTTTGGGGCCCCTTGAAATTTTATGTAAGTGGAGCAGCTCGTACACGTTCCCTGCACCCCTACAGGAGGTGCGGTGCAGGCGCGGGCGTCTGCGGCGCCGGGGAGGCCCGGCTCGAGCTCTCGAGGCGGCAGGTGACCATCTCTTCAGTCTACCGCCATACCGCCCTGAACGTGCGGGGCTCGTCTGATCTTGGAAGCTAAGCAGGGTCCGGCCTGGTTAGTACTCGGATGGGAGACCGCCCGGGAGTACCGGGTGCTGCCCCTTCCTTTTGCCGTCCTCCAGCCAGGGTGCTCCTGAACGCCCCGGGGCCCTGCTCGCTCGCTCGCTCGCTGTCTCGGGGGTTCCGGGAGGGAGGCCGAGCACAACGGCATCTCCAACTGCCGCGGGCCCCGCGCCCTCGCCCGCCCTCACCTGCTCTCCTGCAGCCAGTGCTGGGCTGTTTCCTCTCTCCGCTCCAGGCCCTTTCCTTCCTGGGCTCTGAGGGGCCGATACCCAAGGACCGCCGTCTCCGACACACGCTGGGAGTGCGCCGCAACCTGGGACGCGGGACCGGCCACCCCCAGCGGGACCGGCCACCTCCACCCACCCAGCGGCGCCCCGCCCGGCCCTGCCCCGCCAGAGGCCTCAAGTCTCGGCCGTCACGCGTCTCCCCGGCCTTCTCACCGGACAGCCATGTGCTCTCGGTCCAGGCGCGAGGCCGCTGCGCACACCTGGGATGGAACCGACCAGCTGCCGTCAGAGGCTCGGCCACACGAGAGCGCGCGCGCGTGCGCGGCGAGAGCCCTCTCGCTCGCGACAGGGTCGCAGCGAGCGGCCACACACACACACACACACACACACACACTCCACACACTCCAGGGAGCCCGTGTGTCTTTCCTTTCTGCAGCGGGACCCTCAGCAGGACTCATAAAAAGAAACTTCCTGAGCCTCCGGCCTGGCCCAGGGCACGGGGCACGGGACACGGGGTACTGGGCACGGGGCACGAACAGCCTCCCTGCCCGAGCCGAGCCTTGGCACGACCACCCCCTGCTGCGGAAGCGGCCTCTTCAGGGCGGCCGCAGGGTCTGGGGTCACAGTCGGGGTCCGGCTCTGTGCCGCGGCGCCTCGTCTGCATGTCCCGTCCCGCTGTCTTTGCCGGCCGTCACCGGCTCGCGCTGTCTGGCGCACGGGATCGCCTCTCTCGTCTCTCTCCCCGTCTGTCCCTTTCCTCTCACTGCCTCTCTCCCTGTGTGTGACCGCAGCCAGCTCCCGCGGCCCGCCCCTTCCCCGGCGACCGTGTCCCCTCCTTCATGGCTCTCACTGGGCCTCGCGCCCAGACGACCCGTGTCCTCCTTTCTCTTTTCCTTCCGGTCACTCGCTCTGTCTCTGGGTTTCTCTGTCCCTCTGTCTCTCAGCTCTCCCTCTCTCTCTGTCTATCTCTCCTGATGGAGAGAGCCGATGTGACGGCAAGGGGCAGCGGACTAGGCAGGTCCCTATCCTGGGGGAGGGCGAGGGCTGCGTCCTTCCGAAGCGATGCCTCAGTGTGTGAACGGGGGGACACCGTGTGTTCGGGCAGATGGAACACGGCTTGGCGGGAAGGGCAGAGGAGGAGTGCGTCTGGGTCAGGGCCGGAGCCCGGACTTAGCCAGGCCACAGGTACCTAGACGCGCAGGTGGCGGAGAGGATGGCAAGCCACGCCTAGGCCGGACTCCGCCCCAGTGGCCACGTCTGGGGAGGAGTGTGGCCCGGCGCCTGGGCAGTCAGGGGATGCGAGAACGCCCACCCAGACCTCCGGCACTGCTGGGAACTGGCCAAGGCCCGCAGTGCCCTAGCGGAACCCCGCACCCCCTCAGGAGGTGTGCTGCAGGCACGTGTGTCTCCCGCACCCAGGAGGCCAGGCTCGAGCTCTTAGGGTGGCAGGCGACAGCCTCTCTGGTCTACGGCCATACCACCTTGATCGTGCTGGATCTCGTCTAATCTCGGAAGCTAAGCAGTATCAGGCCTGGTTCGGACTTGGATTGGAGACCGCTTGGGGATACCAGGTGCTGTAGGCTTTTGCTGCCCCCTCTTTTTGCCGCCCTCCAGCCAAGGTGCCCCTGGACGCCCCTGGGCCTTGCTCGCTCGCTGTGTCGGGGTTCCCTGGCTGGCGCCTGAGCCCAAGGGCTGCATGAACGTTCGTGCATCCAGTGCCACCGGCCGCCTCCATCTGCTCTCCTGCAGCCAGCAGCCCTGGGCTGTTTTCTCTCTCCGCTCGGGGCCTTTCCCTTCCTGGAACCCGCGGGGCCGAGCCCCAAGAGCCGAGAGGTCTGGGTGCAGGGCGAGGTAGTGGGCAAAAGCGTTGCCTGGTGGTGTGGCCGGTGTCTCCGCGTGGTTTTGGGCAGGTCTGGCTCTGCCTCGGCAGGAAGTGCAGGGAGAGGTGGGTCTGGGTCAGGGCCGCACCTGCCTAGGTGCCCAGGTCGCCGAGAGATTGACGGGCCACGCCGGGGCCATTGTTCTGCCGAGAGGCCAAGACTGGGGGGGAGGGTGGCCAGGGGCCTGGGAAGTCCCGGGATGTGAGAGAGACGACTGAAACCTTCCTCACGGCCGGGAACCAGCCAAGGCCTGGGATGAAGGTGCGAGGAGGGCACGCGCTCCCCCAGTCCCCCAAAGCCGTGCACGCAGCACTGGAGGGCTCAGAGAGCGGGTAGCCTCTGCCTGAGGAGGGGTCTGTGCCACATCGCCTCTGGGGCCAGCGCGGCGGCACGGTGGGGGTGTCGCCGCCCGAGCGAGGCACGGGTCACAGAGGCGAGCGCTCGTCCATGCCAGCCGCGGCCATGGCTGCCGCTCAGGCCCCACTGCGGCTCTGGCCTGTCTAGTGTATGCCAGCTGCCAGTCAAGGCGGGGTGGAGACAGAAGAAGGGGACAGGGGCAGAGTGGGGAGGAACAGAAGGAGGGGACAGCGGAGAGGACACCGCCTAGGTGGGGAGGTACAGGGGAAGTGCCAGGGGGCGAGAACAGATATGTAAAGGACAGTAGTTATTTCAAAGTGGGCTAAGTACGAAGGGTCTGGACTTTTAATGGTGGGCAGAGCCCTTAAAGCAGGGAAACGCTCTTCTCTGATGCCATTTCATGTGCTTTTGGGGAATAACAGCAGTTTAGGGCATGACATGTTATTCCTTATCCTCTGCTGCCATCTCGTGTGCATTTTGGGAATAGCCCCAGAGTTTAGGTATTGAAACGTTATTTCTTATCTTCTGCTGCCATCTCGGGTACATTTTGGGAATAACACCTGAATATAGGTTATCAAGTGTAGGTCATTATGAATATTCATTCTCTGCTGCTCTCTGGTGGTAAATTTGGGAACAACATGACAGGGCTGCTCATAAAGTTAGTTCTGCTACTTTTTCATGTTTATTTTGAAAATAACACCCAGGGCATGTCATTCTGAAGGGTTTTTCTCTGCTGCCATTTCGTGGGTATTTTGAAAATAACACCCAAGTGTATGTCATCATGAAAATTTATTTCCTGCTGCCATCTGGTGGACATTTTGGGAATGACACCAGAGTGCATGAAATAAAAAGTTACTCTTTGCTGCCATCTGGTAAAGAGTTGGGGAATAAAACTTGGTGTAGGTCACCGTAAATATTCATTATCTGCCTTTATCTATTGTGCATCTTGAGAATAACATGAGTGTAATAAAATTTATTCTTGCTGCCATCTGGAAGGCATTTTGGAAATAATGCTCGAATGTTTGTTATACTCATCTGCTACCACATGGTGAGCATTTTTGGAATAAATGACAGTGTATGTCATAAAATGTAATTTTGTTGCTATCTCATGTGCATTCTGAAAATAAAACCTGTGGACTGTCATTATGAAAAGTTTTCTGATGGCATTTCGTGTACATCTTGTGAAAAACACAGGAGTGCTTGTTATAAAGTAATTCTCTGCTGTAGTCTTGTGGGCGACTTGGAAATAATATCCTACTGTAGATCATCTTGAATACTCATTCCATCCTGCCAACTGTTTGGCATATTGGGAATAACACCATAGCACATATCCTAAACAGTTATATCTTTCATTATCTCATACAGTTAGAAAATGACATGGACATCTTGTGTGTATCTTGGGATAAACAAAAAAGCACATGTCATGAGAAATTATTCTCAGCTGCCATCTGGTAGGCATTTGAAAATAACAGGCAAGTGTATGTTA
>CM053505.1:97760-119464 GCA_028627145.1 Eidolon dupreanum | reverse complement strand
GCGGCAGGCAGGCCCTTGTCCCCGAGGAGGCTGGGACGTGGGCGTCGCCGTCCTGTGGTGCAGAGACGCCAGGGCCCAGCCGTGGCTCGGCGTCACAGGCGGAGGTGGGCCCCCAGGCACAGTCCCCCGAGGCAGATTCTTGGGGTGGGGGGCCTCACAGCCAGGCCACATGACTGCACCCCATGCTCCTTCCGGCCGTCAGCAGCTGTCAGACCTACACGTGTCACCAAAGTCACGTTCTGTCCCGTGGCAATGGGGGGATGAATTAGAAGCGTGACCGTGAGCCATCACGGGTGCCGGCGGCTCAGAGCCATCTCCACGGCCGGGTCCAGCAGGCTGAAGCGTGGCCGGTGGCGCGTGCTCCGTGTCGCTGTGGCCGCCTGTGACACGGGGACCCGGAGCCTGCAGCCCGGGCAGCACGTGACGCTGGAGATGCGGGCCCTCCGGCAGCCTGTCTGCAACCGTCACCCTGCTGCACACGCGCCGTGAGCTTGGCTGTCTCCCTACACAAGCAGCTCTTTAACTCTTTTTCAATTACAGGTGACGTTCATGTGACATTAGCGTCAGGCGCACAGCACACCTTTACCCATCCCCGCAGCCGGCCACGTTCTGAGCTCCTGGGGTTCAGGCTTTGGTGTGTAGCTTTGGGGTGCACAGTTAAGCCTGTAACAGTCAGCAAACACCCCACGATGAGCGTGGGTTCCTGCAGCACACATGTGATCACACAGAGGCGGCCCCGCCTGTGGCGGCTGCCAGCACCGCCCTCAGTCCCCTCCCCCACTAGCTAGGGAGCTCGGGACACGGTCAGCTCAGAAATGATCTCTTAACATGTCCACATCATAACCCCCCAAACCTGTGAGTCACTTCATGTGGCAAAGGGGATCAAAGTAAGGGGTGAAATGAGGCCCCCCTGGAGCAGGTGGCTCTAGACCCAGTAACAGTGTCCTTGTAAGGGACAGAAGAGGAGACACAGACACAGAGGAGACGGAGGCAGAGGTGGGAGGGGCGCGGCCACCAGCCCAGGGACGCCTGGGGCCCCAGACGCTGGGAGGGGCAGGGAGGACCCTCCCCTGGGGCCTCCGGAGGGAGCGAGGCCCGGGGACACCTGTATGTCCCACTGCTGGTCCCCAGGATGGGGGAAGGACGCATTTTTGTTCTTCTAACCCATTCACTTTGGGGTGCTTTGTTACAGCAGGTCCAGGACACTCTTACACTGATGACACCCCAAATTCTGGTCCAACACACTCACTGCACGTCCCATCCACCCTTGGCGTGTGGTTCTCCTCCAGCAGGGAAAAACAGGGCCCCTCACGCTCGTACAGTGCTCACATTTGCTTCGGCCCATAGTCCTTGGGACCAGTCACACGATGCTTCAGGGGACAGCCGCTCGGCGTGTGTATGCGTCCAGCATCTAGCCATAAAGACCTACGGCCGGACGTCCCTCGAGACAAATGGGCCCTCAGAAATTCAAAATGTCCTGCTTGAAACTTTGATACATGTTAGAAGATGTTATGTTAGTAAACTTGTAGCTTTTTGTAGAAACAAACAAACAGAAAAAAACCCCTCACTTTGATGAAAATTCCATTGTCCTTAAGAGGCACGAATAACCGGGTCTCATCAACCACGAGGCGGGTGCTTTCCATGGGACCTTATTGGGCAGGAAAATCACTTAGGTTTTCAATGGGGAAAACATGTTTCCCAGACATTCGCCGGCCTTGCGAGGGGCCTCTGGTTATCGTGGTGAAATACGTCGTAAAAACGTCTGCATTTGGTTAGCATCACTGCTGACTACATTTCCCATTTTCTTCAACTTAGAAAAATCCCCTAAGACAACAATTTAAAGGCTACACATGCTGCCTTTGTAATGCTTGCCAATAAAAAGGGGTAAAAAAAAAAAAGGAAAAAAAAAGAAAAAGAAAAATGGGGATTTAGGACGTGCTGAGCTGTCAGGGGTGAGAGGCAACTGCTCTGAAGTCAAAACCATTTTTTTCCCACCGTTCTTAGAAGCAAAAGCAACTGAAACACACGCACCCGCAGACGGCGTCTTCCCAAAGCCGCAGCGTGTTGGGTGAGGCAAAATGAAGGGGCCTCTCCCGAGCGCCCGGTTCATCGCTGCAGTCTGTCCGCTGAGCCTCGTCCCCGCCGAGGACTCGGACGCCCCCCGCGTGAGCCGTTCCGTCGCTCGTCGCGGGCTCCGCTCCCCGTCTGAGTCACCCGTGCCCGTGTCACCCACGTGTGAAACTGCAGCTTTACTCCTTCACGTTTCCACCGCGAGAGAACCACCCTTCCCCCCACCCCCGCAGCCTCCTCGGCACCCACTTCTTCACGTTTCCACCGCGAGAGAACCACCCTTCCCCCCACCCCCGCAGCCTCCTCGGCACCCACTTTGTCACTTTGTCTTTGGAAGATTTGTTGTATTTTTCCTCCTCAAATCCTGTTGCGAACGCACTTTTGCCAACAAGTGCTCCTGCTTACCACCGACAGAGGGAAATGACATCAGAGCAGCCACGCTGCCCGGCACGGCTGTGCCCACGTCTGCCGACGCCACGATTATGTTCATTATTCTACGTTCGAGGCATTTCTGCACATCCCGAGCAGCTGGCGGGAAGCCTTTTCCAGCCTTGCTTTCTCGTTACTCATTTCGCGTTTGGTATTTATTGTAAACAGAACAGTAGCCAGGTGGGGACACTTTTGTTCAGGGCAGCAGAGTCCTGGGGCCCCTGGATGAGGCTCAGACAGGGAGCAGCGTGGCTCGGGGCGGCGTGGAGCTGCACCGCTCAGGGGCACGTGGAGAAAAGGCTCTCGAGTCAAAATGCACACAGACGCAAACCGGGCACGACAGCCACGCTCCCCTGGTGACAGGGGAAGTGACAAAGAGGGGACCACGTCAGGCCCCCCCCCGACATCCAGGCTCTCGCTCCCAGGGTTTGTAGCTTCTGTGAGCTGGTCAGATTCCGGAAAAGTCCCCGTGGTGGGGCCTCGGCTGCCTGAGGAGCGTGGCGGCCTGTCACTCACACCCGAGCCTGGGACTGGTGAAGCGTGGGGACAGTGGCCCCGAGTCCCGTTCCGGGGAAGACTGGCTGTCTGTGGCACGCTCAGCTTTCAGGCAGTTCTCGAGAAGGATCTTTGTGTCACATGCTTCCACAGATGGCTTTGAATGGTATCGGAAGAAATGCATCATCTCCACCCTCTTAGGTTCTGTACCCGAGGCCTGTGAATTAAATAGACAAAAGACAGATTAACAAGGGAAGAAAACCGGCGTTGGTTCGTGCGGACCCCGTGCACGCGTATGGGAATCAGGGGTGGGGTAGGACAGGGGCATCTGCTCTGCCCACTGCATGTTCTCTGCTTGGCGCCTGCACAGCCCACTGGCCCAAGGCAGCTAACGGCCGACACGGACATGCCATTTCTGGGCCCTGCACCCCGTCTACACCCAAGAGCACCTGGAGGTGAGTGACGCGGAGGTGGGGAGAACAGGCCAATGCTTCACTTGTGGCTGAATGAAGGACGAGGGATTTGGGACTCCTGGGTGTGGGTGGGGGGAGCAAGCTACGGGGAGGCGGCCAGCACAGTCTGCTGAAGGAGGCTGCTTAGCGGCATTTGTCACACAGATTCAATCGGTTCTCCTTCTGGTGACAAGAGGCGAGAAGCCGCCTCCGCAAATGGACCTTTCCTGGATAAATGAGAATTTTCTTTACAAAAGGAAAACGCGTCCCATGTTTCGGGGGCTCTTCCTGCCTCAGCTGACTCTCAGTGGCCTTTAACCCCAAGCGAGCCCCACACCGAGAGGCTCCTTTCGGGGACGTCCTGTTATAGTCTCCGCCGTGAGTCACTGATAGGAGCGATTAGGATTTTGGGGCTTCGAGGCCACGTTACTGGGTGAAGGGCACTTCCGGGAAAACAGACGAGTTTTTGGAGAGATAAGTGGGTTTTCTGAGAAACAGAGTTGGTGAAAGCGGTCGCGCTGCTTCCCTACACGGCGGTCAGAGGTCTTCGCGTGGCTCTGGGGCCGTGAGCCCTGGAGGAGGGATCCGGGGTGCGCCTCGCCCAGCCGAGCCCCAGCAGCAGCTCTGCCCCCCATGGGAATTTCTACAGCCTGGTTTCTCAGAAGTTGCTGGTCCGGGTCAGAGAAGGGATGATCTCAGAAGGATTTTTTTTTTTCTTGCATCTGTCAAACCTCAAATGTCTTCAACTTAAAATAATCTTTGCCTCGAGTCTGGGGTTTGGGTGGGTCCAGCCTGAGTGTGGAGACACAAACAAGGCCGTTTACAGAACTTTATTCTCAACGGGTCCAGCCAAAGTGTTTCGGGGTTTCTTTTGGAAAAAAGAACCCCGTGTGTGTAGACCCATTTCCCGGTGTGCAGGAAGGCGGGGGGCGGGCTGTTGGCGCCTGGCGGGGGGTGAGGGGTGGGCTGCTTCCCGCCTGTGAAGTGAGGGCGGAAGGTGACAGGTTGGGATGCGGGGTCCTCGTCTAAATGAGCACATTTCTATGAGAGCCGCGAGGTCATGTGTACGAGAATAATGCCTAACCGTCCCTTCAAAAGAGTGAAATCATTCGCCAGTAGAAAAATGATCGGCTAACATTTTAAAAAAATAACTAGAAGTAAAACAGGGCTCCCCCCAAACACCGCATTCTGTGGGGGTTGTAATTCACCTCGTCATCAGGAAACGGGTTCCGAAGGCAAGGGGACCCCGGGGAGGTGTCAGGGGAAGGCGGGCAAGGCTCCGAGTTTGCACACCCTGCCGGGAGCCTGGAGCCCTCTGTTGTGGCCGGGGCGTGACACGTCTGAATTCTCCTGTGGAAACACCCGCCGCCTCCCAGAGCCGACGCTGCGCTTGCACGCCCGTGTGCACGGAGCGTTTCCCTGAGCTGCAGACCCGGCGCTTCTGCCCTGGGGGCACCTGTCTCCGGGGCCCCCCCCCTCCGTTTGTGGGATAGCAGTCACGGAGGCGGCACGGGGACAGAGGAGCTGTTTCTCGTTCTTCTGCATCCTCAGCCGCTCCCGTTTCCTCGTCCGTGTGGGAACCAGCGGCGTGTCGCACGCAGCGAAAGCTCTCGGGAAGTTTGGGGGAGACCGGGACGGGGTTTCCGGGTGCAATCGCAGCGTCGCGAGCTGCTTCACGTCCCGCCTGCGAGTCACGCCCCGCGACGTTGCCGGGTGTCCGCTGCCCGGCGCCTTCCCCGCCCGCGGCTGGGACTTTTCCCCAGGCGCTGGGCTTTGCGCCGGGCTTTGCCCCCGCGTCTCCTGCAGCCTGTGTCTCGTCTGGCGCCAGCTTTCCACAGCCGGTCCCCGGGTGCCACCGCATGGCTGGCCGCCCTGCACGCGTGGGGGACGCGGTGCCCGCGAGGCCGCTGGGGGCCGCACCGCGGGCCGGGCTCCTGGACGAGAGGCACAGGGCCCTGCTGGGCCCACCGGGGGGGACATCCGTTCCCTTCACTCGTCCCGGCTTCGTTGACATGTGAGTGACAGGCAACATGGCACAGTTTCAGGCGCAGAGTGCGATGATTTGGCCTCAGCGTGGGCGGAGTGGCGATGAGTTGCACACGGTCCGTTCACACCGTGGCCCCTCGCGCTCGCCGTGTGTGTGGTCGGCGGTCAGACCTGCTCCCGGAACCACTGTGAAGTCTACGAAACAGCGCCATTGCCTAGAGCCGCCACCGTGCACGCTGGGTCCCCAGGCCTCGCTCGCCGTACAGCTGGACGCTGGTCCCCTCGGCCGGGCACTGACCGTTCTGAGCTGCGGGAACGAGGCAACCAGCAGATGGCAGGGGAGCGGGAGGCTTGCTCTGAGCTCGTCTGTGTCACGTTCCTGCAAAGGGCCCTGCTTGTCCTCGGTCCCCGCCTGGAGCACCGTCCAGCAGCGAGCCCGGCTCCCTCACAAGACCAGAGACGAGACATGCAGCCCGCACTCAAACCGTGTCGCGAGCTGTCACGTCTCTCGTCCATTCCTCTAAAACCCCTCCCTCCCCGTCCCCACGCTTTTTACAAACATCTTGAGTTACACGTGTTGGGTGACGCTGGTTCATGGGATGGTATGACATTCTCGCGTTTGGCCCTGTAGTGCGACCTCGCCTGCTGCACGCGTGCCCACGTCCCCACGTGGGGTCCCCGTGTCATTGCGTAAGTGACCCCTGTTCCCTGTGCGTCGCTCTGCACCCCGGTCCCCTCCATTCCCTGAGGTCTGGCAGGGACCCCGAGTTTGCGGGGGGCGCTCAGCGAGGCGCGGGCGTAGCTTTGCGGGCAGACTCGTCCCTCGCCCCTGCACGGGACACTGAGAGGCAGTTTGCTGATTCCAGCAGCTGGCCTCGTCTTTTCCCAGCTGACACGAGGACGTGGGACCTGCGAGGCCCCCAGGCCCACGCGCCCTGCTGCGTGACACCCGGCCGGGCCGGGGCGGTCAACGGGCCTCAGGGCTCCGCACCTCGTGAAGGATGAGGGCTGGCGGGGTCGGGGCCTGAGTCCCCCACGCCCGGTCCTCACGGACAACAGGGCCCCTCGCCTCCAGCCCGGCACACGGGGACGCAGCAAGGGACGCGCACAGACGCAGGGACGCCGACGCAGGGACACAGGGGCTCTGCTCGCCGGGCCGCGGGGAAGCTGCGGGAGCAGCTTCAGCCAGGCCACGCACAGCAGCGTCTCCTCAGAGCCGGCTCGGGCCGTACCGCCGGCGGCCACTGGGTGGCAGCACATGTCCGCGGCTGCTCAGAACTGACTGGTTCTGGGACGAGGCTCGGAAGCCCGCTGGCCGGAGTGGGGAGTCCATGCACAGGGGGGCACGCGAGGCGGGGGCCGCGGGGACCGCTCCCCCACTGAATCCAGCCTCGCCCGCACCCCATCACAGTGGACGCTTCCAGCTGGGGACGATGTCGGGACGCGCCCCGCCCCGCCCAGACCGTGGACCCCGCGGGGCCGCCCCGCAAACCGCACGGAGCACGCGGCCAGCTCCCCGTCCTCACGATCCTCGTCCAAACGGCTCAGAAAGGCTCGTGCGCACGGTGACGGTGACGGTGACCAGCTGCCAGCAGACGAGAAGGCACAGGGCCGTGCACAGCTGGCCCCACGGCCGGCCGCGCTCCAGAAAGCTTTCGGGGTCCCCCGCGAGGGGCAGGCGGCCAGGCAGCCCTGCCCTGCGAGTTTTAAGGAGCATGAAGTTGGGTGGGACGGGGCACGGCGCAGTCCCCGGTCCCACGGTCCGTCGGAGCCATGCAGAGCACGCGTCCACGAGCGTCCGTGTGCTTCCCCAGTCTGCCCGGCCCAGTGACCTCTCCCCGTCCCTCCCGAGCGTCCCCTGCCAGGACGGCTCCGGACACAGCCAGCAGCACACGTCCGAGCGGCAGGAGGCGCTGCGCTGTCCCCAGTGGCTGCAGGAGGTGACGCCACGAGGACAGGTGTGACTGGACCCTGGACACCCTGTCGTCGGCATCTCCGTCACCTGGGAGGCGAGCGGAGCAGCCAAGAGTCAGGAGCCTTCAGCATGGACGTGGCCGGGGGCACTCGGGGACCACATGCGATGTCGTTTGGTCCCGAGGCAGACCCGGACCCAGAACGGTCACTACACACGTGGCTGAGAACCGCACAAGGCCACGGGTGACGGCGAGCGGGGCTTGTCCTCGGCCGAGCCTGGTAATCCAGGCCAATCGCGCTTGGTACGGCTTTTCCAGGAAAGAAGAAGTCTGCAACCTGATTAAGTCTCATGAAGAACATTGTCAAAATCACGTTAGATGAGTGCCTGTCTGGTCCGTCTGTGTATTTGTGTTTCAGACGTGGTCGTACGCTGTTTCTCTTTCTGCGCCTGAGCGACTCCCCTCGGCGCCCTACGTCTCGTTGCAGATGGCGAGATCGCGTTCCTCTTCCCGGCCGAGTAGTACTCCACCGTGTGTATGCCCCGCCTCCTTTTCATCCGACTGTCTGTGGACGGACGCCCAGGGGGTTCCAGATCTTGGACGCTGTCGCTGATGCTGCAGCGAACCCACAGATACAGAGAACGGACTCGTGGCTGCCGCCCGGGCGGGGCGGGGGCGGGGCGAGCAGCGGAGGGAGGGATGGGGGCGGGGCGAGCAGCGGACCCGGGAGGGATGGGGGCGGGGCGAGCAGCGGACCTGGGAGGGATGGGGGCGGGGCGAGCAGCAGAAGGAGGGATGGGGGCGGGGCGAGCAGCGGAGGGAGGAGGCAGCAGCACCTACGTGACAGCCATGGGACGTAAAGAACAGCACAGGAAGTCGCGTCACGAGCACTGTGACGCCTACGTGTGGCCCGGCGGGGACGAGCATGGGGGGGGTCACCTCATAACTCATGCAAATGTCCGTTCACCGTGCTGCGCACGCGACACATAACACATCACCCACCCGTGAAAAATAAAAACATTAAGAATCGTGTAAAATCGGAGATGACTTTTCTCTGGGCACGAAAACAAGGCAAAGCCTCCTTGTTTCCTTACGGTTTGTTTAGAAAACAGCACAGGGCCATAGTGTGTCCTTTAACCTCACAGTCGAGGGTGAGGTCTCGCTGTCACTTCCCAAGTTTAGGAACGAGGGCTGGGCTGTCACTCGCCGGGACGGCTGCAACTAATTAACAGGCACGCTCCGCGGGTGGCATCTACCAAGCTGCGGCTTCTTCGCGGCCAGAGATTTCCAGGTACAGAGCTGTGAGTTTCCCTCCAGCGTTTTCGAGGTTCCTTGCCGGTGGCTTTCGTAAGAGAGCTGGGGTGGCATGGCGAAGGTCTCGATGTTTCCCTCTGAGCCCGTTGGTTTCTGCTTGTCTATCAGCTATCATCTCTGTCTGTCTGTCTGTATCTATCATCTATCTATGTATCTATCTATGTATCTATGTATCTATCTATCTATCATCTATCATCTATCTATCATCTATATCTATCTATCATCAATTAATCTATTTATCTATCATCTACGTACATCTATCATCTACCTATCATCTCTTTCTCTTTCTCGCTCCTTCGCTCTCTCTGTCTCTCTACATCTCTCTCTGTCTCTGTCTCTCTCTCTTCTATCTCTCAATCTATTTCCCAAAATAAATCCCCACATGACAGAGTCAGGACGCATGCTAAGTCACCGTGACCACAGCCACGTGTGTGTGTGCGACCGTGCACCCAGCTGTGAAAGGCTCCGTGTGACGCCCGCATCCGGGGGGAGGTGGCCCGCGTGGGTGTGTGACGGCCCGGTGAGCACGCGGCCTGTCTTTCGGGAGGCGGGGGTCCGAGACCACCAGGGCTGGATGGCATTAGCGATACTTTTATTACCTTTAGAATGCAGAGAGTGGCGTGTGATATGTAATACGGGATCAGCACCATGGCTTTTCTGTCTCTCCAGTGGATGGATGTCGTTTCGCAGAGGAAAGGCCGGGGCTGGCCGTGTGCGGGTCATGTGTGCCGGGCGCCACCGAGGCCTCCGTGTCCGGGGGCGGGGTCCCCCGGGCTCCCGGCTCCGGCCACCAGCCCTGCACGCGAGGAAACACGGCCCTCTGGAGTCCGGCCCTGTTCGCTTTCCCTCCTTGGCCCTTTTGCTAGCTCTGGACTTCCAGTGACAAAGGCACAAAAGAGAAGGAAATTAAACCATAACGGGGCCTCCCCGCCCCCCACCCACGTTGCCTCGGCGGAAGGTCATAAAGACGGCGTGAGGTGCGAGTCGGGGGTGCGCGCTGCTCTCTGGGAACGAGGCTGGTGAGGGGGCTGCGTCCCCCACTCCGAGTGCAGCTGCGTCCCCTGCCATGGCTGCCATGCGACCCCCTTCCCCTCTCCCCCGCCCCTCCCCCCGCCCCGGTGACCCGTCTGGGAGAGAAGACACCTCAGCGCACGGCATCGCGGCCGCGGCGACTCCAGAACCGTCCTCGCTCGCTTCCGGACTTTGTCCACGCCCGGCGTGTTTCCTGGGTCCAGTCTGTCCCCCGGGACGCATGGGCTTGGTCCGGGAAGGGCTGGGTGTCTCCCTCCTTTGGGTCGTCCCTGCCACTCCGCCTGGTGCAAGGGTGAACCCAACAGGCCTCACGGTGTCACGGTGTGAAGATGCTCACGTGCCTGTGATGTGTGCACGCACGTAGAACACCCTCGTCCTTCAGATGTGGGGCAGGCAGGACGATGTCCCCAAGACGCCCATGCCCTCATCCCTGTGTGACACACAGAATGATGTCCCCAACCCGCCGTCTTAGTTCCTAGGACTCGTGAATGTGACTTTTCTAGCTTCGAGCACGTTGCAGGCGTGACTGAACCGAGGACCCTGAGATGGCAGATGGGTGACCCTGGGTGCCCCCGGCGGCCCCAATGTCACCTCGAGGGAAGCCACAGGACAGAGGCAGGAGGTGAGTCAGGGGTAGAGGTTCGGGTGACGGGCCCCGACGATGCAGGAAGGGGCCAGGAGTCGTGGCATGTGGGGTCCCCTACAGCCTGGAGATGGCTTCCTGCCGCGCCTCCAGGAAGAGCCAGGTCTGCCCAAAAATGCGAGGTCGTGACTTGTGTTGTTTACACTTGCAGGTCTGTGGCAAACCCTGCGGTGGCCGCAGGCAGCCGAAGACGAGGAGCCACCCACTTATTAGTAAAGGTCGGGATAATTCAGGAGGGAGGCTGGGGGGGCAGGGGGCTCAGGGGGCAGGGGTCTCGGGAGGCAGGGGGTTCAGGGGACAGGGGGCTTGGGGGACACGGACCTCAGGGGGCAGTGGGCTTGGGGGATAGGGGCTGGGGGGGCAGGGAGCTCGCGAGGCAAGGGGCTCGGTGGACAGGGGCTGGGGGCAGGGCCTCAGGGGGCGGGGGCTTGGGGGGAGGGGCAGAGAGTTGGGGCGTTGCTGCTGAGTCAGCGGCGAGCACCAGCGCCCCTCCTCGCGTGGACCCCTTCTCTCTCGCTGTGTTTAGGGTCAGTACTTTTATGGGCTTTATCTCTGCCTCCTTGGCGGGTCCTGAACCTCAGGGGCGTCTGCCCCGCCAGCCCTCAGGACTACCCCAGGGAACGTGACCCGACCTTCCGAGACTCCACCGTGAACTCAAGAGAGGGACGCGCCACGTTCGCCCAGCAGAGGGCGCCAGACGCACGCGCATCGGGCTCCGCGGGGCCGACTCGCGGCACCAGCCCGTGCTCTCTGCGGGGACTCGGGTCGTTTTCCTGTCCCGAAGCTGCAGAACCTGCCGTGTCTCCCATTTCCCGAAGGTCTGAGATCCCACAGGCAACACCTGTAAGAATTCGAGGCCCAGCACGGTCTCTTAGATTTCCGTCCCCGCCCTGACGAGAGGGGACTTCGCGGCTTGCACGGCGGCCGGCAGGGCCGGGTCTGAACGGTGACCAGTGGCAGGAATTCGGCAGAGTGTCCAGCTCTGGGGACAATGCGGCTGCTGGAAGGAGGGGGTCTCGGAGCGCTCAGCTTGGAAACCAGGAAAACCACAGGGACGGGACTTTGAACTTGGAAGTCGGCTCGGACTTACAGTGGACAGTTGTCACGTTGGTGTGCGGATGGTGATGATGATGATGACGATGATGGAAACGTCTGTGCATAGACTTATCCTGTTTCCATCCAGCTCGGCCCACGCACGGCCCTCCCCTCCTGCAGAGTCAGGAGAAAACTGTCCACGGAGAACTTTCTGTGCATGAATTTACCTGGAGAAGGGAAGAAAGAAAACTTCATTTTACACCCTTTTCTCAGTGCGCTGGACATGAGAGGTTAAGAGAGCAGCATCAGGAAAGCAGAAAAGAAAGGGGGAGAGAGAGAGAGAGAAGAAAAAGAAAATAAAAGAGAGAGAAAGAAAGAAAGAAGAAAGAAGAGTAAGAAAGAAAGAAAGAAAGAAAGAAAGAAAGAGAAAGAAAGAAAGAAAGAAAGAAAGAAAGAAAGAAAAAGAAAGAAAGAAAAAAGGAAGGAAGGAAGGAAGGAAAGAAGGAAGGAAGGAAGGAAGGAGAGAGAGAGAAGGAAAGAAAGAAAGAAAGAGAAAGAAAGAAAGAAATAAGAGAAAGAAAGAAAGAAAGAAAGAAAGAAAGAAAGAAAGAAAGAAAAAGGAAGGAAGAAAGGGAGAGAGAGAGAGAAAGAAAGAAAGAAAGAAAGAGAAAGAAAGAAGAAAGAAAAAGAAAATAAAAGAGAGAGAGAGAAAGAAAGAAAGAAAGAAAGAAAGAAAGAAAGAAAGAAAGAAAGAAAAAGAAAGAAAGAAAGAGGAAGGAAGGAATGAAGAAAGGAATGAAGGAAGGAAAAAGAAAGAAAGAAAGAGAAAGAAAGAAAGAGAAAGAAAGAAAGAAAGAAAGGAAGGAAGGAAGGAAGGAAGGAAGGAAGGAAGGAAGGAAGGAAGGAAGAAAGAAAAAGAGAAAGAAAGAAGAAAGATGTGTGCGAGCCAGCAAGCGACGATGGGGAAGGGAAGCCGTAAAAGCTGAGTCATAAAACAGGAGAACTTTCATCAAGGCCTCCTACGAAACCCAAGAAGAAAATGTTATTAAACAAGAACGAGGACGAGAAGTCGTCCCAGATGCCCCCGTCCCACGGGCTGAAGGAATCAGCCCGCGATCACGCCCGGAAGATGGAGGGGCGGGCGAGGGAGACGCGTGCGGACGAGACACAAAGGGGAGACGCGTGTGTTTATCACGAGGCACGACAAACACAGGCACGAGCGGCCACGGCGGCCGGAACGTGTGACCAGCGTGGGCTGCGCTGGGACCAGCCGGGCCTCCCCGCTCAGCTCCCGCGAAGCCTGTGCCCCCCTCTGACCGCTCACAGACGTGTTCAAAGAACATTCCATTAGCGCGTGGAGAGCCGTGGAGAACGTGCCTGTCCCCACCGGTCATCTGAAGTGGGTCATCCGCGTGAGCTGGCAGCCAGGCCCCGTGCCCCCCGGCCTCCCCAGCGCTGAAAAAGGCACTGGAGTTTATAACCCGAGAGCGATTCAGGTGAGTCAAAGGCAGGCGCCCGCACGTCCTTTTAATTACAGCCGTGTCACCTTCGCTGCTTTGGGAGATGAGGTGGTGTCAGCACTTTGGCTGCAGAAACCCTATTTTTAGGGGTTTATAGCTCAGCCGTTAAAACTCGCTGCAGGCTGCAAATTTCAATCTGGAAGCAAAAGACAAAATTAAAAAAAAAAAATGTACATCGAGGCGGCGTGCAAAAATCTTTGGTCATTGCAAGAGATGGTCCGAGTGAACTGCAGACGCGGGGGGGGGGGGTGAGGCCTGCCGTGCCACACAGCTGATGGGGGGGCTGCCATCTGGGGTTCTGGGTCCTGGGCCACTTGGTCAGGACGTCAGGGGACGCGGCCGTGGACGCAGGGACATGGCCAGACTCTCATGCGCTGCGCTGGCCAAGGCTCGCGTGCACAGGCAACGGCTCCTCTGCTCTTCACGGTGGGGACCCCGTGTTCTATCTCGTCCTGGTCCCCGACGGCAGCCAGTCCCACGTTCCTTACACAAAGACCTCGTGAGACTCGTGTGGCTGTAACGAATCTCCTCTTACACAGACACGCAAAACCTCTCCTCTGACGTCAGACCTTCCCGGGGGGCTGAACAACCACCCGGAGCCTTGAACAGTCTTTCGGGCCAAGCAGCATCGCCGCTGATGACACCTGAGCAGGGGCTCGCAGTGGGACGCCCTGAGCGTGCCCATCCGGCCCCCTTGTTGGGCTCAGCGGTGGGACCAGCCACCTAGAGTTGGTCCCCTCCCCTCTGCCTCCCCAAAGTGTGTTTGGAGACTATGAGTTTTCTGGGGCTCACTCTCCCTCAGTGCTGGAGGTCAGCAGTGTGACATCAGGTGTCCCCGGGCCTCTGGAGGCCCCAGGGGAGGGTCCTCCCTGCCTCGTGCAGCTTCCGGAGGCTCCAGGCGTCCCTGGGCTGCCGGCCTCGTCCCTCTCGTCTCTGCCTGCGTTATCCCATTGCCGTGGATGTGGGGCCCGGTCCCCACAAGACTCCTCAAGGACATTCCAATTGCCTTTCACCCAGACTCGGTGACAGTGCCACCCGACAGCGAGGACAAGCTGCAGCCACGTCGTGGGATGCCCCTCGCGTTTCAGGACCCAGCGGTTCCGCTCCCGGGAGCAGCTAATTTTGCAAACTCGGCGCGATGCACGTTCCCCGCTTCAGCGACGTCGTCCTCCGCTGACGCATTTCTCCCCGCTGGACTCTCTCTCTGTCCCCGTCAGTCCGAGTCCCAGGTTCCCTGGCGACAAAGGAAGTCGTCCATTTCCAACCGCCCCGCGGAACACGCGCACGGATCTCCCACCGCGACGCGGCCGCGCCACGTCCTCCCGCGGTCCTGGCCTCCCCGCGCCGGCGGAAAGGCGTGGCGTGGCGTGGCGTGGCGTGGCGTGGCGTTCGGAGCGTTTCGGACACACTGTCCCAGGCCGCTTTGCGCCGTTCAGGGTCCGGTGGGTCCTTCGAAGGAGCGCCGTGGCATGGGCGCCGCGCGGCGCCCCCTGTCGCCTGAAGGAGGGAGTGGGACGCACGTTGGCATTTGTTCCATGGGACGAGGCACCTGCTTGTCCGCATCCAGGGTTAGCGCCAGGCGGGAGCAGCAGGCCCTGCTCGCCCCAAGGTCCCCAGTTCCGCCCTTGGCTGCGTCCCCTCTGACCTTCCCACTGGGAAAGGGTCGCACTGAATGTCCCCGGCACTTCCAAGGCCCTCCCTCCCTCCCCACCCGAACCCTCGCGGGCCAAGGACACTTTTCCTATCTCCGCCACGCACCCCGCCGTCCCGGGATGCTAATTTGCACCTGACGAGAAAGCGTGCTGAGGGAGCCTGCACGGGCCGGGCGGCTCACCCTCCACCCTCCACCCTCCGCGCACCGGGCGGCTCAGCGTCCGCACCCATGGGGGCCGCACGGGATCTGCAGCCTGCCGGGAGCAGGCAGGCGCCCGGCCCAACGCCGCCGCGTGCCACACACACGATTCCCACCTCCGCCTCGCGGCCACCGTGGCGGCGTCTGCCAGGCAAGGGTCGTGGGTGCTGCACGCCCGCGGAGCATGGGCACGGCGCCGTTTGTCACGGCGGGACGTCACCCTCTGTCCCTGTCCCCTCTGCCTCTCTCTGTGTCTGCAGCCTCCTCTTTAATCCCGGCCTCTGCTCGTTGCGTTTCAAATTGAAATATCCCGAACAGATGTAAAAACACATGTGCGTCTCCACGCGCAAGCTGTGCGCGCCTTTGTTTCATCTGACGATGATGTGAGCCTAAAGGAGATCTCTTTAAAATTTCATCACTATTCAAAAGGATAATTAATACGTGCCCCCAGGCTGGGAGCGGGCTGCGCGCAGTGAATCCTGCCGCGGCAGACATAATGAGGGCTCGTCACGCGGGGAGCACGTGCGCCCCGCACGCCTCCGCCTCGCCGGGAACGCGGGACGCGGCCAAGGTGCCGTGTAGGTGGCGTCATGCGATTGTAATTTGTAACACAACACGGCGGATGAGGCCGGCGTCGGCGAGCGGCGCAGGCACCCTGTTTAACGGAGCCGGGTCACCGCCGGGCAGATGGGCTTTGTAAAGGCTTAATTGCTGTTTTCTAACCTAACCTCTCTCCCTGCTCTTTTTTTTTTTCAATGGAGCAGAAAATAGCGCAGGCTGACATGCACACACACGCACACACGCATGCACATGTGAGCGCACATGCACGTGTATACGTGTGCACACGCGTGTGCGTGCATGCGTGTGCACACACATGCACACACCCAACGTGCTTCTTCCCCTGGTCCCAGGACACAGTCCGCTCTCCCAGGCTCCTCTGTGCTTAGTGCCACCCCTGCTCCCCATGCCGGGGGCCAGGTCACCCTGTGACAGGCTGGATGGCCCCACGGGGGGCTGCCTGCTGCCGTTGCCTGTCCGGGTGCTCCCCGGACACGCTGGCCTCCAGCCAGGGTGGCAAAGACTGACACCTTGAGAGAGGCATTTGCCCCGCGTCTGCCTCCACTGGGGTTGACTTCCCACCAAAGGAAGCTGAGCGTTCGCTTTGTGAATGCAGAGCTCGGGATGCAGATGTTGGCCACAGGGTCCACGACCCAGCTGGTGGCCTGGTGCTGTCCAGCCCTAGGCTGCAGAAAGGGCACAGATGTGGACCAAGGTGAGTCTGCGCACACGGCGGCCTTGTGCATGCCACCGCGCGCCACCTGGTTCCGCGTCAGGCAGGGCGTGCACACGTCGGGTGCTGACGGCCGTCTCCCTGAAGCCCGGGCGTCTGGGGACTCTCCGAGCCACCGCGCCGAGGACTTGAGACGCCACGCGCGGCGCCTGGTATGGCCAGGACGAGGCCCCGTCCTGCCAGCCGCCCGGACGAGCTTCCGCCCCACAGCCCTGATGGCCCTGTGCGTAGAGCAGGGGTGGCGCCTCCTACCTCGTGGGGGGCGTGAAGACCGAACGGGGGTGCCAGCCACGCTCCTAGGCGTCCTCCCTATACCCCGGGCACCCAGTAGGTGCTCAGCGAACGGTCCCAGTACATGGAAAAGGCAGCTCGTGATTTAAACGGATCCTACAGCCTGGAAACCTCCAAAACACAGCACGGCGTGAACATGTGTGCACCACCCACCGACACGTGTGCAACGTTCCCCGAGGAGACGCTGCCTCAGTGACGTCACGTGAGCCAGTGAATCCTGCGCACAGCCGCTCAGCAGGCCGGTGACCTGAGCAGAGACCGAGGGTGCGAAGGGCGCACGGCGCGAGTTGAGGTGGGTGGGGCTGGGCGGAGCTCTCAGCCCGGACTCGGCGTCAATCATCTTCACTGACAGGTAAGTGCTGTGTCGCGTGTTCTCCGACCGTTTGGGCGGAGTCGCCCAGACCAGGCCCGGGGGAGTTCTGGGTCGGGCTCTGCGTGTCCGTGGCGCCCAGACCACGTGCGCAGTGTTGGGGCCGCTGGCGCCGACGTCCGAGGATCGGGGGCCACCGTGCTGCGGGCCACACCTGCGTCCCAGCGTCTGTCCCCGTCGCCCTTCCCCGCACGCGTCACGAGGAGGAGGGGAGAAAGGCTGCGGGCTGCGTGCGCGTGGACCGGCAGAGGCGCGGGGGGGACGCGCGCCCCTGACCTGAGCCCGGCGCCGCGCCCGCGTCCCGCAGCGGCAGCTGCGCACTCGCCCAGGAGGGTCCGCCTGTGGGGCGCGTGTCCCTCCGGGGGCCGGGAGCTGCTCCTTCCTCCTCCGCCTCGCGAACCCCCGGCCGCCCGTGCTGCAGCGCCCGTTCCTCGTTGCCTCGCACAGTCCGGGGTCCGAAGGGGCAGAGGTCACGCAGGGTGAGCAGCCTTCCGCACCCCGACGTGCGGGCCACACACCTGCCACCTGTAAACCGCAGGCAGCGAGGCCACGCGGGCCGCGTCCGCGCCCGCCCCCCCGGGACCCAGGACGTCCAGCTGCGTCTGCAGGACCCTCCGCCCGGGCACGAGCGGGGAGTCCGAGCTGCCGGACGCCGGGCGAACCTCTGTCCTGAGCGGAGTGCGGAGCCCGCGGCCCCGCACGCGGACCGCTGCGCGGACGCCTGTGCCCGACGCGGCCGCGGAGCCCCCAGGGCGGGCGGCAGCCGTTGCCCAGCGACCTGCGGTCCCGGCAGGTCGCGGGGACCCTGCCTCACGTGTGGAGCCTGAGCTGGCCTGCGAGGGGGTCGCGGGGAGTCACCGGGAGTCGCGGGAAGTCGCGGGAGGTGCATAGGGGGTCGCGAGGGGGCGTCCCCAACATTCCCGCAAGCCGACTTCACGTGCAAGGAGACACGTGGGGAGCGATGTCCGCTCGTGTCGCCGTCACACGGACGAGCACAGAGACAGCCACCGAGGATCCTCCCGCCTCCCTGGCTGCCGGTGTGGCCCACTCGGCGCAGATTAACCGCAGCGCCAGCTTTAACTTCGAGCTACACCTGACGCGCAATCGCGGCCTCGTAGTCCACGGAAACTTGCTCACAATGAATAGGATTCAGGTAATTTTAAGGCAGGACTGCGCCCTTCCATTGG
The DNA here is from genome assembly GCA_028627145.1 of Eidolon dupreanum. Taxonomy (NCBI): domain Eukaryota; kingdom Metazoa; phylum Chordata; class Mammalia; order Chiroptera; family Pteropodidae; genus Eidolon; species Eidolon dupreanum. Next base: position 101,584 of record CM053505.1, on the reverse strand, counting down.
TGACAACAGGAAAACAGTTTAACGGGTACAATTCAGATGTAAACGTCACTCGTGGACAGGTCAGACAGTTCCTGTGACGTGGGATCAGCCCCTGCGATTTCTGCTGCCCGCTGCCCAGCGGGCAATGAGCCGCTTCCTGCCGCGCATCGGAGGGAACGTGTAATTTTGCTTCGTCCGCGTCTCGGAGGCTGATCCCAGGCTGATTCACAGACAGCGCGGGACCTAGTTCTCGGAGGTCGCATGGAGGTCGCATAAAGGCCGTGTCGCCCTTGACCGTGTCCGCTGGTCAGTGGTCAGTCTGCAGCTCACACTGTCCAGCTCTCCACCCACAGCTGGCTGCGGGCGCGGGTTCCAGCTGCAGCAAGCCTGGCCCAGGCGACCCTCACCCACCCTGCTCAACCCCACCTGGCCCTATCTGCATACGTAGTGCACCAGGTTCAGTGGAGGCCTCGCAAAAACTTATGTCTGAGGCCCAGAAACTGTGAACGCAACCTGTTTTGAAACAGAGTCTTTGTGGATGTGACTAAGTGAAGGGTCTGAGGTGCGTCCTCCTGGAGCAGGTGGCCCTAGACCCAGTGACAGTGTCCTTATAAGGGACAGAAGAGACACAGACACATGGAGACGGAGGCAGAGACGGGAGGGTCACGGCCACCAGCCCAGGGACACCTGGGGTCCCCAGACGCTGGGAGAGGCAGGGAGGACCCTCCCCTGGGGCCTCTAGAAGACACCTGGATGTCACACTCCTGTCTCTAGGATGGGGGGAGGACATATTTTTGTTGTTTTACAGCAAGACCTTCCTGGGACTGATGACTGACTGAATCCATCAACCAAGCAATCAATCGATCAGTCACTCAACCAATGAGCACACGCGAGCTGAAACCCAACGTGGGCTCGGTCGAGTCTCCATTGCTGGGCATGTCCCTTCTCTCCCCAGCTCGTGACCACGTGGTTCAGACCGTGGTCTCGTCCACCCGGGGGTTCCGTCCCCAGAGGGTTCAGGAGAGTCTTCTTTCTGCACCGATGGCCACTAGGCGTCACACACTGAGCTGCTGAGGGCAACGGCGATGTGTCGCCTCTCGCGTCCCATGTGGTGCGCAGTCTCGGCTTCCGTCTGTGGAGCCGTGGGGCACAGGGCCCCCCATCCAGGCGTGTGGTGTTGGAGTCCATTCCCGTGGCTGTAGACGGAGGTCCCGTTTCCTGTCTGGCTGTCAGGGGGCCTCCCTCTGCTTCCGGAGGCCACGACCCCCCCTCACTCCTGGTCCCCATCGTGGAGCCATCGAGGCGTGCAGGACGCCCTCACGCTTTCAGCCCTCCCCCAACTCCCTTTTGTCCACCGGCCAGAAAGGCGGAAATGTCCTTGTGCCCCTTGCCGCCCATGTGACGACACAGAGACCGCCACCCACAGGGGCTCGTCTGCCCGTCTGCAGGGCTGTCCTGCCCCAGCACGTCTGCTGGTCCCCAGGGCAGACTCTGTGGCCAGGAGCGTCGCGGGCAGAGTGGGGGGCGGGCGGCATTCTCGGCCCTACTAGGGACTGCCTGGGGGGGCTTGTGCAGGTCCCGATGACACAGTGGGTGCCCGACCAGCTCGGCCCCCTCTCTGTCCCCAACGAAGGTTTCTGAGAGGACAGACGCCTCAGACCTGCCCTTAAATGAGAGGACCGGACCCCTCACATGTCATCGATGCAGTGTCCCCCGGAAGGCAGAGCCACTCTGCCCCACGAGGGGACGTCCTGGGGGTGGACCCCAGTGCAAGACTCGCATTTCACACGGCGGTTTGCGGGTCACGCAAGAACCTTCTCTCAGGAAGAAAATTATACCGGGGAAGGCTTCCGGGCTCAGAGCACGTTGAGGTGGCAAATCAGTGACGTTTTCTCTGTCTTTTGCTTCCTGTTACAGTCGACCGAATTTTTTACGAAGGAGGAGAAGGAGGTTGGTGTGGCCCGCCGTGCCGCGTCGAGGACGCCGAGGAAGGCATGCCGGCTCGGCTCACACCTGCGTTTTCATCACGAAGCTGCTCGTCCTGACGTCATGACTCACACGAGCGGACAACCAGCTCTGTAGCGTGTTCTCGGTGCTGGGCACCTCCAGAAACAAACCCGAGATGACACAGGAAACAGTCAAATGTCCTCCAAAATGTGCAGGACAATTAACTATTGGATTGAATCCACCGGAGTTATTAAAATCAGCAAACTAGGCCCTGCGGGCCAAGTTTGGCCTTTGACTTGCTCTTATAAATAAAGTTTTATTGGGACACGGGCATGTTCCATTGTTTATGCTTTGCGTGTGGTGTGTTTTGTGTGATAATGGCAGAGTTTTGTAGCTGTCCCAGAGGTGAGAGGGCCCAGCAAGCCTAACGTATTTACTCTCTTAGCCTTTCCTAAAGAACGTGTGTACCCTGCAGTGACTCACGACGGCTGACGAGGATTGTTTTCATTTATCGGGAATTTTCTTACCGAGGAAGCGTGGCTAATATCATGCGCTCCGTAGCCACGTGCAGCTGCATGAAACTAATTGCTCTGAAATTCTTAGAAGCCCCAGAAGCAAAAACAAATATTCAAAGTTATGATTGATAGGACAGTGTCACCATCCTAATGAGCTCCGGAAGGCAGAAACATTCCCGCTCAGAAGAGCTTGAGTTTAAATTGCGACCCGGCTTTGCCTGGCCTCCCGGCCTCCGGGCAGTTTCCTGCAGACAGAAGCTTGTCCACGCTGTGGCCACACGTGAGCCGTCACCTCCGGAGTTTGAGAAGCAAGTCCAAAAAAAAAGAAAAAAGAAAAAAGAAAAGAAAAACTTGGGTGTCTAAACCTCTGAAAATCTGGGACCATGTGTCTTCTTCTCATTTACATCACAATCTGCCACGTGCTTCATAGACAGCCTGCATGAGACATCCTGCTCTGACAACGGGTGGCAAAGGGCTGGGACGCCCGTCCGGGAGGTTAGAGCAGGCTGGGGACCCGCGGTCTGGGGTCCGGGGGCAGCCCCGCCTGGAGCTGGCAGCTGGAGGAAACGCCTCCGGAGCTGCCGGCGCAGTGGTGCCCATTAAAATGCAACGGGAGGTGCGGGCGGCACAGACTCAGCGCGATGCTCACTTCGCTGGGCAAAGGCGACGCTTGCGATGCACGTCTGTGTGGGCGACGCGTTTCTGGGAGTGGAGAGGCACGCGGGGCGGGGGTGGAAAAGGGAAATATAGGAGACTTGGGACGGTACAAAACCATTATTGCTAAACATTCCGTCTGCTGATTTGACCCTTGCGCTGCGGGAGACAGTCGCGGGCTTTCGGAAGGCGCGTCCGATCTGCTGAAACGCGCAGAGGCTCAGCGGCCACGGCCGCGCGCGGCGCCGGCCACTCGCCCTGGGTCCCCGCGGCACGTGGCGCCTCCCGCGCCTCCCGCGCCGCGGTGATGAATGGCACTGATGTCCCTGTTATATGACTGTAATCAAGCCGACGATCCGGGGGAGATAAATTGAAATCTATTAGGGCTTAATGTAAAAAGCCGTAATTAGTTTGCTCTCCAGGCGGAGAGGGGCCGGGGTGCCTCACGGAGAATCCATTAAGCCAATTAGGACGGCGGCGCGGCCGAGCGCAGCCGCGTCGCGACGCGGACCCGGGGCCTTCGCCGCGGCCGGACCCGAGCGCGCAGATCCATCCGTCACGTCCTTCATTAGCTTGATAAACACATCAAGGCCAGAGACGGGCGAACGCCTTCGCCATCGCAAGGAATGCGCATGCTCCGCTCGGGGTGTCGGCGCTGGGGGGCGGGGTACGGGGGGGGGGGATGTGTTTCTGCAGCGACGCCCGTCCGTGTGTGTCTGTGTGTGTCTG
>CM053505.1:81241-97260 GCA_028627145.1 Eidolon dupreanum | reverse complement strand
ACGAGCGCGACAGGAAGCGGGTGACACAGCTTTGGTCCGGCCGTGGGTCGCAGCCCCGCGGGACGTCCCAGCTGCGGGGGCTTCGCAGAGCGGCTCGTGGCGTGGTCCGTGTGCTTTTCGGTTGAAAGCGGTGACGTTACCTGTGACGGGCACGAGCAGCACAGAAACAGGAGTGGCAGCCGCCGCCGCGTTCGCCCGGGACGCACGCGCGGGGCCTCGGAGCCCGGCGCTGAGCCGCGCACCGCTCGTCCGCTCCTCGGGGGGCGGGAGGGCGCGGTTCTGGGGGTTCCCCCCCCACCCCGGCCGCCTCCGCGGGTGAGAGAGGGCGCTAATGACATGTCAGCCTTGACGGATTAAAATTATGAAACTTAAAATCTCCGCGCAGCTCTTTGTCATCGTGAAATGAGAGGTCGGGGCGGGCAGGCGCCGGGCGCCGGGCAGAGGGGGCGCGCGCAGGGGCCTGGGCTCGGGGCAGCGGCGGCCGCGGTCCCTGTCACGTGCGGGCCGGGCGTGGTGCGGCGCTCGGCGCCGGTGCCGCGGGAGCAAACGCGCGCGGCCGGCCGCACACTCGCTGCGGAGCGGGCGCCGAGGTCGCGGTGGCCGCCCGGTCCGGCTGTACCTCCCACGCGGGGCGGGGACGCGGGCTCACTGGCCTCCATCCCCGAGTACACGGACGCACCCCGCTGCGCCCACGGCCTGCAGCCTCCGCGTGCGACTGGCCCTCAAGCAGCACAAACATCTCGCGCGGCCATTTACGATGCCCAACGCCAGGCGGACCCGAAAAAGTTTAACTCTTTAAATTACAAAAAGTAAAATGAAAACATTCTATGATCGTCCACGAATAAAAGCTCGGAATATACGCACGTCCGCCGGCTCTGGTCCTCAGCGGCTGTGGGCATGCGGGATTTCGGGAGCCGGCCCTGCGATGGACATCGGAAGCCCCCCCTCCCGTGACAGGCCAGGGCAGCGCCGTGCGGGGGGGAGGGGGGGATGGGCGCTCTCCTCGAAGTTCAGCTGCAGGAAGGAGCGAGGACGCTGCGGACGGGCCGAGCGCGCCCTCCCCGCCCCCCTCCAGGCCGTGCTCAGGGGCTCCCCACGCAGGCCCTGGCGGTTGGCTCAGGGGACCTCGCCTGCCGTCTGGACCCCCAGTGGAGCGCCTGCAGCCAGCACGACCCCACAACTGGAGCCGCTGACGTGACCTGCCTCGCAGACACCTTCTGTGCCGTGATGTGTCTGAGGACGGCGAGCCTCTGTCAAGAAATGCCAGGGGTGGAACCCGACATCTTCACGCAGCACGTGGGGGTGACCCAGGCCCCAGGCCGTGCGGTGCGGAATGGGGGGTAGAGAGGGGGGTGCAGGGGACGCCCCGAGGGGACTCACGGCAGCCGGAGTGACCGCACCACACAGCAGCCTCCACTTCACACAGTCGCCTGTGCAAGTGCAGACGCAGCCACGTCCCCAGCAGCAGGTGACACTTGCGACTTGGCCTCAGGGACGGTGCTGCTCAGGCGTCCTGCAAACCCGGTCTCCATCCGTCCTCCGCCGCTGAGGCTTCCCGGGTCTGGGCGTCGGGCCTGGGGACATGTGGCAAGGACAGAGAACGGTAGGCCGGGCCCCATGATATGCACGCTGGGCCAGTGGCTGCTGCAGCCAGAGGCGGCTGGGCGGGCGCCTGAGTTTGCAGCACCCAGCGGCCTCCCTCACCAGTTTATGCTCATGGCTGGGATGTGTGCACTACGTGTGGTCGGCTGGAAACCAGCCCCCGGGGATGTCCACATCCTGATTTCCAGAGCCCACGAGTACGTGACCCACAGACGCGATCTCAGGCCGCTCCCAAGCTGGGAGAGGCAGAAGCTGGAGGGCCGGAGCCCGACTCCGCCTGGGCCCGGCAAGAACCGGCGCTGGCGGCAGCCGGATATGAGCAGGACACACCGACCTTGGGCTGTGGCTTCCGGCCCATCGCCCATGAGCCGCTGGTATTCCGGCGGCCGTACCTGTGGTCAGCAGCTCCGGAACCCGAGCCCGCGCGTGGAGGCGGGTCTGGGCAGCAGTCACTCCCGGGGGCGGCCGCAGTGTGTGCCATGGACGTCCGTGGACACCATGCTCCCTGCACGGTGTCCTGCTGTCCCCTCGCATGGGGCCATGTGCAGAGCCGGGCTCCCCATGCCTACAGGGACAAGCGGGCCATCCAGGCGGGGAGCAGAAGTCGGTGATCCACGGCCACCGGGCCAGCGGCAGCCGCTGCCCGGCGTGCTGCCTCCTTCACCCCTCTGGGCCCCCGAAAACAAGGTCTGCGTTTCTTACAAGAGGGTCAGGTTCAGGCTGCAGCTTGCAATAAAGAAATTAGCAAACCAGAAGCCGCAATTCCACAGAAACCCTCCAAAACGAAGAGGATTTAAAGTGACAAGATCCAATTAAATTTAATTACGCGCGCTGTATTTTCATTTTAACTGACACTTTTTATTAAGCAGCCGTGTGCACTAAAGCCAGCAACCCCGACCAAATTGCATCCCAATAACACAGTTACCGTCTGCGAAAACCCGAGTATCTCATTTTCCCAAATGAAATTAGACACAGGGGGTTTGTAAGACGTTTCCTTTGTTTCGGCTCCGAATGCCACGCCCGGCGAGCGCTCCGTGGGCGGCGGCGGCTTCGTGGGGTGGCCTGGGCCCCGGGTGACACGCCCTGCGAAGGGCCGACATGGCTGTCCGTCAGCAGTACCGCCCGCCGCCCCACGCACCGCCGATGGCCCTGGCACACGCCTCCTGCATCCCCTCTGCAACTTCGTTGCCCTGACAGCGAACTGCAGGCTGAAGTGGCAGCTCAGGCAAAGGGCGTCCGAGTCTCCCTCGCTGTCCTTGTCACGCTGAGTGACGACACCGCGGCTCATTACAGTCGCCTGTGCAATGCGCGTGACGTCAGGGCTCGTGGACGCCGAGGTTCACACGGACGCTCCCGCAGCAGGATCCGTGCTGGGGGGGGGGTGGCGGTGCGGCACCTGGGGCGGCCTGGTCCACGCAGGACGTCACCGGTGACAGGGGGCGTGACGCAGAGCCACGGGGACGCCGCTCAGGCCAGCAGGCTTCGCCTGCGGTAAGTCACGGCGTGGCCCCGCCCCGATGGAACCGTGAGGGGAGGTGGCACCGGGCGCTCACACATGTTGGCCGTGGTCAGCCCGGCCACGAGGCTCCGTGTACCCTCAGCCACCTGTGCGCCACTACGAATTCCAGACGTGACAGTGACCGTGGGCTCGGCGACTCCTCCCTGCCTAGTCCTCGGGGACAGAAAGTACTAGGACATGGTTCCCACGGCACCCACCAAACCCTCCACGGGGACGGGGACTTTGGGCCAAATCGGATGAGCAGGAATGTTCGGCAGGACTCTCACCAGGCGTGCCAGGACAAGTCACGTGGCCTCGGATGGCGGGACTGGGGACACTGGGGGCTGAAACGATGAGCTGTCGCCGTCCCTGCGTCCTGGGGACCAGCACTCAGATGGGAATGAATTTCTGCCCCTGTCAGCTCCAGGATGGGGTGACAAAGGGGACGGGCTTGCAAACGACAGGCTTCGTGTTTTCGAAAAACGGGAGACACTGAGTTTCCTTCCGTACCACCTCCCTCCACCGGCTTCACTATCCTCGCCCATCAGGCCCCTGGTCATCCGGTCGTGTGGTCACGTGACCCACCACCGCTTGGGAGAATCACGGATCAAGGCTGGTCATGTGGCTGCTTTAGGTCCTGCTTCCCTGGTATAGGTAACAGAGATCTAGGTACAAGTCCCCGAAATGACACCTACATTTCCACGTGACCTCGCGATTCTACGCCGAGGTAGACGCACAGCCCTGTTCACAGCGGCTCTGGTCCCAGCCGCCAGCCCGGGAAGCCGCACAGCGCCCGTCAACGGATGGACAGACAGACAGGACGGGACTTCCGCACACAGTGGAATACTACGCAGCCATGAAAAAGAGCGAGGCGCCGACACCGGTGCTCAGAGTCGCATCTGCGCTGCGCCCGGCGACTTGATCTATGTCACCCCCGCAGCTCTCCCTGAGCCCCGCGTCCCGCCCACGCTCGGCGCCTGCCGCAGAGCTGCGCCTTCCCGCGCCGAGGCCTCCTCTCCCACGGCTCCTGGCGGCGACTGCACAGCGGGCGGGGCAGCGGCTGGGTGGTCCCTCCCCTGCCCCAGCCCTCGCCGCCCCCCAGGCTGGCTCCGGTCGGTCCACACCCCACGGAGCTGCCCGCGTTTCCGGCACATTCCACTTTCCCGCTCCCATCCTGCGTGCGGGGTCACCGCGCCCCGCCCGGCAGCCCCGCCTGCCGTCTGCTGGACGCTGCGGAGGACAGCCAGGCCGCAGCAGGGTGGCTGGGAGGATTTAGGGCTGTGCGTCGCGTCCTGGGAGCCTCGACTACGGAGCCAGGGCACGGGCAGCCACTGCCTTGCCTCTCTCCTGTCTGAGACCCAAGGGTCCAGAAAGAACAGAAAGACCTGTAAACAGGACGCGAGCAGGGTCTCTTCTCAGCGAGACTGGGGGTTCCTGGAGGGTGGCACGGGCTTGACGGGGACTCAGGGTCCGACGTGCACAGGGCGACATGCAGGCAGCGCTCAGTAAACGCTTCGGCCTGAGCCGTGCAGACGCGCAGCGCGGCGCTTCTGCCTGGTCCTGCAGAGTCCGCAGGCGGGGCTCTGCTCGGTGCCTGGGCTGACGGCCCCTGTGCTCCCACCTGGGTCTCCGCCTTCTGGAATGTTCCCGCCGGGCGCTGGGAGATAGGAGTCAGGCCGCCTGCGACTGGCCCGGCCCAGAAGCTTAGGAGGCCGCCAGGGGCCAAGGCCCCTCCGCAGCGTCCGCGGCCGGTGTCGGGACCCGCCACGCAGGGTCCGGCCGCTGGGAATTCCTGCGCTCCGCCCTCACGGGCGCACCCCCCCACCCCCACCCGAGGGGCGAAGCGACGCACAGCGGGCCGTGGCGACCGCGACCGTGACAGCCGCATCGACCCGATGGCTCCTGGTACGGCCGAGCGTGGGGGGCGTCGCCGACCCCGCGGTGGTCACTCGCATTGGGCGACACGCTCCGGACGTGTATGCGTGTCGGTCCCTGTGCAGGGCGGTGACAGATGCCCCCCCGCAGGACTTAAAAATGAAACGTTACAGCGGCGGCTCTGTCCGCGCCGCACGGCCAGCGCGGGACGCGCGGCACCGTTTCGGCGACGATTTCTGCATTTCCATTTTAATCAGAGGACGCGGGGTACCTGCGGACAGTGCGGCTGTTCAATATTTATGAAGTGGCTCCGCACGACGGATCCGGAAACGCGGTATTAATCACCGCAGCCATTACGGCGCGGGCGCCCATAAATAACCCCCGGAAACCGCCCGGCTCTCTGCAGACGCGTAATGAGAAGCAGCTGAGGCCCCGGCTCGTTTCGGGGGCGCGGAGCGTCCTGGGCCGGAGTCATTTGTTCCGGAGAGAGAGTCTGGGGGGCCCGGCCGCTCGGCGCAGGTGCCGCCCCTCCCCCTCCCCCGCGGGGCGGCGACTCCGCACTTTGTCATTTAAGGCGGGAAAAGCGCTGGGCTCCTCGCCCGCAGGAGACAGGAGACGCTCGTCCTGCAGGGCCGGGAGCCCGCACTCAGTGGCCTCTAGTAACGGAAATTTATCCTCCCGCGTCCTCGGGGCCAGCAGTGTGACATCCACGCGTCCCAGGGCCTCGCTCCCTCCGCAGGCCCCATGGGAGGGTCCTTCCTGCCTCTCCCAGCTTCGGGGACTCCGGGTGTCCTCGGGCTGGTGGCCGCGTCCCTCCCGTCTCTGCCTCCATCTCCTCTGTGTCTGTGTCTCCCCTTCTGTCCCTTACAAGGACACTGTCACGGGGTCCAGGGCCACCTGCTCCAGGAGGCTGGTCTCAGACCCTGCGCTTTGTCACATTGCACAGATCCTGGTTCCAGGTGGCCCTGTTCACATTAGGACCAGGGGATGGGGACAAGGATGTGACCGTCCTCGGGGCACACGGTTCCCCGCAGTACACTGGACAGCACAGCGCTGCTGTCCCCTCAGCCCCTCGGGCTCTCACGGTCTCTCTGCCTAGCCCGGCGGCCGGCGTCATCCATGCCGCCATGCATGGAGCATCCCTCCCGGATGCCACAGGGGCTGCGGAGGTGGCAAAGGCCATGCCACATGCACCTGCCACCTGGCTCCACAGATGGTGTTCTGGGCGTGAGGACCAGGCTTTCTGGGGACGAACCCGGTGGAGATGCACGTTGGACATCCTGGCTGGAGCAGGGGCCGGAGCCGGGGGCTGGGCAGACCTGGGGCCACGGGCTCAGCTGTGGGCGCCTGCACCGGCCGTGCAGGTCACACGTGTAGACGCAGCCCAAGACCTGGGGTGACACGTCCTGGATGACGGTGACGTGCTGACGCGCAGCTGGGCACGGGAGGAGTGGACGTCCCCACCCCGTCCTATTCAGGACACAGCTCAGGTCGAGCGTAAGAGACTCAGCACCTAAGTCCAGCCCCTGGCCTGCATCAGCTGTCTCTTGTGGGGGGACCCCAGCAAGGCCGGGAAGCACCACAGCCTGAGCTACACCCACGAATGGGGGCCAAGGTGGGGGGCGGTGTGGAGTGCTGGGTCCCCCTGGGCATCCGACTTCCTGCCGGAGTTTCTGCAGGGGCGGGTGCAAAGAGCAGCCAGCTTGTGGGGGGGGAGGCCGAGACCTCTTCTCGCCCCCTGCAGCCTATTGCTAATGATGCACAGGGACAGCCACTTGCCAATCACCGGGAAAGCCACCTGCCAGCGCTGGAGAGACACCTGGGTGACCCAGCAGGGGACGCGAAGGCCACTCTGCTCACGGTGGAACGTTTCTCTCAGTGCTGTGTGCGGTCTGTGTGCGCATGCACGTAAGCGTGTGTGCGTGTGCACGTGTACTTGTGCATGTGCATGTGCATCAGTGTGTCAGTGTGTGTCTAAGCTTCTGGGTGCAGTCACGTGTCTGTGTGCACACGTGTGTGCGTCTGTGTGTGCACACACATGTGTATATGTTAGGAGTGTGCGGATGCAAGCGTCTGCTTCCACACATGCATGCATGCGTTTGTGTGCACGCATTTGTGTGTAAGTGTGTAGGCGTGTGAGTGTGTGATATGTGCACACATGTGTGTTTACACCTGCGGAGGTATGTATGAGCGTTTGCATAGACATGTGGGTAAGCCCTGAGGTGAAGCCCCACCCCCGGCCACCGCCCTCACATCCTCGGAGCTCCCGTGGGTGGCTGCAGGGAGTGCAGCGGGATCGTTGCTCAGTGTCCCATCCGCGTCCGACGGCCGAGGACGATCAGCCAATCCTGACATATGACCCAGGTGGCACTTTCTTCTCCACGCCCCCCTTCCTGGAGACAGGAAGTGGGCTCCCTGGGGGCCGGGGCTCCGTGTCACTGTTTTCGACTTTTAACAAACGCTGCTGCACACTGAGGACAGAGTCTGGCCTCACGCCCCTGCCCTGGGGGGAACCAAAGCCGTCCCTGTCACCCCAGAAAGACAGGCGCGAGGCGACCGGCTCCGCAGCTCCGCCTGTGTGTCCCCGCGTGCGACGCTCCTGGTTTGCCACCCAGGGCTTAACCGTGCCACTCGGGGGATGGGGACGGGGTGGGAATGAGGACCGGGCTGGGGATGGGCAGGGCTGGAGCCCGCAGGACCCCTTTGCCCCGCAGAGGCCCCCAGATCACGTCTCTCCAGCCCAGAGCTCCGGGTGCGGTGTGGGGGGGGTAAGGGGCAGTGCCATGTGGCCCCAGCAGAGTCACCCTGAAGTCGCGCGGGGCGCCCATTCAGCTGCAGCCGGGGACGCGCTTTGTCCTACACCAGGGCCAGTGGGCGCTGCCGGGACACAGCGGGGCGCTGACCACGCCCACCTGGCCCGCAGGGCCATGACACAGTGACACCTCGCCCACCCGGGCCCACCACGCCCGCCAGCCCGCGGGACGGCGCCCCGGTGACCCCGCGCGCCCACCCGGACTGTGGAGCAGTGACAGGGTGGCGCAGCGTCTGACCATGCGTCCCGTGGGACGGCGACACGGTGACCACGCCCACCCGGCCCGCAGGACGATGCCCCGGTGACCCCGCGCGCCCGGCCCTCGCCGCACGCCCCCGACGCAGCGGTGACTGCAGCGGCGACCCCGCCCCCAGCCCAGGTCCGGGTCCAGACCTCCCCGCGTCAGACTAATCACGCGGCGCCCCAAACCCGACGAGGTGGGGACCCCGGCGGCCCGGGCGCCGACAGCCCGTGGTGACAAATGGCCGTGCGGAGCGCCCCGCGCGGTGCGGGCCTGGTTAATACGCGCACTAATTCTCAATTACGGGGAAATGAAGCCATAAATCACGCGGACAGGGGTCGATGCAAACGTCGTTGGCCGCGCGGGATCGGCGCGTCCCCGCGGCTGTTCCTGCGCCCGCCGCCGGGCTGGGGGCTCCGGGCGGCGCGGACGCACCGCGGGCCGCTCCGCGTCCTGGGGACCGAGGCCCCAGCCGTGAGGGACAGGGCAGAGGGACGGCACCAATTTCAGCCCGTCACACATCCAATTCTTCTCCTTTTCATACCTGCTGTAGCAAATGAGAAACAAATTAAATTTCACTCCACTCTCTCCGCAGAAACCATTTAAATGTTTCATGGAAACTAAATTGTCCCCAGACAAATAGCCCCCCATTCTATGAAAATATACTGCGGCGCTGGGGACAGAAATAAATTTGTGTCACTCTGGATATGCCTTTCTCTGTAATGTCATTCACAGCGGCCGATAAATGAGCCTCCCGTGGAACACAAAGCCTGGCGGGGGGGGACCCGCGTGTCCCCTCGGCTCCGGGCCCACCTCGTCCCCTCCTGCTTATTAATTTGCAGACGGGTTTTACATTCATGAGGCCGAGATTGAAATGTAAATGAGACGCAGACAAAAAAAAAGTCGCCGGCGTGGCCGAGTCCCCGGCCGGCAGTGTCACAGACCGGGGAGGGACGCGAGAACAGTCATCACTCGGGGACGTCGGCGGCCCTGCCATCAATCACAGGGCAGCGGACGATGAATGCAGTGGCGGCCGCGGGAGCAGATTACAGAGGGAGGCGAGCGACACAGGCCGCTACCTGTTGTCGGGGCGGGAGGTGGCTGTCATCGCCTCGTCTCTTCCCGACGCTGCCGGTTTTTAAATGGTCCCTTTGTGTGTGTGTGTCACCTCCGTTTATCTCGTCCCGGAGGCCCCCCCCACCCGGGGACCCCCACTGGGAAGCTCTGCTGGTGACAGATGGAGGCACGGGGAGGCGTCCCGCCTGGGTGGCCTTCAGGAATAGGCCCGCACGTGTCCCCGGGGAGCCCGCGGCTCACTAATGACTCTGTGTTTTAATTCGGCAGCTCCTCTGTGACCTTCGAGAAAACAAAAGATGCTGAGGGGTCGTCTCGGGGGCCGAGTACAGGGCAGGGGGACCCGAGATGACATGGGGATCCAGGCTCCTATCGGTGGCTCCCGGAGAGGGGTCGTCACCCTGAACAGGGCCAGAGCAGGTCACCGGGCCAGGCCGGCCATGAAGGACAGTCCCCTGTTCCAGGGGTTTGCACTGCGAGTCCCATGGGGTGGGGCGCACAGCAGCTGCGTTAGGAGTCGGGGGACGGTGCCAGTGCAGTGACAGGACGTGTGTCGGGGCCCCTACTGTCCTCCCGGGTGGGCGGCGGGTGGTGGGGTCCTCAGCCACCCTCCCCGCCTGTCTGATGCTGAGGGCCGGCCCCGCCACCCACACGGGAATCCAGTGTGCCCTCCCGTGCTGTGGAACCAGCTCAGAGAGCGAGGACGCGTGCCACACACAGCCGCACACGCACACGCACATACACACATGCACACACACACACACACGTGCGCACACACAGATACACACAGACACATGCACACAGACACACATATGCATACACACAGAGACACACAGAGACACATATGTGCGCACATGTGCACACACACATGCACACACACACAAATGCATACATGCACAGACACACACGTGCGCACACAGACACACGTACACACAGACATGCACACATATGCACGCACACACAGACACAGAGACACACGCACACACGCATATTCACACAGAGACATATGCACGCACAGACACAGACACACACACTCAACACAGACACACGCACAACACAGGCACAGAGGCAGGGACCAGCGCCAGGCTCTCACTCTTCGTCAGAGCCTCGCACACCTCGTCCTCACTCGTGCTACAGGAAACCGGGGCCCCGGGCCACTGGGTCACGCGCTCCGTTGTCTCAGGTCCCCGTGAGCAGCACAGGCGTGTGGCCCGGGCCGCCCGCGGCCACGCTCGCCCGCTCACTGCAGCACAGCCGATGTCGTTGCGAGAACGCCGCTTCAGCGGTATCCAGCCGATGAGTAGACTTTATTTTTTAGAGCAGTTTTAGGGGCACAGGAACTGCACAGGAATTTCCCAGTCGCACCCCAGCCCCCACATGCACGGCCCCCAACGTCACCACCGCCCAGCAGACGGGACGCCGTCATCGACAGACACGTCGTCACCACCTGAAGCCCGCCATCTATGTGAGCACGTTCTGCAGGTTTGGACAAATGTCTAATGACGTGTGTCCTCGATGACAATGCCAGCGTCACGCAGACCGATGTCACTGCCCTACACACCCTCTGTGCTCCCCGTGGTCACCCCCGCCGGGCCCCGGCGACCACTTGTCTTTTTACCGCCTCCGTGGTTTGCTTTTCCCAGGCTGTCCTATGACAGGATTCAGGTGGCTTCTGCCACACGGTCAGACACACCTAATGTCCTCCACGTCATTCCACGGCTGGACGGCTCATTGCCTTTAGCGCTGAGTAATAATATGCCGCTGTCCGGCCGCACCCCTTTAGGTATGCGTCGCCCACTGAAGGGCATCCCCATTGCTTGCGAGGTTTGTCAGTTATGAACGAAGCTGCTATAAATGTCGCGGGCGGGTGTCCGTGTCGACACAGTTACCTAGGAGTGTGATTGCGGGACTGTGTCACAGCTACTTACACACACACACGTCAGGTAAGGGCAGCACCGCGGTGACACCGAGGTTCCTTCAGGGGAGACTGTGAACCAGGCACGGGAGGTAGTCACATGGAGCCCCACATGGGAGGCGCGTCCTAGGGCGAAGCAATCCGAGTGGGGAGTCCTTGACTCCCCCAAGAATTTAGGAAGCCTGGTCGTTAATGCAAAGACACTTACAGGCTCCTCCGGGGAGGGAAGTGGGGGCCCCTGATGCATCAGGGTTTCCGGGGTTCTCTGCTACTGCAGAGCACATGTGTGCCAGCCGAGGTCACCAAGCTTCACGCAGGAATGAATACATAGAACGAACAGGTCGCCACACGGGGGAATATTACTCAGCAATGAAAAGGGTGGAGCACGGTCGCTCAGTACGCCATGGACCCGGCTGGACGCCACAGGAACAGAAGGCCAGGGGCGGGCCTGGCCCTCGGGTCAGGGGTCTGGAGCCGGCGAGTCCAGAGGCAGAAGACAGATTAGAGGGGGCCGGGGGCAGGCGGGGCCGGGAGTCACTGTCGCCTGGGCGGGCCGGAGGCTTTAGCAGTAGATGCGGGCGGTGGTTGTTCTGCGATGGAATATTACGCCACAGGATTCACGCATGGAAATCAGGTGAAAGTGGAAATATTTACCTCTATCTGCGTATGTGAAATACGCATCCCCGCATCATGTGCTCACGTCTCATAGAAACTTACAAGTATTTAAAACTTGACAAGGGCAAAGCTGGCGGCCTGCGTTAGCGCCCGCCCGCCCCGGCCCCGACACCGTGCACAGAGCTGGCGGCAGGGCTGTCAGGGGCAGCAGGCGGCTCCGAGCGAGGCCCAGGGAGGACGGGGCAGGCTGGCGGCTCCGTCGCGGGGGGACCGCGTCCTGCGCAATCCCTACGCCGGCCTCCGCATCCACATGGCCGCGCCCTGTCCCGGGGGGTGCGGGGGCGGCTGACGGGTCTCGGGGAGCGTCAGGACCCGACGGGAGCCAGCGGCCTGGGCCAGGTGGAGAAGAGCCCCTCCGCCCACGCCTGCACCCCACTGCGTTCACGCTCCGTCCGTGTCTGCACACATCTTTTTAATTGCTTATCAAATGCATAGTTATTGTATCGTAAAATCTTCAAAGCCATTCCGCAGTCCCATCCACTTGCCCGGATGAACCGTTACCGGATGATCTATCATAATGGATTATGCTAATCGCCGGTTAATAGCTCGGCCGGTTTTCGCCGCAACACCATTAAGACGCAGCAGCCCCCTGGACGGAGGTGGGGGGCGGTTTATATGGCAGGGAAGCGGCGGAGGCTCGACAGGCCGGGAAATCATGACGGACGCGCCGAAGACTAAAGAAACACTCAGTTAAATTATTTATGCGTTAATCAAAGCCGCAGTCCCGCAGGGACTCCTCCACTCACCCCGAACGGTTTCGGGGGTCTGCGCTGGACCCGCCGCCTCCACGTGGGGGGAGCCTGCACTTCTCTCACCCCGCGACCCCCACTCATGGCACCCGCCAGCGAGACCCACCGCAGGGCCTGGAGGGGGGCGGGGGGGGCTCCCCTCTGCGCTCATTTCCCCCGTGTCACCGTGACGAGGTCCCGTGTGATGACATCTCACACCTACGGGCCAAGAATGAATCTCAGAGGCTACCGATTGTCTCAAACCCTGCCAGTGACTGCTTCCCTTATTGCTGCTGTTTAAGTCTCAGCACCCCTGGGTTCAACACACAGTGCGCTGAGCATGTCACGGAGCGTTCGGGGTGCGGGGGGTGGTGGCCCAGATGCCACCCCCGTGGCCCCGCCCTGCGCCTCCCCCCAGATTCCTCCATGACTGAGCTGGGCCCGGATGAGACGGGAGTTCTTAGGCTCCACACGGTCGCTGCCCACAGCTCAGTTGCCATGGACCCCGCTTCCCGCGGGTGCGGGGCGGAGCCCCATTCTGGGGTCACGGGGACGGCCACGCACACCACGCCAGCTCTGCACAGACGACACAGACAGCGCTTATCCGTCACGTACGCTCACAGTCACGAACCCCCCGGGCCGCACACGGGCTGGGCCTCCGAGTGCACCGAACCCCACCAGCGCTGGGGGGCCGGCGGCCCCGGTTCCCGCAGCAGGATATGGCGGGTGTGCGGCCGGCCACAGAGGCCGGCGGGGACCCAGCTCCTGGGGTAAGCGGGCTCCGTGTCCGGTCCCCAAGTCCCAGTGTGGAGCAGGGAGACCTCACGCCAACAGCACAGCCGGGGGGCCCTGCAGGGGGGGCCCTGAAACCCCGTTTCGCAGACGTCCCGGCAGCTCGTGACGCCGGCCTTCGCTCTAGCTGCCGCGGCGCAGACGTCACGCCCCGGCCCTGCAGGTCCTCTGCGCGCGACGCGACGGAGGCGCACGCCAAGTTGCGCCCTCGTACCGAGCGCGACCCAGCGGCTCCGCACGACGCGACCCCGGACTCCGGCGGGAGCCACACGGAGCCTGCGCGGTGCGCGCGGTCTGAGCACGAGGCCGTCGTGAGGTGCCGTGCGGCGCAGGAAGTGGGAGGCTGTGCAGAGCCCCCCTCCCGAGAGCAGCCCTAACCCCGAGAGCAGCACGGGGGCCTGCGGTGCAGGAGCGGGGAGTGGGGGGCTGCGCAGAGCCCCCCTCCCGAGAGCAGCCCTAACCCCGAGAGCAGCCCGGGGGCCTGCGGTGCAGGCGCGGGGAGTGGGGGGCTGTGCTGAGCCCCCCTCCCGAGAGCAGCCCTAACCCCGAGAGCAGCACGGGGGCCTGCGGTGCAGGCGCGGGAAGTGGGGGGCTGTGCTGAGCGCGCTACCCGAGGACAGGGGAGGCGGCAGCACTCACGCGTCGGGGGCGGGGGGGGCGGAGGCCGAGACGCACATGGACGCCGGGCACCTGCTCTCGGTCATTCGCTCACTGCTGACGGAATGGTGGATCGACGGATCGATCGGCTGCGGCTCAGACAGTGTCGCCGGCGACGAAGACGGGAAAGCACGGGCGCGGCGGGTCGTCGACGCCCCGCAGAGCGGAGCAACGTCTGCGAGCGACGCGGCTCTGCGACGCCGCAGGCCTGTCGGAGCCGGCGCGCAGCCGCGGTGCCGGGCGTGGCCGGAGCCGCCGCCGCTCTTCCTTGCACCGCTGTGGCTCGTCCGGGCGTCACTAACGCAGGAAAGTGCAGGGCGGGGGGCGCGGCGACCCTCGGCATTTCTGCTCAGTGGTAAACCCGCAACGGGTTAGGAGCAGAGCCGCACGGTCACTCCCGCACACCCGGACGCCTGCAGTGTGGCCGCGGGCGTGCTCAGCGGACACAGGCGGATTCTCAGAGGCGGCGGGCAGGCGCCACCATCTGCTCCTCTGGCCTGTCGCTCGGGGACCGCCGCGGCCGCCGATGTCCGCAGGCAACGCATCCCGCGGCCGGGCCCTTCCTCCTGAGTCTCCTGCGTGATGAATAAAAACATGAAATTAGTTTCATGTCAGAGGAACAACCCCTAAGACACTTGTAACCAATCATTACGATTTCTACGCCGTCTGAGTCGTCAGTTTGCGAAGCTCAGGCCCGAGACGCCCGTGCTTATGGGCTCGGGCACCGCCGCCCGCCCGGGAGCTGGCGCCCGCGAAGCCCAGTCTCTCCTCCGCGGTCGGGGTCATCCACTGCGGGGGGTCGCAGAGGACTGACGGGGACACCCGACAGAGGAAACAGCTACGTGCCAGGCAGACGCCAGGCACCGTCCGGTGACGCCCCCCAGGGAGACAAGGCAATGTCGGCAGAGACTTGCACGAGGGCCACACCCTCCACGCCCGGATCGAGCCTCGCCCTTCCGGGGGGACGAACCCGCCGCGCAAGCGGAGGCTGGCGACAGGGAACCCACGCCCGCCGGGCCTCGAACACTGTCGCCCGTTCAACCTCATTGTTACAACGTTTGTAATTCCTGTTGACACGGGTGAGCTTCCTGCAAAATCGTTTGGTGTCACGAAACCTATGGGTGACGTGCAGTGACGACTCCGTGCGTGAGAATCGGGGACGGCGTCTCCAACAGGCAGTCACCCCGTCCCCTGCCCCACGACTCTGCTTCCCGTGGTCTCGCGGACCCAGGATCGAACACAGCGGCCAGGAGCGCGTGGAGCCTTCCGCAGGTCGGCACGTCGCCCGCCGCAAGCTGCGCCCGCCCCGCGCTGGGACGCGCAGTCTCTCTCTGCCTGGGAATCAGGGAGCTGGGACCGACAGGGGCACCCCTTTTCTCCACCAGCTGTATTGACCCTGGTGTGCAATGCGGCTTTCCACACCCTCGAGGTGCGAGGCCTGCCTTCCACACCCAGCTGGGCGCCTGGGGCCTCCCCACAATGCCCCCACCCGACGTCCACAGCACAGAGACGCCCCCTCCCCCGCGACGTGCCGGCTTCGCAGCTCAGCGGTGCCTCCCCTCGCTCCAGCACCGGACACCTTGCTCCTTCTTGGGGCTCGCTCCTGTTCCAGCTCTTTGCAGACTTATAATTAGTCAGAACTTCTAATGGCAACGTGATCCAAAAACCTAAAACCGCTGACATACCCCCGGGCTCATCAAAGAGGATGTATTCACGTCAGGGCTTCAGATTTTTCTCTTAATGATTTGCTAACAATTTATGGGTTCAGATTCAAAAGAATGACAACAATAAAAACCTATTGAAGAATTTCTCTTAATTATAGAAAAATTGCTTCATAAATATTGAAATATGTTCTTATTTGCTAATGCCCTGATTTTCTATACTTGGGCACAGTCCAAACACAATTATTTGGTGATTAATCTATTTTTTAAACTTTCCGTTCATTATTCTTTTGATGAAAGTTTACCTAAGCGAAGATCACACGGAGCCGGTAGAAAAAGAAAGTGGAATAAGAGATCATCCCATGAATACAAGAAGAAGACAAGAAAAGCATGTCACCGTGTTGACTGAGTAGAACTATATTTTTCTGGGGCAGGTTGGGTATCGGCTTGGCCTCCTATTTGGCTGTGTTCATCACCGATCAACAGAAA
>CM053505.1:38431-70701 GCA_028627145.1 Eidolon dupreanum | reverse complement strand
CAGTCCAGGACAGCGACAGAGACCGCGGCAGACGAGAAGTGCCATCTCAAGCCCCGAGCGTTTGTTTGACCGGCTCCGTGATCCCAGGACGTGCGTGGCAGGCCGCATGCACAGGCGGGAACGCGGGCGGCGGAGGGCGACGCGCGCCCGGGCTGCACGCAGCGCCGGGTCCCCGGGCGCGCGGACGCTGCGTGGAGGCGGCCCGCGTGGCCTGGCATCACTTGCTGTCTCTTCCGCACGGTCTCTGCGACGGTGTGGCGGGGTCGTGCGGCCGAGGGCCCGCAGGCTGCCGGGCGAGGAGGGGCGGAGAGCGGGCCGCGGCGCGGGCTGGGGCGCGGGGCGGGCGGCGCGTCAGAGCCCCAGCGCCTCCGCGTGCTTGCGCGCCTTCAGCCGCAGGTCGGCGATGCTGGAGTTCTTACTGTTGCTCTTGGCTGCCGCGGCCACCACCGCGGCGGCCGACGCCGACTCGGCCAGCGACGCGATGGGCAGCCCGAAGGGCGGCGGCGGGAACATCAGGTAGGGCGCGTGCGCCGCGAGGTGCGGGTGCAGGTGCGGGTGCGCGTGCGCCACGCCTTCCAGCTGCAGCTGCGCCTGCACCTGCGGACAGAGCGGACAGAGCGGCGCGCTTAGGGCACCGCACGGCCGGGGCTGGCTCCCCTCGCGGGGAGCTGTCACCCGCTCCCCCACGCCAGGGACCTCCACCCACTGTCCTGTGGACCACGTGCCCGGACCCAGCACTGGCCCCTTGGACAAAGCCAGAGCAGGGGACGCCACGCACCCTGCGCCCACCCCTGGATGGTGCCCACGCTCAGGTCCTCCGGGCCACTGGGGTGTCCCCAGCTGGCACCCCAGGTCCTCTGTTTGACCTGTGACACATCCTAAACTCTGGATCAGGACTTTGGCCGGGGCCTCCCCTGCGCCCCCTCCCAGGGACTCCCCGAATCCACAAGGGGCACAGCCAAGTCTGCGGGCTCCTATGCCTAATTTCATGAGGGCCTGATGGCTGACCCCATGTCGGGACAACTGTCCCTGAGGGACCCTCCATGCCCTGGAGAAGGGAGCTGTGAGGGGCGCAGGCAGCAGAAGTGGGGGGTGAGCCCCAGTGTGCAGGTCACGGCCACCGCCCCACACAGGCGGACCTAGACGCCCCTCCCTCCTCGGCCACCAGAACTGAAAGCATAAGGCTGCCGCCCTCTCCCCCCCCCCACTTTTCTCCCAGGTGACTGTTTACATCACACACGGCCAGGATGACCAGCCACGGCCCCTGCTGTGCCCAGCACCCCTGCTCCGCCTGCGCCCGCACCCCCATCACCCACGTGGGGCCCCCACGGCCTTGCCCAGTCCTGCGCTGAAGCGGGGTAGGGGGCAAGTGGGTGCCGCGCTCTCCAGCTGGGGGCCTCGAGCCCCCGCCGTCCCGCCACCCACCGCCTGGTCCCGGGCAGGCCTCGCTCCATGGCTCCATGTCCACGCAGGGCGCCCCGAGCTCTGGGCTCTCCCAACTGTGAGAGCTGCTCCAGACACCCCCAATTCTGAGGTGCGAGGCGAGTCCAGGTCCAGGAGGGGCTCGCACACCCCTACCCAAGGCTCTGAGCACGTTGGGGGGTTAGGGGGTGTCGACACCGCCCCCCGCCCCCAAGTGCGGGCATCGCCCGCCCCACAGGCTGCAGGCGCGAGGCGGTGGGTGGCTCCTGAGTAGGTGGGATTTTCTTCCCTCCGATTTTTGTAAAACCGTGTTTGGGTTTATGACCTGGCCCTCCCGAAGGTGACTCTTGGAGTTTTATGGCGTGATTTTAACGCGTGCCAACGGGTCTATAAATGCGCTCTTGTAAAAGCGGCCCCCTTTCTTCCGCGCGGGCGGGGGGAGCAGGGGGAGCCGGCGGGGGAGGGGAGGGGCGGGGGAGGCGGAGGGCCCGCGCGCCGCAGGGAAACGGGCTACCTGTTGGAAAGGCATCCGCAAGGCGCCCATGTTCACGTAGGGCGCCACCCTGCAGGCGTCCAGGTGGCTGGCCGTGCCCAGGATAACGCCTGCAAGGAAAGACACGAGGCATGAAGGCCGCGCACTCGCCCCGCACCCCGCCTCCACGCGCCGCCCGCACCCACCTTTGTGCATCTGGTTCTCCTGTTTGCGGCATTTGGCTCTGCGATTCTGGAACCAGACCTGGGACGAAGCAGAGAGACACGCGCGGCGGGGTGAGCCGACCCCCCGGGAGCGAAGGCTGCGCCCCGCGGATGCCGGAGGCGCGCGCGGCCCAGGGCGCCAAGGGCGCGGCCGCACTAGGACCGGGCCCGGAAGTGCCGTGGCCCGGAAGCGTCCTGCCACCCTCGTCCCCACCGCTCCCCAGCCCTGGGTCCCTGGGAAGAGACTCGGAATTGTCACGCTCACTTCTGGGCCCTCCCGGGTCCCCTCAGTGAGGCAGGACCATGACAAGCAAACGTTTAAAGCGAAATAGACGCTTCCGGGACAATGGTAGACTCGAGAACTTTGCACCCTTTCGTGTGAGGGTCTCCCTTACCCCCCCCCCCGCCCACCGCCAGCTGACCTCCCACTTTTGGGATCCAACCACAAAGGAAAGGGGCTCGCAGGTGGATAAATAGCTCAGAATCTGGGCCCCTGCTCACTGGCGCCTGGAACGCCCAGGCCAGAAAGTTCCAGGTCCTCCGTGTACCCCTGGGAAGCCTGGAGGTCCCCGGGAATACTAGAGTCATGACCTTGCTCCATCCACGACGACCCGGAGCTCCCAAAACGCAGCCTTGGCACCGAGGGCGCTCTGTCCTGAGGACTTCTAATGTCTGATCAGGAATTTGCATGGGGGAGGGGGGACCCTAGCCTGGCCCACAAGGTTCACAAGCCGCACGTGGAGATTTGGGTGCAAAGGCGCCCCTCCCCCACACCCCCTCCTCACTCTTCCTATTCACACCTCCCTGCTCTGCAGAACCACCCTGGTACTTGAACACCGTGGCGCTCCCGGCGCTGATGAAATCTGGAGCCATCTCCCCCCTCCCCACCCCACCCCCGCGCCCGTGTTCACAGCCGTTCAGTTTTGGCCTGGCTGGTTCCCTCCCTCACTCGCCCTAGTGCGGGATGCTGGTTCCCAAGCTTCCCCCGCACCCGCTCTGCCGGTGGCGGGGTGCACACCACACCACTCCACGCAGAGCTGGAGCCCGCCCCCCGGGGACCCTCGGCAAGCCCTGGAGGCTGGAAGCATGCGACCAAGGAACCTCAACTTTCCGTCCCTAAGAAACAGTTTTGCGCCCCCGGCTGAGCCATCTGCCCAGCGCCTCAGAGCTGACTTTCCAGAACTCTCCAAAGCTCATCCCAGCAGGCTGTAAGGAGGCAGGAAAAGTTTTATGTGTTCCCCTAGAAAGTAATTCTAAAAATGCATCTGCCCCCCCACACACACACACAACCTACACGTTGAAACCCACAAATCATTGCTCTTTTTCCAAAGCCCTCAGTTCCTGCAGCCCCTACAAGTGGTGCCCGGACCCCTTCCCGCCATCGGGGTGCCTCCCTCTCCCAGGGCCTGGTACCCTGCTGGTCCCGGGGTGAGCAAAGCCAGACGCACCAATTCTGCCCCCCACCTGGAGGCACGCCTTCCACAAACAGAATCCTATTTAAATCTGGAAAGCAAGGCCCACTTCCCCTTCAGCGGCAGCGGAAAGGGGGGGGGGGATTATGAAGAATAAAAGTGATGAATTAGCCGCTGCGTTCAGCGATAATAAATCAGTCTTGGGCTGATGCCGATCAATTCCAATTAGTCGTGAATATGCTAAGTAAAGCGTCCGACACTGGTTTAGACAGTTATTTCTTCATTAAGGACCAGTCGCTGATTCTTTTCACAAACGCTGTAATCTGATTTCCTTTTGATTTCCATTACAGACAGTGAATAATGACATTTAATTTAGCTCTGCGCCATAAACCCAAAGATATTTCTTGTAATTAAATTACCGCCTGCTCCTCGGCGCGGTCTCATAACTTTCTATTATAACCGTGACAGCTGGGCGGCGGGAGCTCGCGAGCAGGACTAAAAATAAAAGGTTAATAAGGCCTCGCTTCTCGGGGCCTCAATTTATTTAGAGCAAATTTCCACACGAAATTGAAACCCTATCCTCCAACAACACGCCGCGGCAGAAAGGATGGCCCAGCGTCAGAGGCGGCGGGGAGACACAGTTCATTTTCACCCCGTTGTTTCTCCTAATTCCCGCCGCAGCCCCCAGGACGTCCGCACGCATGGCCGGCGCGGTCCGCTACTTGGTTTTTACGAGCACTGTCTGCCCTCTCTTCATTTCCGCGGGGTCCTTTCTCCCTGCGGCCAAACCGGTTTCTCTCACTCCGTGTTCGTTTTTATTATTCTCTGCAGCCGTGAAATTTCAATTGGCCTCTGCAGGGACAGGCACCGCGTTCTCCCCCTTGTATTTTCGGGCTTTCCGAGGACCTGCGGCCACCCAGGAATCGACATCCCGCCCCTCGGTGGGGTCCTGCCGAGGCCGCTGCAGTAATAGACTACTGGACGGAAGACTGCGGAATTCAATTACAAGTAATTTATTTTTATAGAAACAGTCCATCAAGGCCCGGGAGATATTACCCATCCCGGGCAGAGAGACACCGTGAGATGACATCAAAGTTGATGTCCCCTCCAGCAAAAGTTTAATCTTTTCATTAATTTATATGGTGCAGCCCAATCCGTCTTCCCCAGAAGTGTGGCGGCCAGTGGGGAGAGCCACCCTCGGTGGTCACCTCCTCCGGCCTGGGCCACAGACGCCTCGCCCGATTCGTCCGAAGCAAGGTCTCCAGAGCACGTCTGCCTGTTGGTCATGCCTGTGCGGGAAGGCCGTGGGGACCGCCGTCCCTGGTCCCTGACGGAGGCTGTGCAAGTCCCCGGGGAGGGAGGCGTTTCACCCTAACGCAGCCTTTTTTTTTTTTTTTTTTTTTTTTAATCGCAGTGGCATGGAAAAAGGGAACAGGCTTGGGAGCAAAAAATATATATATTTTTTAATGTTCTTGGTCAAACTGAAGATTTCGTAAAACACAATCTGTGAAACACGTTTGTATTTTCGTTGCATGAAGAAAACCCGGGGGGAGTTGCGTCGGAAGCTGTGGGCCCCTCAACGCAAAACAAACCCGGGGCTTCAAAGCCCTTCGCTTCTCACGGGCTCCTCCCCGCGCGATCACATTAATTCAATTTATTTAACACCCGGTCCCCGGAGCCCCCGAGCCCGGCCTCTGCTCCTTGTCTCCGGGGCCCTGCTGTCCGGCTCGGCACCGTGAGAACGCCGGGAGGCCCCCCTTTCCACGCCGACCTCGCAGGCGTGGTCCGCGGTACCCGGGGAAGCCACCTGGCCGCGGACCGCCGTTAGGCTCCCCCGGCGGTCCAGTCATACCCTGAACTCCCCGATGACGCGCCCCAGAAAGGCTCGGCCGAGCGCCCCTCTGCGCACACCCGGGGCGCCCGCAGGCCGGAGCCCGCCAGATGGGGCGTCAGGAATTCGTGCGCCCGCGCCCCCTCCTCGGGCCTGCGCGCCGCGCTAATCCGGCCCCGCGCGGGCAGCGGCCGTGTTCATGCAGATGCCCGCGAGCGAGGCTGTCCCCACCCCGGCCCTCGCCCCGCGCCCCGGCTCCGCGCTCCTTGCGGGGGAAGGAGCAGGCGGGAGAAGAGGGCAGAGGAGGCGAGAAGCGCAAACGGTGGAACTGCGGGGAAGGAGCGACGCGAGGTCCCAGACCCGGCGCGGCGGGCCAGGCAGAGCACGTGGCCCCGGCGAGACGCGGGCGCCGCGCGCGCCCGGCCCTGGGGAGCCTCGCGAGGGCCGGCGGCGGCGCGCCCGCGCCCCCGCGCCGGGCGTCGTACCTGAACGCGCGCCTCCGAGAGCCCCAGGCGCTGGCTGAGCTCCTCGCGCATGAAGGCGTCGGGGTAGTGCGTCTCGTCGAACAGCCGCTCCAGCTCGTTCAGCTGCTCCAGCGTGAAGTTGGTGCGGCTGCGGCGCTGCTTCAGCTTCGTCTGCCCGTCCTCGTCCTCCGACTTCACGTCCTCGCGCTTCTCCTTGCACTCGTACAGACCTGCCGCGGGCGCGCACAGCGGTCATGAGCCCGGCCCCCGCGCCGCCCCGGCCCGCGCCCCGCGCCCCGCGCCCCGCGCCCCGCGCGCGTGTCGCGCGACCGGGTGCGTCGAGCCCATGAAACGAACTCGAAGGGAAGGCGCGCTCTTTGTCACGACCCGGGCGCTGGCGGCGCCGTGGGTCCTGCCCAGTCTCTGAGTAGTTCCCTCGGTTTTGCAGTTTTTGTCTGTCGACATGTTGACATTCTCTAATCTCTCTCTCAATTTCTCTCTCTCTCTCTCTCTCTCTCTCTCTCTCTCTCTCTCTCTCTCTCTCTCCTCCCATCTCTCTCTCTCTCTCCCCCCATCTCTCTCTCTCCCTTTCTTCCCCTCTCCCTCTCTCCCCCTCTCTCTCTCTCTCTCTTTCGTTAAATATTATTTTTAAGCCAAAGAACCTTCGGTAGAATTTCCCAAGTGTCAGTCCCCGAAGCGCGCGCTCGCAAGCTGCAGGGCAGGCACCGGCCACGCTGGGGACCAAGCCCCGAGAGCCGCTGTCCCCGGCGGCACTGCCAGCCTGGCAGTTGCTCCCTCCAAACGCCCTGAGGCGGGACGCGCGGCCCCACCCTGCGCTCCTTGTTAATGCGCCCTAGGGGGCCCGGAAATGCGCCCAGGAACCTGGCCCGTCTGACCCCCGGTTTGTTGCAGGAAAAAGTGGCACTTTCCTGCGTCCAAAAATTATCAGAGCGTCTGTATTTGCTGGGGGGTGGGGGCGGGAGGCTGCACATCAAGCAGAAAGCTCAGCATTTAGGAGATTCTAATTGACCCAGAAGCCTCTTCTACGTTCGTGACAATGCAGCCCCTCGCCAAGCTCAGGGCTTAAAATAAAAGGTGTCCCCTTCCCCCCAAGGCTGGGGGAGCTGTCTGTCTGTCCACGACCCCTGTGCTTTGCTGGCTGTCCTCTCCCCAGCATAGGGCAGCTGGACACAAGCTAAGAGCGGCCCTGTGTCCTGAGTAGATGTACCCTCACTGTCAAGGACGAGAGGCTGACCTTGAGGGTTGCCTGTGCAAAGAGCCTGGGGTCCCCTCAGTCTGAAACAGTCTGGAAGCTGTGCAGAAGGCCCCCGGGCACCGAACCCAGATGTTTTCAAAGGGGAAGACCCAGAACCTCTGCGGGGGTTGGGGGACTGGGAGCCACCTCGCCCTGCCGCCACCCAGGCTCCCTGGTGGACAGCAGAAGCTGCGCCTGGCTCTGCCACTCGGGACACTTAACCCCAACTGCGTTTTAAATTCCCTTTCACCTGTGAAAGAGATGCTTTTCCCGGGGCCCCCGCTTCTCCCCTAGAGGAAGCCCACTCTTGCAGGCGGGGATTCTCACCCTGCGTGTCCCTCAGGTCTGAGCCTCAGGGACTGGTCCCAGTGGACCAGCTGGCCTTCCAAGTCCCTGAGCACCCTGCAGGCTTTGTGGAATCCACGGGCCTAGTGCCGGGCTCAGTGGCTGCTGCCCAGAGCCACACGGCTCCAGTTTCTCCGGAGCCCAAGGGACCCTCAACTTACGTGTTGCTCGCAAGCTGCAAAGGCCAGCGGGGGGCTCAGCCCGCACGTGTGTGTACCCAGCCGAGGCGAAAGGTGCATTTGAGGGAGTTTGCTCGTCCCTTCCTTCTGCCTCTAGTTCTGCCTTATTCTCTCCGCTTTCCAAAGGCCGCATTTGTACTTTGCTCTCTTCTCAAAGACTGTTGTGCAGGCTCCCATGGGCTTGGGTGCCCGGGGTGACAGCAGATAGGCCTGAGGAGGGGGCTCGGCCTCTAGGAAGGACCGCAGGGACCAGGCAGCTGCCCAAAGTGTCAGCCGCTAGTGCCATAAACCTCTGAAATTAAATGTCTTCCCTGAGTCATGTCTCCACCGAAGCAAATGCTCTTTGTATGGACTACACAGCCAGGTGTGCAACACCAACCCCCAGGCGAGGCAGGCGGCCGCAGGGGCAGCAGCAGTCAGCGGCTCTTCCTAAGCCTCTGCCGGCTTTCTGCTCCCAGGAGGTCACCGCCTCAGGAGGGTGCCTGGGCGAGGTACGTACGGCTTCAAAGCCATGGCCCCTGCACTCTGCCACCAGAGTGTAGGGTCCAGAAGACCAGGAGGCATGGACTTTCTGGGGGAGCCTCACCCCCTCTTGGGGACATCATGACCTCCCTCAACAAGGCAAAGAGCAAAACAAGCAAGCCTCGGATTTCCTCTCTTTGTAAGGAAAACTAGACATTGGCGGCAGTGTCGAACGGCGCCGCCTGAGAAATCTAGCCAGTTTTAGCCCTGTGATTTATCGGTGTCCCTTGTCCTGTTCGGTCAGAGGTCCCCGGGTCGGGCCCACCCTTGCCCAGCTGTGAGACCCTTCTAAACCTGCCTCCCCCCGCCGCCTCCACAACAGAGCGAACAGCGGCGGCGATTTCGGGAAGAGCCGCGGGAAGGAGGCCCAGGACGCGGCTGCCCGCAGCGGGCCGGCCGCGCCGACACCGCCGGGGTACGGCCGACGCGTGCGCGTGGCCACGAGCTTCCCGGGGCCGCTCGCGCCACGTCCGGATCCTGGCCACCTGCGGGCGCGGGACTGGTTTTAATTTACAGGCCCGCGTCAGCCAAGATCAAACCTTCAGGTTCAAGGGGAAGTTTTCCCTAAGCGAAACCAGCGGGGAGGCGGCGAGCGCGTTGCATCCCAGGCCGCGGGTTTCCTGCGGCGGAAGCAGCCGGCGTGGGCGCGGGCCGGGTGTGCGCGCGTCTCTCCTCCGTGCCGTGGGTGTCGCATAAAAGAGCCCGGCCGGCGGGCGGACGCGCGCTCGCAGCCCCGCAGCCTGCCTCGGTTTTCGGGCATATGTCCCCGGATCGACCCCGATCCGGGAAAGTTGGTGCTCGGGCTCCCGGCGGCGGCGCCCGGGGAGGGGCGTCCGCGGGCGGCGCGAGGCCCTCGGCCCGGCGCGTCCTGCCTCCTTCCCGCCTCGCCTCGGCGCTGCTCTCCCCGTTTCCTTTCTTTCTCACGAGAAGAGTGGCGGACGGCAGGGCCTTTCTGTGCGGCCGTGGCTGTGAATTCGGTGGGGGGTGGACCCGAGGGCGAGCCGCGGCGCCCGGGGCCTCCGCGCGCACGGAGCAGGGGCAAGCGGCAGGCTCGGCGGCGGGGACACGCCGCGCCCCGGACCGGCTGCAGCCGGCGCGCGGCGAGCTTACCTTCCGCCGCCCTCCCCGTGCCGAATTCTTTCAGTTTGTCCTTGTCGTTGTCCACGTGGTCCTTAAACAAATGCACCGGGCAGTGGCCGCCGCCTTCCGTCATGTCCTGGAGGTTGGATTCCGAGGTCCCCAGCTCCCGGGAGCGCGCCAGTCCGCTCTCCAAAACTTCCCTGTACGTGATCGAATCCTTCTTGCCGCCGCCGCCGCCGCCGCCGCCGCTGCTCTCCTTGCTTTTCTGGTCAAAAGATTTGGATACAAAAGCCGTGAGCTCCTCCATGGCTGCTCGGGGCTGCCGGGGTGCGCGGGGCGCGGCGGCGCTGGCCGGGAGCCGGGCTGTGGTCCGCACGCCTCCCCGCGCGCGGAGGACGGTCCGTGTGAGGGTAGGTCCCGCCGCCGTTATTTATGCCTTTCAATTTGAGATCTCACTATTTATACACGGCTACCTCCGCCCAACCCCCCGCGCGCCCTGTCTGCAGCAATTACGGCTCCCGGCTCGGCGGGCGCACGCAGAGACGCTATCTCTCCCCCACCTCCAGTCCGGCAATTGGCTTTCTCTTCATTTCATCACTGTTTGGCGTCTGTGCACCTTGGTGCGGAGAGGTAAAGATCGGATTTGCGAGGGGAGACGGGAGAGCGCGCGCGCGCGAGCGGGCGAGAGCAGGTAGCGGCGCTCCAGCCGGGGCTGGCGGAAACGAAACTCGAGGAGGAGTTTGCGGGAGGCGAGGGGGCCCGCACCGCGAGGAGCACAGCCCCGCGCCTGCGACGTGTCTGCGCGAGATGTGCCGGCGCGCGGCGGGGTGGACAGGCCGGGGCTCCCGGGCGGCGGCGGCGCGGGAGCGCGGGCCAGGATCGACTCCAAGTTGGAGTTGCGGTCGGATTGCGGTCTGGACGGGTCAGAGAGGCCCGCGGGGCCCGCGGGTGGAGCGCGATTGGGGAGCAGCTCCAGAGCCCCGAGAGTGCGACGAAGGGGCCCAGGTCTACCCCACCGGGAACGCCGGAGTCTCGGCGGCGACGGGGAGGCACGCCGCGGAGGCCGGGGACAGGGGCGCTGCCTGGCCACGGGCGGCCGCAGCGCGGTGGTCGGGACGCGGAAGTGCCCGCGGGCCGCTGCGAGGACCGGCTTGAGGACGGCCGTGTCTGGGGCACGCGTCAGCCCCCTCTGTGGGGGGGGGGGCGATGCCGCCCTCTTTAGAGCCTTCTGTCAACCTGGTGTCTGCGACAGTGATGGGGGGTCACGCACATTTGGGGCCGTGTCCCCGTTTCCGTGACCAGCCCCTTTTCAGACTCCCCTCTGCGGGGCGCTTCGCAGGAGGCAACTTTCTCAATTACATTACGAAATTCACTTTACAGTCCCGGAAGCCACGCTTGTCATCCTGTCTGCGAAACTCCATCTGCAAATAAAGTTGACTTTTCTCCTTTCCCCTGTTCTATGTAATATCCCCCGTCCCTCCCCCACCCGGCCCCCAGGCTGCAGTTGGAACCAGGCTTTGGGGAGGGTGCAGCGGGCGGCAGGTTCCGGGGAGCTCGGCTTTGCATTTTCTCAAGTTCAGGGGTTTGGTCGTGAGCCCGGGACGAGCCCGCCCCGCGCGGTGCCCAGAAGTCTGTCCGGCCGGGCTCCGCGGACGCTGGACGGTCCTGTCCTGCAGCTCGGAGGAAGGTGGAAGGCTCGTCCGGGTTCCGCGGGGCTCGGGGTCGGGTTCACGCGGGGCTCCCTCGCTCTGGGGGAGGGGGGTCCTGCCGGGGGGCGGGGTAGGAGGAGCAGCGGCCGGAGCTGAAGGAACCTACCGCGCTTTCCGTCCCTACCTCCCCCCATCTGTCCGTCATCTGTCCCTCCATCCCCTCCATCCCCCTCCATCCCCCTCCACGTTCCCTCCCTCCCTCGCTCCCTCGCTCCCTCCATCCCTCTCCGGTTTCTCCTCTCCTCTCCACCCTCCATGCTTCCTCGCAGGGCAGCGCCGGCGTCTCCCGCGCAGACCGGGGCCGCTCGGCCCCGCGCGCGCTGCTCCGAGCTCGGGGATTTGGGAGTCGCAGTCTCTCTCGGACTTCAAAAGCGAAAGGCGAAGAAGCCCTGGCCACTTGACAAACAGGTCTTTGTCACTGCGGCCCTCTAATCAAAGCGGAGGCGCTCGGATATCACACAGAATTACAAATAGCGCCTCATGCATTATGCACGCAGCCGTCTGCGCGGGAGAAGCCCAGGGCGCGGGTTGGGCGCCTGGCGGTCCAGGAGTTGACAGTGTTTGCCTGGGCCGAGCCTGGTACCCCCGCTTCTGACCCCCCCACCCCCGCCCCCGGTTGCCTCTTCCTCCCCAGCTGAGTCTGGCGACCCAGGCCTGCGAGTGAACGTCTCCTGCAGGACATGGCAGCAGAGTGACAGCAGAAAGGGTGGGAGAAGGAGGGGGGGGCGCTCTGGGCCAGAACAACTTTCTGGGGTCCTCAGAGACAGATGGAATTTTCTTGTCCTCACCTCACTGCCGTCTGTCCACCCCTTCAGCCTTAGGTGTGGAGGTCAGTGTCCACAGGGACCTAGCACTGAACCCTCCAAAGTGCTGCCCACCCCCCTTTCCTGCAACCCCCTGGCTCCCCTCTGTAACCCCAGGGACCAGCCCAGACTCCCTTGCAAGGCCGCCCCCACCTCAGACCCCACCCCACACAAGACCAGGGGCTGGCTGCCTCCAGGATCCGCCCAGCGGCCCCACATGTGGCTCTGGACATTGAAGACCCTTAAGCCTGGGAGAGAATTCAAGCCCCCCCCCAACTACAGCCCCATTTTAATTCCCAGTGTTGACAAATGGTTTTGGAATAACCCATCCTAAACGGAAGGGCCCCCACCACGACCCTCCGCAGTCTGGGAGGCCTCGTTTTTCCTAGGACCAGGCGAGCGAGATGACCCGGTCCAAAATCAAACTTTGCCTGGGCCACGAGCAAAGCGGAGGTCTACCTCTCTACCTCTTGAGGACCCAGGAGTGTGACCCCCCTCCCATCCCTGGCCCGGAGCACACAGGCTCCTTCGCTGAGTCCCCTCAAAGACAGAGAACCGAAACGCCTCGTACTAGCATTATTCTTTACCCTGCAGCCCACGCAAAGACTTTCTCCACCACACGCTTTTGCTAATGCGCAAGGCTGCCCCAGGCCTCAGGGCGAGCTCACTGTGAAAAGTGACATTTATGTTGCGCTGCGGGACAGCGGGCGGGAGGCAGGGCGCAGACCCCTCCCCCAGAAGCTGGCCCTGCAAAGTAGGACCAGGAGCGGCGGCAGCGGGTTACAACCGCGTCTCCGCCGTGCAGAACGGGGTGCCCAGACGTCTCTGCAGCGCCTCGGCCGCTCTGCCGGAGCAGACCGGGTTTGGGACGTCTGTGGATAGAAACGAAAGTGTATTTGCTTCGTGAAAACACCAGCAACAAAACAGAAAGAAGTGGGTGCGGGGTGGGGGTTACGAATTAAGCAGGGGGTGGAGGGTTCAAGTTTCCAACGTCGGCTTCACCAAAAAGTTTGCACGCTCCCTGGAGCCCGCGCTGGTCGTGGGTTCGCGGCTGCGTGTCCCTCCGCGCCCGGCTGCCCAAGTCCCGAATGCCCAGCGGCCCTTACCCTCCCGGTCCCGTTGACCTTCCGGCCGGGAGGAGATGCGGAGGCCGAATGCAGCACAAAACAATTAAAATGCCAGGACACCTTGTCCTGGGGACGGAGAAAGGGCCCCGGGCGCGCAGGAAGCCGGGTCTTCCGTGCTGGCTCAGAGGGTCTTCCCTGAATCCCTGACCCCACTCCTCAGGCCACTCAGCGGGAGGCCAGGCTCCCTGCGTCTGTGGCGGGGCTGCACCCCCCACCCCGAGTTCACCCAGCTACGGTCCTGCGGGCCAGGCCGGGCGGGCTCCCAGCCGGCCTCTGGGGACTCGCGCAGGGCCAGAGAGCCGGTCCACAGTGGCTGGGGATGGCTAAAAGCGCCCCCGCCAGCCCCGGGGAACGGAGCGGCCGGAGCAGGCGGGGTGGCTGTGCTGGTGGAGGGCCTTCCTCCGCTTCCTGCGCTCCCCCATCTGCAGAGAAGCGGGCCAGACTTCCGGCGGAGCCCCGCGCGTGAAAGGCGCACTGGGTAACTGTGCGTGTCCACACTCTGGTCCAGCCGACTCCCCGGGAAACTCGGTGCAGAAGCCGGAGACACAGCAGACCCGGCAACCATGTCAGCGGTCCCTTGTCCCGACGGGGGACAAGCCAGGCTGCAGGCGGTGGGCAGGCCCCAGGGGCCGGCTCGGGATGGCAGCAGGAAATCTACGTTGGCGATTTTCGATTTTATAAAATAATCTGATTCCAGTATGTGAATTAGGTACATGTTAATGAATGGCACGTGGGCTCACTGCTCGCGCTCTCTCTCTCTCTCTCTCTCTCTCCCCCCCCCCATCTCATTTACAGTGCCAAGGGAGAGGGGGCAATGAATATTCAAATGTTTAATATTTGCTTTATTTAGTTCCTGACAGGTATGGCTGGCGTTTTCACACTCAGCCCAGGAACAGGGGAGCAGCTCTTGACACGCACGCACTTAGTTTAAACCGGATTGCACGCCCCAGCTCCACTTGCAGCCTCTGAGGCCTGCAGCCCTCGGGGAGGGCAAGGGTCACCGGTCCAGTCAACGTCCCCTCAACCGTCAGCTCAGACCCTCCCAGCCCCAGCGCACCAGGGTCATCCTCGGTCCTCCAGAAACGGAAGAAGCAAATTTCAAGGAATGCCCCTCCATCTGGCCTAGTCCCTCCGCCTCTGAGCCCAAAGACACTTTCCATTAACAAGGACCCGGGGCGTGTGAATGGTTTTCGCTGACTAGCCGGCCTTTCCAACAACAATCCAGCCCTCCCTGCCCATGAAATATTTATCAGGATCGATCAGACGGTCAGGATTTTACAGACGTCTTAACGCATTTCCTAGAGGGGCTCCCCTTACGGTCCTCCCCCTTTTAAATTTAGAACCCCGCTTTGGGGTCTCCCTCCCTGCCTTGTTTATTGATTGACGCAAACATCCGCGTTTCAACTGTGAGGCTAATAGATTTTCATTACGCTGTGCTGTTAATGCAGCCCTCGCCTGCAGAAGATCGATCCCGTGGACAACGGCGACATCTATGATATTAATAAAGCCCGCGATGGGGCGGGCCCTCCGCGGCTGTCCAGGGGGGTGGCCCGCCTCTGGGCCTCCGTGGGCCAGCCCAGAAAATGTAGGCTTATTTTTGTTTCATTTCTTCTCGCTTTTGCTACAAATCCCAGGATTTATGTGGGGGGTTTCTAAAACAGCCCTCACTGCAAAAATGCATTTTTGAAGCACATATTTTGTAGGAAGGAACACTGTTTGCTTTCTGTGGAATTTTTTCTCTCCTTTTTCGCCCTCGTTCTGTACTTTCCAACATATGGTGGACATTAAAGCCTCTCCTTTCAGATTTAATCACAGGACCCTTGCCTTACGTTTTATTTAAGAAAAACATGATTTCTGCGGGGAGGGAAGCAGTTTACCACGGAGGACCGTACATCGTGGCGGGTTTCTGGGGACCTCCGCCAAGCGAACAATGGGGCGCCCGGTGCCGCTCGGGCTGGTTTCTGACCCGGTCCTGTTCCGGGGTGTTTTTTGATTTTATTCCCATTTCTGGCGCAGGGCCGCAGCACAGGACCCGGAAAACGCCAGTTCCTCAAGTTCCTCTCTTCCTCCCACGGAGCACCCCACTGCCAGCTCGCACACCCCGATGGGCCTCTGCCCTTCAGACAACGCGCAGGGCGCCAACGGCCCTGGAGCAAACGGCCATCCAACGGCGGCTCCGAATCCCTCCAACTTCAAAATGCAAATGACGTCACCGACCAGCGCAGGCCAGGGCAACGTTTCCTCCTCCGGGGACAGCGGCCCCCAGGGAGCTCAGGGGGACAGCAGCTGCATCCGCGCGGCGCGGGCGGCGGGTCCCAGGCCTTGGGGCCGCTGTCCCCGCGGGCCATGCTGGACCCGCGCGCGTCCTTCCACCGCGTCCCGGCCCCCGGGAACGCTCCGCGTGTGTCTGTGTGGTCGGCGCCCGCACCTCGTCTACCGCCACGAAGTTTGCAGCGCGGTCAACAAACTGCGAACCCCCACCCCCACCCCCAGACCAAGGAAGGGTGCCGCTTGCTGGAGGAAGCGGGACTCCGAGCTGACTCGTCCTCTTTAGCTAGCGACTTCCGGAGACTGACGGACAGAACCAGCCAGTTTCTACGGAGGAAGAGTCCCCTGCCCCCCATCCTCAGCCTCCTGGGGCTGCCCCAGACCCCAACGGCCCCTTGGGGAGCAGGCCCAGCCTCCTGTGCCAGCCGTGGGGTCAAGCAAGAGCCTCAGGGCGCTGGGAGCCCCCCAAGAAGTCTTGGGGCCCACCCTCCGCCGTCCCTGACCAGCCTCCTGGGCACACCAGGATTGGAACCTGTGGGGTGACCGCTTGTTCTCCCCGCTGCCCCCAGACTGGCCCCTAGTTCAGGTTGCCGCCTCTGGCCACTGGCCCCTCCGTAGGCCACCCCCCAAGGTCAGCCCGTCCCAGACGGCAGGGCTGATCCCTCCTCTCCTCGGGACCCTGCAGGGGAGGGGGCCATTCACCCCACCCCACGAACGAGGCCACCGCCAGGGCAGTTCGCGGGGGCCAGGGGTGTGCGCCCCGCGCGGCTCCACTGGCTCACTTGCCTGCCTATGAGGGGGGCCGGGTGGAACAGGGAGCCCAAGGCCGGAGACGGTGAAGGCGGGAGCAAGAAGGGTAGAGATTTGGGGGGCTTGGGGGTCGAGGCACAGCTGAGCTAATTGGGGAGCTGAGGCGCAGGCCGGGACAGTGCGGGGGAGGGCCCCGGGGCGAGGGGGGCGGGGCGCGCCCGCCTCCGGCCTTTCCACCCGGAGCTCAGCCTCCTGGCCTGAGGCGAAGCTTGGGGCTAGAGGGCTGAGCTGGACCCGCTGGACCCCAGCCAGGAGCCCACCTCGGCGCCCAGGGCGCTCAGCACAGCCCTGCTCCGCTCCCCGCTCCCCGCTCCCCGTTGACCGAGCAGGGGAGGGTGGGGTGCGGGAGGGGAGCCAGCTGCCCGCCTCCTCCCTCCGCGCCAGGAAGGACGCGCTGGAGGAGGCGCACGGACGGCGGGCGGCGGGGCCGGGGCCGGGCCGCTGTCCTGCCCTGGCGGAGGCCCCTCGGATAGAAGCCGCAGCGCGGCTGTTGCCCCGCGCGGCCCCCGTCTGCGTCCGCCGTCCCAGCGGCTGCGGGTCGTGGGTCCTCGGCTGCGCCCACAGCAGCAGGGGCAGCCGATGCCACCACCTCGGCTCCTCGCAGCCAGGAAGCTGCTGTGTGGGGGGAGCTGGCCCCCTGCCCTGGCGCGCGAGGCCAGCTCCGGGTTCACTTCATTCATTCATTCATTCATTCACGCATTCGTTCACCCATCTCTGGCCACAAGGCAGAGTGGCCCCTGGCCCTGACCTGCGCCCACATCTTGAGGCCGGCTGAGTCCGGTTCCACGTCAGCTCTCCCTCTGACGCCGGAAGGAGGAAGTTTCAGAGGGGCTCCAGGAGTGTGGACAGGCCCACACGCACGCACGCACACGCACACACACGCACACACACTGCTGCAGGTCTCGGGTCTGTGCAGGGTTGCAGGGGAGCTGTGCAGGCTGCAGGCCGCGGGCAGCAGCCACACCCCTGGGCTCACGTGGCCCCGTGTCCGGGGTGGGCGAGAAGCCCATGTGCACGGCAGGGAGGCAGCTTCCGACTGCCCAGCTCGCCCGGCACGGCTCCCAGGCTGCCCCACGCCTGCCGTGAGAACACCCTCTGCGGGTCCATAGATTGTCCCCCGGTACTTACAGACCAGCCTGACCAGCAGAGCTGAGGGCCCCCAAAGATGTCTCCAGCTACATCTCTGGCACCTGTGACTGTTTCCTAACTGGGCAAAGGGGACTTTGCACATGTGATTGGATGAGGGACGCGGAGACGGGGCGAAGACCGTGGATTAGGCAGGCGGGTCCGGTGTCGCCACAGGCCCTCGGAGGCTGATGTTGGAGAGGAGGCAGGGGACAGACAGCGAGGCTGCGAGCGTCGGGGGACCCCACCCAGCCCTGCTGCAGGACGTGGCTGGCCCGGGAGCAGCGATCGGCCCTGGGTGACAGCCAGTGGGGAAGACACTTCCGTCCTACAACCCGAGGGACTGAATTTGACCGACACCACGATGAGCTTGGAAGCAGATGTTCCCCAGGGCCCCTGACAGAGCCCATGTCGGTGGACTCCGTAATGGTGGCTTTGGGGAGCCCTGAGCAGACCCCCAGGCTGCCCAGGCTCGTGTCCCAAGACAAGCGCGAGAGGCCGTCACGTCTGCGACCATTCGTTTCAACGGCGATAGGGTTAAAGTGCGCAGCCATGCCGGCTCCCAGCGCCGGCCTCTGGCAGAACTAGAGCCGATGGGACTCCCCGCACGTGGAAAGCCAGGCCCCAGTGGCAGGGAAGAACGGAGGACTTCGGCCCAGACGCTCAAATACTCTGGCCCTGACCAAAGGGCGGGGCGCGGTTTGGGGCCAGGCGTTGCCCGCGGGGGGGGGGGGCGCAATTCACCGGCAGCACCAGCAGCCCTCTGTGGCGCTGAGCATGCTGTGGGATTGGGGAGTCGGGCTTCAGGAAAACAGCACGCTGGACATAATGGACTCATTTGGGGACCCTCAGAAGGAAGGCAGGGCGCATACGGTCACCCGAGGCATGGACGTGGGTGGAGAAGGAGACGGGTCCATCCACTGACCCCAGTCACTCGAGCCATCGGGTGTGTGGGGGGGTCAGGGTGCAGAGAGCAGAGGAAACAGAGAGGGAGTCATTGCTGAGCTGCGAGGGGAACCAAGGGAGGAAGGTTCTGGAAGAACAGGTTTCAGGAAGGACATTAAAAGGATAACAAGAGAGTGTTCCCAACAAGTTGATGCCAACGAGCTCGGCAAGATGAAACGAAGTCCTGGAAAGAGATAAGTCAGCGGAGCTGACACACACTAAACAGAAACCACCAACGGCCCCAACCCGGTCATGATGACGCGGTGTAAGGAATAAAACCCTGCAGCCCACGGCGCTGCGAAGCCCACCACCTAAGGCCGTTCCACACCTTTGTAAAACTCTACCCTCGATCATCTCCAGTTATCTATCTAGGTATCTATCCGTCCTGTCTGTCCGTCTATCATCTATCATCTATCTATCTATCTATCTATCTATCTATCTATCTATCTATCTTTGTATCATCTATGTATCTATGTATCTATCTACCTAGGTAACTAGCTAGCTACCTCTCTCTCTATCTCTCTATCTATCTATCTAATCTATCATTTATTTGCCTCTGGAAGAGATTCAAATCCAGGGGGAGCGTTGGGCACTGCGGAGCTGAGCAGCTCCCCGGCCTCCACCTGCCAGGTGCCGGCACCATGTCCCGCCCCAAGGGTGACAGACAAAGTCCAATGTCCAAGTCTTCACAAACTCCTCCAGCACAAGGGGTGGGAGGGTCACTTCCGAACTCATCGTAGGAAACTCTCTCTGCTCTGATACAAACACCAGACAGAGATGCTACAGGACAGAAGGCCACAGACCAGCACCGGCCGGGAGCATGCGCAGGAAAACCGCCGACAAAATATGAGCAGACTGAGCCCAAGGGCACGCGCAGCAACAGGCCACCCACGGCGACCCAGGCGGGGTCTTCCAGAAGTGCGAGGCTGGGCCAGCACTCGAAAGTCGATCCGAGCAACCCAGGTCGATCCCAGCAACCCAGCTCTCAATCAACTGCAGGGGAAACTGCGTGAATATCTTAAGAGATACGACCAAAGGAGGGGATGTCCCGAAGGGGACCCCAGGGCTGGCTCTGTGACCTCCAGAGAGAGCTGTGAAGACCACGAGCGGATGGTCGAGAAAGGTCTTAGCTCCGCGCTCCCCACCTCTTCTCCCCTCCCACAGCCGACATTCTGCAGACCTTTTCCTGGGCCACACTCTCTTTTCCTGTGTCTCCAACACGAGCAGGCCATTTTGCAAACCATCTTCTATCATCCGCTGATGCTGCATCCACCCCGAGGCTCGCAGGAGCCACTCGGCTTGGTCGCGCCCCCTCTGGAGTGGGTGCAGCGGCAGGTGTCTGAGAGGAAGCGGGAGCCTCCTGCACCGTGTTGAGGTGGCAGAGTCGGGGGTGACCTGCTTCTCTGTTCAGGGGCAGGGCGGAGTGGCCCGAATCCCAAGGTGACCTTGGAGGGGCCACGTCCTGAGGCAGCTGGAGGCCAGCAGGTGCCCCTTGCACGGTCGCGGGGTGGGGGGGGGTGAAGGACAGTGACCCCGGGGGCGTGGTCTGGCCCGGCATTTGCGGCGTAACGCCCGGCGGTGGACGCCGTGCTGCAGGTCTGGGGAAGAAGGAGGGCGGGGGCACCCAGCCCCCCGCAGGGGACGTTTAAGTGATTCTGGGAGGTGCGCTTTGGGAATCGTGCAGCTGACGAGGGCGTCCTGACCCTGGCCTTTGCCTGTCGTCCACTCACAAGCGCCCCGCGGTTCCGCCCTCGATGGCGGCGTCCAGTCGAAAGTGGCTCGTGCTGTGAGTAGCAGCTGCCGTGCAGGCTTCGCTGCCGCATCTTCCCGATGTCAATTCCACCAGGAAGTCCCCCGGGAGGTCACAGCGAGGGGGCAGAGTGGCTGCAGGGACGTCAGGGACAGCGTGGGGCGGGGCCTGATGAACCGCCTCCGTCTGCCGCGGTCACATAGCCACCCCTTCGAAGCAGATCTCACCCATCCCGGAAGAAAGAGCCTCGCGGTGTCTTTGTCACCGCTTGCCACTCCCTCCCCACGGCTTTGGTTTCTAGGGCCTTCCAGGAGCCTTGTCACAGGGCTGGACGCACCGCCTGGGCGCTGCCGAAGACTGCCGTCTTTGCACCGCGGGAGATGCCGCCTCCGGCCCCCGTTCCCCAGCGGCGGGAGCTGTCCTTGTCACCCTTGCGGACACCCGTTCCTGACGCAGAGAGCAGGGAGCCCGCCGTGCTGCGTCACCCGCCGCGGTCAGGCGCCGGTCGCCACCAGGCTGCACGGAGTCTCTCCGCCTGGCACGGGTGGCACTCGGGTCACTCGCTCTGTGGGGCGGGGACTGTCCTGTGCGTCAGGACCCGATGTCTGGTCACCCGTCCACTGCCTCCCACTGTGACAAGGAAACACATCTCTAGACATCGCTGGTTGTCCCCTAAGGAACGGCAGCATACCCTTCGGTTTGGATCACTTCCAGGACAGGTAGGAAGGGGGCTGGGTGGGTACAGATGATGATAGATGATAGATAGATAGATAGATAGATAGATAGATAGATAGATAGATAGATATAGATGATAGATAGATGATACACTGGATGGGTGAATGGATGGATAGATAGGTAGATGATAGATATGATATATGATAGATAATAGGTGATAGACATGTTAGGTATGACGGGTGGTGATAAATATGGTACAATTGAGCAGGAGATCCGCTACACAGATGGACAAATGATTGGGCGATGATGGAGATGCTGGGCGGAGTCAATCACGCAAAGGCATCGTTCACGTTTGGAGCTAACCCACTCACTGTCTGCCGTGGGGCGCCCTGCGGGGTGTTGAGCACCCTCCCTGTGCTCTCCACCCAGCCCCTGCCCCCAGGGTGACCACAGACAAAGTCTCCAGACTTCACCAAGTGTCGCCGCCGGCACGGGTCACCATTTTTGCGCAGATACCTCAGTACGAGTGCGCACTTGTTTGTGTCCTCAGAAGGACACCCCCACTTTGTCGAGGGCTCCCCTGTCCCGGCCGCGCGCTCGTGGAGTCTTCCAGGCTTCATCTGGTCTGTCAGCACGGCGCGCACGGCGCACACGAGCGTCCTCACCTCACGGGAGCAGCACGGAAGGGTCCTGGGAGTCAAGGACCTCGAGCCGGGGACGCGGCCGCGCATGGGAGAGTGGGACGCCTCCGCGCTGTGCGCACCTCCCAGCTCGCGCGCCCCAACCTCGGCGCCTCAGCAGGGGTGGGACTGGGCGTGGGGACGGGCTGCAGCAGGGGAGGAGCGGTGACCGTGTGTCTGCGTGTGGCAGGGGCGCCCTCTGCCACCTGAAACAGCCCTGAGCCCCCCAGCAGCTCCACGAGCCGGAGCCGGGACAGCGGGGTGCTGCGTGCAGAGGCGCGTGCGCAGACCAGGGCGGGGTCCCCATTCCTCTGCCGGACGCGCAGCCGCGCAGATCAGCCGCCTCCGAGAAGCCACCGGACACGCAAAGCGGAAACCCTGCTCCCCTTCTCTCTCCGCGACCCCTCCATTCCAAAACCTGCCTTCTCCCGCCTCCCGCCCGGAAAACTTCCAAAATAGTCCCTTTAAGAACGTGCTGGCGTTCCGGCGTGACTTCCGTGCACGTAGGTCACACGCGGCGCGACAGTTTCGGGTGGAGACACCGGCGGCAGCTTCGTGACATGAGTGTGCCCCCGCGTCGGATCGCGCATGCTGCTGTCCTTGGCCGTCCGTCAGAGTCCCCCGCGTCGCCAGCGCTTCCTGGCTCGGCAGAGGCCTGACACGGGGACAGACCCGGACAACAAAGCCTCCAGAAAAGGACCATGTGTCCAGCAACGCCAGCTACGCTGCACTTTCCTCAAACCGTCAGGCAGTGGCGGGGGGCGCACGGCCGGGCTCTGCCACGCAGGACCCCGCAGCACGTGAGCGGATGACACCCCAGCCCGGCTCAGCCCCGCCGGTGATGGCCTTAGGCCATCCTGGCTGGGGGGGGCGCGGGTCCCGCACACATTTCACCCCCGCCCTGCTGGACCTGACCCCGCAGCCTCCACGGCTGTCACGCTGCCTGCCGTCCGCAGCCTGGGTCTGCCCGGTGGTTCTGAAACCCTCGTCGTTCCCGGCGCGCCTGCGCGCGGAACCCGAAAACACCCCGCCTCGGAGCGCGAAGCAAGCAAAGCAGCAGTCACGCCGGGCCGCGTAGGACACGCGCCCCCTTACACGCCCGTCGTTCACGCCCGCGTCCGCGCACAAGGGCCCGACACGCCCCACACGATCCCCTTGGAGAGAAGCGTCCAAACTCATCCTCAGTGAAACGAAGAAGGGCTGTGACACTTCAAGAGGCCCGTCCCCCTGCAGGGACGTGGTCTGTGTCCTCGGGGAGCTGGGAACAGCCCGGGGTTTTCTATCCATCCCAGTGGGCGGTGGCTCCTGCCTCCTGGAGGAAGTAAAGGCCACCAGAGAAGGGCGCGGATGCAGCTGGTCCGAGGGGCTCGGGGAAGCCACGTGAGCTTGAGCGAAAGATTTCCATCGGAGTCAGCACACTGTAGAAACCGCGCACTTGCCTGAGTTATAAACATTCGTACGCAGGAATGGGCACGAGTATTTATAGAACTGGATTCCTTTAGGAATTTCAGCGGCCGCCCGCAAACCAGCACCGGGAATGTGCAATGCCCCCTCTCCTGTTAGGGTGGGTTGTGGTGGCCTCCCCGGGCACGGCCGTGCCTGCTGCTCCCGTGTCCCTTCTGCTCTTGGCCTCAGGGGGCGTCACCGGGACCCTGGGACTCCATGTCCTGAGTTATTTGTAAGGGTGACCTGCTCTCCCAAATCCGTACTGTTAATTAGGTGATTACCAGCTCCCCGGGGTGCGTGGGCGGACCCAGGAGGACACTTCACATGGAAGGCAGAGGTGGCCGACAATGGACAAGGCTATTTTATCCATGAGGAGGGGACAGGACCATGTGTTCGGGGCTGCGTCCAGGCCGACCTCACCCCTCTGCAGCTGCCCGTCTGCACAGCGGTTTGCAGAGAATTCCCCAGCGTGTCAAGCGGATGTCCCCTGGAACCACACGCAGAGCCAGCAGCCACCGGCGGCAGAAGGCAGGACGTCCACCCCACCGGCGGCCCCGGCCCGGGCAGCCTGCGGGAGCTCTGTGCCTGCACGCACGCTGCCTTCCCGCCGCTCAGCCCGCCAGCCTGCCCATCGAGAATGAGACGAAAATAGAGCAGATCCTTAATTTGTCTTTTTTTTTCCTCTGAGTTACATGTCCCTACTCCTTTCTGCGCCAGAAACATCTGTAAAATTGAAAAAAATCAACTTGCTTGAAGCCGAGTCCCTGTGCTCCCTCGGGTGACGCCCCAAACATTTCAGGGGTGACAAATGGAAAGGGAAGAGCCACAGCATCAAGCAGCGTGCCGACTTCCCGTGTTGTCTCCGTTTTTTTTTTTTTTTTTTTTTTTTTTTTTTTTGAACCATTCTCCCTGACAGTTGAAGAATTTAACTAATGATCTCGGGAAAATAACGCGAAGCATTATTTAAATAACCGGAAAAATCTCTGCTGACCCTCAGCCAATACCCATTTTCCCAAATTAAAGGAAATAGGAAATCGGAGGCCGGAGCTGAGAGCGCGGGCCGAGAGCCTGCAGCCTCGCCGGTGACGTCTTCTGCAGACTGTGGCGTGGGCACAGGGCTGACATGGGTGACGGGCAGGCCTGCCCGTGCCTTCCCCCACCCCCCCGTCTTCTTTTGTTCCTCCTCGAATGTTTTTGGGGGTTCTCTTTAGGGCACTGGGAAACATTTGCCAGCGAGGCAAAAGAGCGGGCTTTTGTCCGAAACAAGTAAGCCGCCTTTGTGCGATCGTTTCCATTGTCTTTTGAAAAGAAATAAGACGCAACCAGGGCTGACGATTGGGGGGTAGGGGGACCCTAGTGGTCATTGCGGCTGCAGAGGTAGCACTAGAGAAAAGAGAGGACAGGGCCCCTCCTCAAGTGCTAAGGCCACTTGCTGCCCCCCGGGAAGAG
Organism: Eidolon dupreanum; assembly: GCA_028627145.1. Taxonomy (NCBI): domain Eukaryota; kingdom Metazoa; phylum Chordata; class Mammalia; order Chiroptera; family Pteropodidae; genus Eidolon; species Eidolon dupreanum. The sequence goes on along the minus strand of CM053505.1, from coordinate 46,708 downwards.
TGACTGGGCTCAAAAGTGACAACTTGTGGACCACTGGATGACACAGGCATTTTCAGGGAAGAAAGAGGACATCTCTGTTTTCACGGGACATAGCGCACAGGGAGAAGTCCCTGTCAACATGGAGGAGGTCAGCGTGATTGTTCCCAAGCCACGGACCACCATGGGTGGCCAGGACACCGGCCGAAGCGAGGGGAGACAGCTGGACCCCCGGGAGGAACCGGCGCTGCCCACGGCCATGTCTCGAACTTGTGGTCCCCAGAACAGAGAGATGACCAACTTCTGCTGTCTGAGTCATGCAGTCCGGGGTGCAGGGTCACTGCAGCCTTAGCGACCTGGCGCAGATGCTAGTCATCACCAGCCCACGCCATGGTCTTCCTCAGCTCCGGCCATCCCAGAGAAGGACCGCACTCCGCGTAGCTTAATTCTGACCGTTCTGCAGGCCGGAAGTCCGAGGTCAGGGTGTCAGCAGGCCAGTTCTGGTGAGAACGTCCTCCTGGCTTGTGCATGGCCACCTTCCTGTGCGTCCTCACTGCGGACGCTTGTCCCTTCAGCTTAGGAGGACGCTGATGCCATCATGGGGGTCTCACCGCGATCCCCACCTCCTCACAGCACCTCAACAGGGGTCACGGCTTCAGCAGGTCGTTGCACGCATGGAGTCAACGACCCTAAAGTGACCGAGGTCCTGCAAACGAGTCCCAAAGGACCTTTATGGAGAAACGGGGGTGCTGCCCGGCGCACGCCAGTGCAGAGAGCTCCCGTTAGGGCTGATAGCACGGGCGCAACGCCCTGCACGCACGCGGCGCCAGCGGTGTAGCGTGCAGACAGAGGGGACACGTCCCGAGCTCGGGGTGCCGCCGCCGCGCGCCGGTGCGCACCCGGCACCACGTGACGAGCAGCTCCGAGACGCGGCACGTGCCATCGCCCGCACTCTCTGCATTTCGCCTCAACGAGGAACCTTTCATCCAAAGGCCGTTTCTCAGAGACCCGACGCGGTCTCAGGGTCCGGATGCGGTGACCAGCCTCGCCGCCCCTCGCAGTGGCTGAGTGGGGCGTGGTCACTCCGTGCCCCTGGAAAGTGCCCCTGGAAAGTGGGCACTTTATTCCACGGAATTTTTGTGACTTTTCCTAAGCCCACAGGGACAAAGCTCCCCAATACACTTAATTTTTTTTTAAGTTATTACAATACTTTGGTGTACATTGCTTAGATTTGTTTGCTGTGTATCTTTCTCTCTTTTCTTAAAACAGCTTTATTGGGGTCTTGTTCCCGAACCGGACGATTCAGCCGCTTAAAGGGTACCACTCTGTGGATATCCAGAGTGGTACAAACGCTGTCACACTCGGTTTTAGAGAATTTCCATCAGCCCCAAAAGACACATCACCCGCGGCCCTCCACCTCGGTCCCCGCCCAGCGGCCTCGGTGCCCATCGAGCGCGAATCCATCCGCCGGCCGCGCGGGCGTCCGCGTCCCCGGCACCGCGTCCGCGTCCCACGCACCGCGTCCGCGTCCCACGCACCGCGTCCGCGTCCCACGCACCGCGTCCGCGTCCCGGGCACCGCGTCCGCATCCCGGACCCCGCGGCCTAACAGAGTCGCGCGTCGTGCGGTCCCACTGCCCGCTCCTCATCCGGGAGAGCAAACAGGTCCCGGGCGTGGAGAGCTGCGGCGAGAAGAACGTGGCCTTATTCTATCACATCCGACAAAGCTCTACCTATCCATTAAAACAGGGGCACTGCAGGAGTGTGACGCTCGTCTGCCCCGCGGGCAGGGACCGCGTCTCTGTCAAATCCGGGCCGGCTCCCGACTCGCACTGGGGCCCCCGGCGCCTGCAGCGTTTCGGGTTTTAATGGCCTTCCTCCTCTGTCCGCCTCGGCCGCACTTCATTTCATTGTTTAATGCTTTCTGAGGATTTTCTGCGGCACAGTTTACGGAATGGCAGCCCCCCCCCCCCTGCCCACTTTCCTGCAAATGGCCACTTAGTGTCAGGAAGCCCCTGGAAGCCAGTTGCTCTCTGCTTGTCCAGGAGAAATGACAACAGAGTTCTTCTGTAATTTGTGTCTTTTTCTTGGCCCGTGTTCCCTTGGGAGGTGCAGACTCGGCCGGCGAGACGCGTTTGCAGCTCCGACCAGGCGTCTGCGAGCCGTCATTCATGGGGCGTGCTGAGTCCACCGAGGGCGGAGAAGCAAGTTTCACTCCCGCATGCGGATCGGGTCCTGGGAGACTTTAAAGTGGCCTTGGAGAGAGGGGGGCGCTCAGGGGGAGACCACTGTTTCATTGGGAGCGCTCTCGCCCCCATAGGTGGTGCATTTCAGCTGCCTTCAGGAGAAAGAAGAAAACTTAGGATCTTAGTATTTGCCTCGGGGGACCAGGATTCCCAGAGCAGACCAAGCACCGAGGCACCTGTGGGGATCAACCAACGACGTGGCCCCATCTGCCGCAAATGCACCTCCGGGACACCGTCACCTGCTTCTGCCTCGATGGGAAATTTGTGGGGCGATTTGTCTCAGCCCTGAAAACGGACTGGGACCAGAAAGGTCCAGAAACACAACCGGAAATTTAAAGAATAAAGGAATCCGACCTTTATAATGAAAGCACAAAAATCTCCCACTAAAAGCCAGGAACTCACAAGCAAGGCACGTGTGGCTGGGGTGGGGTGCAGGAGAATGGCCACTGGGGTGGGGCGGAGGGGGACAGCCAGTCCCAAAATGCACCTCCGAGAATGTGCTTATGTTCTGGGACCTCTTATCTTTCTATACAACCCCAGCACCCTCATTTTATTTTTCAGTTGGGAAACAAAACATCTGCACGTGGAATTTCAGCCCTGACGCTCGTCTGCACCCAACACGTCTGTCTTCACGGCCCACGCGTGATGTCTCCGGGAACCCGCAAAAGCGCATGCACTTCACACCTGTGGTTTTTGCTCCACTGCAGTCCGGTTGGCGACTTCGCTTTTTGCAAAAGGCGTCTTTACACCATAGAAGCGGGTAGCGAGCTGGATGGAGAGGAACAGAGAATACAGACCTCTGCTAAGGAAACTGAGTCCCAGGCACTTCCAAAGCTTTGAACCTCGTCCTAAAGCGCAAAGCACACTTGCAGCGACTGTGCCATTGGACTGATCCATGTCCACGTTCTCCCAGGCTGCGGGGCGGTGCTTTAGCTGGGGAGATGGTATGGGACACACTTGTCTTGGCCCAGTGAGCCTGCGGATCTGCACACACAAGAACATATGCAACGAAGCGACACAAAGCACATTGTATCTGCAGAGCTGAGGCTGTATTATCTGCCTGTGAGGACACAGGTGTTACAGTAGCCATTTGAATTTTCACTAAAAAGCAGAAATCAAAGGGATTCAAGGGGTTATTCTGACATAGGATAAACCGCACATAAGTGAGACAGACACCCAGGCAAGTGTTTTGAAGGAGTTTAAGTTCTCTTAAATGATTGAGTTTTCCCAACTTGGCTGCTTAGTAGAGTAGATGATCAAACCTAAAAAATAAATAAATAAACAAACAAACAAACAAACAAACAAACAAGTGAAACTCCACTGATTTGTTTGACTTTTTCTTTTTGCTTTGTAGAAGCTCTTTATATATGATGGTTCTTAAGCCACTGCCTTTCATGCAGGTTCGTGTTTGTTCTCTGTGTGTTGCTTTCCTTTTAACTTTGTTTATCCTACAGTGTGTCGTGATATCTTTAACCGTTTTCCACCATTCTTCTTTGTCCATAAGAAACGGTGATCCACCCTAAAATTATAAAGACACGAGGCAGAATGCTTCCGGCACTTATGTGGGCTTGTCTTCACATCTGCATTCCATTTGGAATTTTTGTGTGGGATTTAAGCTGGTGACCTCACTTAATTTAATCCCACCCACCCCCAGAAATACTCGAGCCATCCAGCCAGCGGCATTATGGAATAATGTACACATCCCCTGCCGACCAGTACAGGCCTGCTGCCCAGACACAGACTCAATTTCCAAATGCCTCTCTCCCCAAATTCGCTGTTCTGTGCTTTAGTATTGGGGGGGGAGGGGGGCAGAGTCATAGCCATGAAATCACTGTATCGAATCTAGAGCTCTGTAAGGGTGTTGATGGACCCACTAAAAGCTTTCCCTGAAAATCGTAGAAATCCGCTTTGTCACCAATGGGGGTTCAGTTTGTGTCCCCCTCAGTATGTCCCCTGGGGGGACCTATTTGAATTTTCTGCAAATATGCATTAGCTGTTGTTTTTAAGTCTAGCCATGGGGCCTGGGGACCAGGTTATTCCTTCAGGACGAAGAGCGTCAGTCCCCAGGGCAGAGATCTGAGCCCCCCAGGGGGAGGAGCCCAGAGCTTGTCCCCCGTCCCAGCGCCTCTCCTGACAGCCCCTCCAGCCCCTCTGGTGAGGCACAGGGCTGTTTACGGAGGAGTGATCATTGTCAAAACACCTCCAGTCGGCTATGAATGTTCAGGCACAGCCGAGAAGGAGTCAGAGCAACTGAGAGGGAGAAAAAATCAAGGCTCGGAATTACCTGTCACCACTGTCGCTGTTTCAGGTGATCGGCGCCCTTAATGAATCCCACACCGTGTCAGCCCGTTTTTTTTTTCCCCCCACCAGCAAGCAAACTCTTCAGGAAAGAGAGAGGCCATGAATGATCGAACGGGCCATTCCTGGTCCCCTGACATGGACCCCGATGTGCCTTCATCCTATGTCAGGGCGTCGGAGAAGGGGAGGGAGGGGCGGGGGGGGGGGCTGCGGACCCCCGAGCACCTGCACAGAACCGTACATTCGTCTGCGAAGAAGGAAGACAACGTGACCGGAAGAGGCTGCTTTTAGGGTGCAAACCCACCTTCCTTTCCATCCTTCCCCACCATCCTTGGGGCTCCCCGGTTAAAGCGAGCACGACCCTCTTCCCCCGAACCCGGCTTCACGCTCGGCCCAGGAGCTCCTGCAGACAGCAGTTCGGTTTCCTGTACACAAACCTATATACAGACGAGTTCGTTTGTGGTGACCCGACTACGAAAAACCCCACACGATAGAGTTTCAAATAAAAAGGCCAAAAAGAAAGGAAGGAAGGAAGGAAGGAAGGAAGGAAGGAAGGAAGGAAGGAAGGAAGAAGAAAGAAAGAAAGAAGAAAGAAAGAAAGAGAGAGAGAGAGAGAGAGAGAGAGAGAGAGAGAGAGAGAAAGAAAGAAAGAAAGAAAGAAAGAAAGAAAGAAAGAAAGAAAGAAAGAAAGAAAGAAAGAAAGAAAGAAAGAAAGAAAGAAAGAAAGAAAGAAAGAAAGAAAGAAAGAAAGAAAGGCAAACTTCCTCGAGATAATCACACAAGCATTTTCGCTGGGCTGCCTGCAGCTGCGGGGCTCGTTGCCACGGCAACGGCTTTCCTGGCGGCTTCCCTGCAGCCCGGGGTCTGGCCGGAGCGTCCGCCTGTGCGCGGCGGCCGCGCGGAGTGCCTCGCACGTCAGCGCGTCTCCTGAAATGTGTCAGAAAACATTTTCAAGAGGAGAAGGCCAGTCGCTCTGGATGCCCATAAATTTATAGATAATCAGGTCCTCGGCGACTGCCAGCGGGGGGGAGGGGCGCAGGGGCCGTGAGGAGAGGTCAGCGACCCTCCGAGGGGGGAGGGGGATGCCGAGCGGCCCCGGGGCCACCTGCGGTGCCGGTGCCAGGCATCTCTGCCTTGACCCGTTTACACGCTTTTTTTTTTTTTTTAAGTCAATCACCCCTAACCCGCGGCTGCCGGGCTTGCGACATTGTATTGGTTACATACATTGTTGCCCATTTCGCTGCCACTGGAAGTATCACGAGGCGCCCTGTCATCTGCTTGTTTATGCGTCTTCGTCCCCATGTAAGAATTCCGGATGCTGATGAGGCGCGATTAGCATCTCACCCTCCAGGAAAGCAAACAAAGAATTTTTGTGAACGACCTTACCCCACACAATTAACTAAGAAAAGTGGGCGCTCATTCATGTGTTTGAGTTTGGGGTAGCTCTTCCCTCCGCGCTCATTTTCGCTCGTTCCCACGGAGGGTGTGACACAAAAAGTCACAGGTACAATTAAAAGGGTCTCTGCAGGACAAAGGGTTTCCAGGTGAGCCGGTGTGTCGGCTCAGCAGAAGGGCAGCATCGTGTGGGGCAGGCGTTTTAAACAGACCTCCCGTGCGTAAAACGGACACTCCCTAGCCGGGGTCGTGGCGGCTCGGCTGGGTGCACAGGGAGGACCCTGCGGATGTGCATCGTCGCTGGACAACGCCACCGGGACACGTGGCACGTGGGCGTGACACCCGAGTGGGGTCGGGGGCCTGGGAGGACTTTACGGCTTTTGTTTTGGCAAGACGCCCAAGAAAGGCCAGAGGACCTTTCCGTGCGTTTGGACCGCGAGGCGCATGCGCGGGGCGGGGCTTTAGGCCTCCAGGACCTGACCCTTTGGTGGCGGTGGCATGCAGTCATCGCCCATAAACTTAGCGAGAACGGGATTTCGAGTGACGAGTGTGCTCCAAGCACGTCGCCACCGACATTCGAAATTCAGCCGAGAGCTCGCCAGGCCAGGCAGCTGTTTGCGGTTCTGTGTCTGTGGTGTGCCGACCCGGGCTCTCCGCCGGGGGACGCGAGGGGACACTAAGGACGTGCATAACGAGACCTCAGGGGGCTTTTCCAAACAGACACGCCTATGCCCATCCCCTGAAACTTCTTCCTCCGTGGATCCCAGGCCGGCCCAGGCTCCCGTAGCGGGCAGGTGGTCCCCCACATGAAGAAGATGCAGTTACAGGAAAGACAAGCCGTGTTCATGGCTGAAAACACACCACCTACCTTCCCTCGAACGGTGCAGAACCCAGTGAGATCTCAACTGAAATGAGCTTTCTGGAAAAATTATTCGAAAGGTCACGGGAAGCATGGAACATGCAAACACGGCCAGGACACTGGACAAAAGAAATGCCTAGGCCGCGGAATAGTAAGATACAATGTAGATAAAGACAATGTATTATAGTAAGATACAATGTATGTATGTATATAAGATACAATATACACATATTAGACACAATGTAAACATAGCAAGATGTAATACACATATAGTAAGCTGTAATGTAAATATAGTAAGATACAATGCAAATAGAGTGAGCTATAAGATAAATATAGTAAGCTATAATATAAAAATAGTAAGCTATAATACAAATATAGTAAGATATTATGTATAGTAAGATATAACATAAATATAGCAAGCTATAATATAAATATAGTAAGCTACAAGATAAATATAGTAGGCTATAATATAAATATAGTAAGCTATAATATAAATAAGATAATATAAATTTAGTAAGATGCTATATAAATATAGTAAGCTATAATATAAATATACTAAGCTATAATACAAATATAGTAAGATGTAATAGAAATACAGTAACAAACAAATCCAGTAAAATGTAAATATAGTAAGACATAATGCTAACATAGTAAGATATAATATAATTAATATAGTATAATGTGATATGGTACAGGGCTGTGTTAATAAAAGCACTCCGGTAGTGTTGCAAAAATAGACAAACTGGCCCAAATACGTATAAGGATTTAGTAATTTTTACACGATGAAATGCATATTTCTACCCTCCATGGGAAGATGGATTATTTAGTAACTCGTTCTGACTAGAAATGCAAGGCTGGACTTCCCTCTCAGCTCTTACCCCAGAACCATTCCAGATTTAGAAAGAATTAAACATAAAGATGAAATTGTGGAAGTAAAACAAAAGACAAAGGAACATCTTTATGACCTTCGAGTCAAAAGGCTTTCTAAAACTGACATACACGCCAGAAGCCACAAAGGGAAAGATTGGCTCATTTGGCTACGTAAAAATGCAACACTTCTGTATGAAAATCCCTCCGTAACAGAATGAAAAAGCAATTGGTCATGTGGAAAAACGATTTACAAGACGTGCAAACAAAGCGTTCATTTTCTTAACATACAAAGAGTGCCTGCATTTTAAAGGAGAGAGAAAAAAAAGCAACAACAGAAGATGGAAACAGTGATAAGAAAAAGAAACAAATATTTGTTTAAAACCATAATGAAAATGCTCAATCACCATCAGAGCTGGGAGCAGGGAAGCAATTTGGCACGCAGCACCTGGAAGACAGACGGGCTTTGCATTTGCAGTTATCCGCCGAGGTGCAGGCCGAGGTGCTGGCCAGGGTCTGAGGGACTCGGCCTGTTCCATCTTGTCGACGAGTGTCAAACGGCACAGCCTCCCCGGAGGCAAATCTGTCAAGAGGTACCTGGGCTTGTGCTGCTGGACCCCGTGCTCCCCGTGCGCCC
>CM053505.1:0-37931 GCA_028627145.1 Eidolon dupreanum | reverse complement strand
GCGGGACGAGGCGGGGCGGAGGGGCGGGGCGGGACGAGGCGGGGCGGAGGGGCGGGGCGGGACGAGGCGGGGCGGAGGGGCGGGGCGGGACGAGGCGGGGCGGAGGGGCGGGGCGGGACGAGGCGGGGCGGAGGGGCGGGGCGGGACGAGGCGGGGCGGAGGGGCGGGGCGGGGTGGGGCAGAGTGACGAGGCCTGTCCTCTCCGTCCTCGTCCTGCTGCCCCGCGGTCTGCTGCTCAGGGCGTGGACCCAGCTGCCCCCGAGTGTCCGGTCACCCTGGGGGACCAGGGCGGCGGGGGTCGGGCCTTTGGGGTCCCGTGTGGAGGAACAGGATGTGTGCGTGTAAGGCCTGCCGCCCTCGCCTGGATCCCAGCTGTCCCCGAGCTGTTTGTGTGGCTCCCGGGAGACGCCGGGCTATAAATAGAGGGGTCGGCTGGGGCCGCGGCGGGAGTGGCCGCTGGTCGTCACAGTGACAGGGCAGCCTGGCCTCTCTAGGTCGCTGTGGGGGAGGGCACGGTTCCTCTGTGCCTCGTTTAGGGCTTGGTGAAGCCTCCCGCACAGGGGCGGAGGCGTGAGGAGCCGAGCGTTTCTGAAAACTCTGTAGCGACGAGTTTGGAGTCTGCGTCTTTAGGACACGGTTGTGGGATCCGTCTGCCTGACACGGGGGGCTGAGTTGGCGTCCATACCTGGCTCGGCTCCCGGTGCTGTTGTGGGGAGCGGCCCGCGGCCAGCTGTCTCTGTTTTCCATGTGCTTCGAGCACAGTGCAGCCGACACTCACATCACCGGGGTTGAACCCCGAGTCCACCGTGTGAACCCCGATGGCCTCGTTGCAGTGCGCGGGGCCCTCATGTGCCGTGGCTCGCCACCCCGACGCGACGTGTGTTTCGACACCCGCCTTTAATTCTGCCCCGAGGAAGGAGCCTCGGCCCGCCAGGCAGCCGGGGCAGGGCTGGGGGCTCCGCAGACGGGCACTGCTCCGGCTGTCACCCGAGCCGCTCGGCGCCGGTGGCTGGCGGGGCGGCGAGGAGGCCTCGCAGGCCACAGCAGCAGCGGGTGGCATGTCATGTGCACGGTGGCGTTTGCACCTGGCACCCAGGAAGTGCCAGCGCTGTCTGCCCTGTGCACCCCCCTCCCGGCCCCTGCTGAGCTCGCTGCAGTCGCCGGTCTAAGGTCCCCCGTGAGGCTGAGACAGGAAGTGACCGGATGAGGAAAACAACCGTGAGCAGCTGTCGAGGGGTTCCTGAGGGAACCGGGCCCGCGGGGCGAGACGGGGCAGAGGGAGGGTGCAGGCACCCGTGGGGGGCCCCCCGCAGCGAGGACGAGCAGCCCAGGCCGCGGGCTCGGCGTGTGCAAGGGCTGAGCCCAGACCCGGCGGAGCGCCTCCGAGAACTGCAGGGGTCAGGGCTGCGGGCTCGGGGACAGCGCCCGGCCCGGGGCGACGGGGTGGACCCCGCAGCACGGCGGCCTCCAGGCTGCCGTGGACCTCGGCGTCCAGGAGGAGGGCGGCGGGGGCTGGACGTCGCGTGTGCCCAGCCCGGCGCCCTGCCTCTGGCCCACTGAGGGCCTGGGGACGCAGGTTCGGGGTGCCAGAGGTGCTCAGGGCTGCGTGGGAGGGGTGCAGCGCACGCGGGTGCGGTCCGGCTGTGGAGCTGACCCCGGCCTCGGAGGTCAGTCTCCATTGGGCCCCTCCTCACGCGCAGCCCCGGCCCGCGACCCGCTTCCTGTGTGCGGACGTGTCCATCCTGGACGTGTCCCGTCAGTGGGACGTCGTGCCGTGGGACCTGCTGCGTCTGCGTCTGTCACCGAGCGTCGCGTGTCCACGTCCCCGTCACGGCCGCGTCACGCTGCCCCGTGTGCCGGGCCCGCTGCTGCTCTCCCGCCCCCGTCGATGGACACGTCGGCTGCGTCCACGTCTCCTGACACCGGACCCTGCTGCTACGCACGGGCTTCCGTCTGGGTCCCCGTGTCCACGTGTCTGGGGACAGAGCTGAGGCGGGTCTGCGGGGTCGTGGGCTGACGGCTGGATGTGCCGAGCAGCCGGGAAACCGTGTCCCTGTGCATTGCTGACTCGCCCGTGTGGCTGTCACCACGTGGCTGTCACCGTGTGGCTGTCGCCGCGGGGCCACTTTCTCCCCGGTGGGTGGAACCGCAGCCGCGGGCACCCTGCGTCCCCCAGCGGTGCTCGAGCGTCCGGCTCCGTCCCTGCAGTGCCCAGCTGGCTGAGCCGTCCTGCTCCAGCCCCTGGCGCACAGCCGCCCTGCACCCCTGCCCCCACGCCGGGCCGAGCTGCGGCCACGGCGTGCAGGGCCGATGGGTGCTGAGCCCTCCGGGGTGCCCCACACACAGCAGGCTCTGGCTCCGAGTTTCCTCTGCGTGACTCACTTTCCCACACAGGAGTCCTGGGTCGGTGGGCGACAGGGATCCGGGCACCCTTGCTCTGGGACGGGGTTGAGGGGACTCAGCCCGTCTCTGCAGGTCCGACAGGCGTCTGGGCGTCCGCAGCCCTGCCGAGGCTGCCCCATGGCGACTGAGGGCAGCCGGGCAGACGGAGGCCTGAGACCGTCTGCTGCCCGAGCCGCGTGGACCCCGGGGACGGCTGGAAGGGCTGGGACAGCATGTGTGGCGGGTGGGCCGTGGGTTGTGGCCTTGCACACATGTACTTGTGGGGGGCGGGGCTGTGAGGAAACGGGGAGACGGGCCCTGGGTGCGGGCACAGACGCCCACGGGGGAGACGAAGCGAGGACGACCTCTCCCGGCCCCTGCCTGACCCCCGTGCACACGCACGTGCACACACATGCCTGCAGAGAAACTGTGCGTGCGTGTGTGTGTGTGTGTGGCTGCGTGTGTGTATTCATCTCTGTGTGTGCATGTATGTGTGCATCTGCGCGCACATGCGCGTGCATCTGCATGTGTGCATGTAGGTCTGCATGCAGGTACGTGCACGTGTGTGTGCGTGTGTGCAGGTGTGTGCGTGTGCATATGTGTGCGCATGCATGTGCATCTGTGCGCATGTGTGTGGATCTGCGTGTGTGCGCATGTACGTCTGCATGCAATGCAAGTACGTGCACGTGTCTGTGTGTGTGTGCAGGTGTGTGCATGTGCGTGTGCATGCAGGTGTGTGTCTGCACCTGCGTGTGCGTGTGCGTGTGCGTGTGCATGCAGGTGTGTGTCTGCACCTGCGTGTGCGTATGCGTGTGCATGCAGCTGCGTGTGAACGCACGGGGCGTCGAGAGGAGGCCCCGCGTGGCTGCAGAGGTCGGCGGCACCAGTGTCGTCACCGCCGAGCCTCACGGACGCACGGCGGCGTCCCTCCCCAGCAGGGCGGTGCGGGGCCGGCCGGGCCGGGCGTCCTGGCCAACACCCCTGGCTAGGACGGAGGCGACCACCTGCGCTGCCCCATCTCTGACCAGGATGCGGGGCTGCGGGCGCAGTGTCCGCGGCAGCCACACGATGGCAGCGTGAGCCGCAGACAGGAGCGGCTTCTGCATCCGCACTTGGCCACACGGAACTTTCTTCTCCATCTTCCCCTCCGGGCTGACCGGGGCGCCCTTCCCCTCCTGTGCTGACCGGCCTGAGCTTCGCTTCTCTGTCCTGTTCAGCACAAACGGCTGGGACCCTCCCCCCATCCCCCGCTCCCGCCCGGAGGCTGAAGCCAGCGGCTGAGACGCTGTCGCCTGGGCCTCCGGCTCCCCCCAGAAGCGCCGTCGCTCTGAGCGTCTCTGGCCTTCCCTCCCGCTCCAGGACAGGCCGACTTCCGGCAGAGCCCGCGGAGCAGGTCGGACCCGAGGGGGATGTGGGGTCCCCAGGACTCCCGTCCCTGAGCGCCGGCCGGCGGGCGAGGAAACGTCCCACGCCCGGCGGTGCGCAGCGAGCCAGCCCGTCCCTCGCCGCTCCCGGGGCTGGGTGTGGCAGTGACGTCCAGCTGCGCCGGCCATCGGTCCCCCGAGACCCCGGCCGCGGGTTCGCCCTGTACACACCTCCCCGGAAGCTTGGCCGGAGAGCGACGTCCTCGGCTTTCTCTCTCCCCTCCAGAAAGCATTTTCCCCCCCAAATCGTTTAAATGGCCCCGGAAGTGCCGACGCCCCTCCAGCGGCTGTCCCCACGGGGCTGTGACCACCGGACAGTGTCCGGCGTCCCGTGTCCGCTCACAACCCAGATTCCTCCCAGTTGTCACAGATCACGTCTCCTCGTTTCTTAGGAGCAGGCGAAGGCACGTTCCAGAAGGCGACGGGCCTTGGCTGTTTCGATGCACGATCATCAGATGCTGTAGGACAGGCGGCAAAGGCCTGTGCGAGGCCCACGTGTGCCGTCTGGCCCTGGGCCCCACGTGTGCATCAGCTATGTGTCACGGCCGCTGGCCGCTGCTCGGGGGCAGCCCCCGGAAGCCAGGTCCGTGGAGCCGAGCGAGCGACCCCTGCGGCGGCCCGCGTGTGTGTGGAGCTGCTTCTGCTCCCCCGCTCTCGTCCGCTGGCCGCCACCGTCCACGCCGCCTGCTGGCCCTGGGGGCCGGTCCCTTCTGTGCCCGCAGGACAGAGCTGGGGACAGTGACGGGGGAGAGCGGGAGGAAGTCCCGCATATTCGCCGGACGGACCCGGGCTGCCGGGCGTCACCAGCGGCCGCCGTTCCGCGGGGACGTGTGACGTGTGACGGGGATGTCCACGGGGGATCCGCTCGGCCTTCGTCCCGCCGTGTCTGCGTCCCTCGCCGGGCGTGTGCGGCCCAGGCCGCCCCGTCCCCATCCCCGCCCACACCTCCCTGCTCTTCACGGCCGCGTGTGCAACAAGCAACGTGCACGCGATCGGTGACCCGTGTCAGAGTCGGCGTGCACACGGCCGACGTCCACACAGCATCTTACGCCCCATGCGGTGGTTTCGGGGTTCCTAGTCTTCAGGGTGATGGGGCCCTGAGCAAAGTGTGTGCTCAGGCACCCGCTCACGACTTTCGTTTTAATCGAGGTGACGCTTACGTGACCTAGAATTTACCGTTCACACTGCAGGCTTCAGCCGCATTCAGCGCGTGGACAAGCGTGAGCCGCCACCCTGTCTGTGCCGTTTCCCTGGCAGACCAGCAGCCCGCCACCCGTCCCTGCAGTGTCTCCGTCAGTCCCCGGAGCGTCATCGTCCATCCCCGGGGTGCCACCGTCCGTCCCCAGGGTGCTGCTGCCCTGCACGTTCCCACGAATGCGGTCGCATGCACGCGTCTCTGTCCGGTGTCCCTCAGTGACCGTGGTGCGTCCAGGGCCCGTCACACTGCGGCTGAGTCCACACCTGGGTCCTTTCCAGGGCTGCATGACCCCGCCCCCCGTCCGCCCGGACCGCACCCCACACTCCCGTCTGGGCGACAACGCATGTTGCTACCTGCGTCTGTCACTGGGCGTCGCGGGTGCACGTCGTAGCGAGCCGGCGCCTCCCGTGTGTCCGCCCCTCGTGTCCCTGCTTTCGGGGCGTCTGTGAGTCAGCCCGGGAATGCTCTGCAGCAGGGAGTCGGCCCGATGCAGGTACAGACCGCGGACGAGGGACCAGGGTGTGGATAGCCTCTTCACGTGACACGGGACACGGTTCTCTGCGGACACTTGAGACGCGGTCGTTGCTCACAGGCGAGGGGCGTGTGGCACTTGGAATCCCACCCGCGAACTTTCCCTGTCCCGTGATGTGAAAGTCCAGGGGTGCGCCTTGCGGGGCGAAGCCCACGGAGTGGGATGACTGGTGACCCCACGAATCAACATTCACTGCAGCCTCTGAAACGGGATCTGTGCGGACGTGATGCCTGAAGGGTCCGAGCTGGCTCCTCCTGGAGCAGGTGGCCCCAAACCCAGGGGCACTGTCCTTATAAGGGACAGAAGGGGATACACAGACACAGAGAAGAAGCCACATGGAGACAGAGGCAGAGACGAGAGGGGCGCGGCCACCAGCCCAGGGACGCCTGGGGCTCCAGACGCTGGGAGAGGCAGGGAGGACCCTCCCCCGGGGCCTCCGGAGGGACCGAGGCCCTGGGTCCCCTGCATGCCAAGCGGCTTCAGGTCCTGCTTGGCCAGCGGCTGCTGCACGGTGGACGGCCTCAGTCTTCCGTGTAGGGACGCCGTGCGGATGGTCACGGTGCAGCCGCCTGGCCTGGGCCTCGCACACCAAGCCCTTCCTGGCTGGATCTGTGGGTGTCGGGGTCCACTGGCCGTGTGCTCTGCACCACCCAGCTGTGTCCCCGAGTGCTGCGGGCGCAGGCGCGGACCCTGCAGGCTCCGAGCCGCCCCCCGCAGACCCGCGTGTGGGGAGCGTTACCTGTGGTGTTCGGCGCACGGGCCTTTGATGTACGCTGAGCACGGGAGACGGCGAGGCGGAAACTAACTGTGAAAACGCGGAGAAACCTTAATTAAAGGTAACATAAAAGAAGACACACAGTGTTAATTGGTCTGTTCCGGGCGTGATTCGGGCCCTGGAGACCCAGTCCCTCACCCCCCGCCCAAGCGGCGGGGCTGACATCTTTAATTCAGCACGCTTCCTGCTAATTACCTCTGCACAAGGTGTCGCTTTGATCGGGGGGAGGGGGGGGCTGATCACGGCTTCGCCGAGCCTTGCCGGCCCTCGGATAAGTAGATGAGGAACTGCTCCGTCTGAGTGGCCGGGCCGAGCTCTGCGTCTCGGACACGTCCTGAGGCGGGTGTGTAGGGCACGGTCAGTGAGGGACGTGTCCAGTCTCCGCCTTCGCTCCGCGATGTTGGTCTGGGCTGCTGGCCGGGTGGCCTGCGTTCCCCGGGAGGTCGAGGGGGAGACGGGGAGGGGCCTTCGTGGAGGGCATGGGGGCGTCGGCCGTGAGGATGCAGAGGTGACGTCCACCTGCCCCGTGAGGAGTGGCCCCTGGGGGGACGTGCAGAGCCAGCACTATTTGCATGAGGGTGGTGCCCAGAGGTGAGGCCGGGCGTCCTGGGGATGTGGGCTGGGCCACGTGTGAGCCGCTGGAGCGCACAGCTGGACACGCACAGTGGCCTCAGAGGGGCAGGACCCGCGGAGCCGGCTCGCCCGTGGCCCACTACGGCCGGAGTGGACGGCGAGCCGGGGGACGGGGCAGCTCGAGGCCCCGGTGGCCGGAACGAGGTCCGAGGCCCGTCCACAAGTGTCCCCGCACAGTTTCGGGGACGGCTGCCCATCGGTACTGGGCGGTGCGGGCCGTGGGGTCCGGGCACACCCTGCAGTGGTCAGGCCCTGGCCGCCGGGCCACTCGGGGACGGGGGAGGCCGGGGCGCGGTGCTGACGGGGCCAGTGCGTCCGCGGTGACTCCCGAAGCCGCCAGCTGCCGTCGCGGGTGCTCGGCCGGGCCTCTGGGGACAGGGCGGACGTGCCCGGTGCCAGGACGGCCCCCACCGTGCGCCCGACCACGCGGTGTCCCCACGTGGCCGGTGCTGCGTGGGGCCCACGGCGGGGCCCAGACGCACGCCCCCGAGCGTCTCTGCAGCGGGGCCGTGACAGTCACCGGGACCCGTCCTCGGGCGCCAGGCACGGGCGAGGGTCAGGCGGGGGCACGCACACGCACGGCGCCCTACACGCAGCACGTCGGCCACGCACGTGCCGCGGCCACCTCGGTGCCTGGTGCCCGCCCTGGGTGCCGAGGGCACGGGGACTGAGGAACGCGGCGGACAGGGTGCCGGTCCGCGTGCCGGCTGGGGAGACGCCGCCCACACTTCCAGATGAGGCCGCGGGGCGCCGTGGACTCCCGCACCGCCCGACTGTGCCCGCTTCCCCACGACCGGCTTCCCGAACGGTCCCGGCTCGGCGCCGCTCACTGAGGTGCCCGGGGGAGGGGGGGTGAGCCACGCGCACCCACTCCCCGCTGTGCCTGGCCACCCTCCTTCAGCGGATGCCCCGGGTCCCAGAACGCAGTCCCAGGAGTGTCCACGGGCACAGACGCCACCGCCACCCGCTCCGCCTGTGATGAAACGTGGGCTCTTCCCGCGGGGCGGGCGGACCTGGGTCCCACGCCCACCGGCCCGCCCGGCGCCAGGGGCGGAGCAGACTCGGCCGCCGGCCCCGCCCCCGCGCGGCCCCCTGCCCGCCCCGGGCAGCCGGCGGACGCAGCCGCCCTCGATCCTGCAGAAACTGCCCACCCGTCTTCTCAAGCACTCGGCCTTTCTTTTCCTTTTTCCTTTTTTTTTTTAAGCAGCAAGAAGAAGAAGAGGAAACCGACTCCCCTCCGGTCTCCCTCATCCTGACACCGTCTCCCCTCAGAAGCTCACGCAGGACAAGCGAGGACGTGACACACTGCGGTCCCCAGCGCCCGGCCGCGCCTTTGATGCCGCCACGCGGAGGGCGCGGCTGACAGCTCGCAGCGGGGCCGGGCGGGCGGGCGGGCGCGGTGCCGACGCCCGTCCCGGGAGCCCGGCCTTTGTAGCCGCCCGGCCGCTGACAGGCAGCGGCGCCCCCTCATCACGAGGAGAAGCCGGCTCCCTGTGGGCTCCGCGTCTTCTCTGTTTTGACATTGACCTTAATACATAATTTAACCACAAAGCCCGAGCAGCGAGCAGTGAGGTAAGCAGAGACCACAGAGCTGGCAAACTCGGTGATGTTTAATCAGAAATCGCATTTGTTCCTGAGACCGGAGACGCGGGCCGAGGACGAGGCAGGCGGGCGAGGGTCCGGGCGGGCTGTCACGTAGAAGTGTGTCCTGCACCCGGGATGCGCTGCTGCCGCCAGCGACCGCGGGTCCCCAGGGCCGTGGGGGGCGGGCATGCGACACCTGCTCGTGCGCCCCGAGACGCTGGCGTCCCGGACAGCGCGGAAACTCACAGTGACAGTCACCGGGAGCCAGCTGCCCGGGTGTCACCCACGGCACTCGAGGACGCAGGCGCAGGGCGGCCGGGAGCCCACGGCGACGTCTGCGGGCGCCTGGCTCTGGTGTGGGTGGAGATGGGGTAGCTGTGTCCCCACGGTGCACACCCACGCACCCCACATGCGCACACACACACACACACACACACACACAGCCGAGCCTCTCTGCTCACACTCACACGTCCATACACACATACCTGTGCACGCCCACGCAACACACCCACACACGCCCACGCAACACGCCCACACACGGGCACACACACTGCCCCCCACACACACACAGCACACACGCACGCACAACTCACATCTGCACACCCATGTTCACAGACGTAGATACACATCTGTGCATTCACACTCACCTCTATGCGCTCATACACACCCCTCACATACACACACTTCACATGCACACTGTACCTTTACACAAACATAAACACCTTCACATACACACTGGCTTACACACGCATGTACAGACACACATGTGACCACAGCTCATTCATGCACACATACAGACCCACATCCACACCCACATCCATGCACGTGTACTCATGCACCAAACACACACACCTGTGCCCTCACACCCGCCCCAACACATCCCGACACACGCTTGCACGCTCACACACACCCACGCGGAGCTGAGCGTGGGGCGCGACACAGAGCCGAGCTGGCCAGGCGCTTGCTCCCGCCCCAGCCCCGTCCCCCAGGCAGAAGGAAGGAAGCTGCCCGTCCACCGACGGCCCCGGCAGCGGGAAGCCCTGACGCTCTGTCCGGCCGCAGCAGCAGGGCGGCGGTGCTGTGGGGAGCCCTGCCTGCCGCCAAGCAGCCGAGGACACGAGTGAGCTGCCGTGGGCCTGGCCGTGCGGGGACCGCGTCCGTGGTGGGCACGGCGTGCCGTGCGCCGGCCACACACCCGTCGGGCAGCAGGCGCCGCTTCCTGAGAGTCCACAGAGACCAGCGCCCCGGGTCGCCCCCATGACCTCATCCGCTGCGGCCCCGTTCTTACTCCGTGTGGAGGAGTGCCCGGCGCTGTCAGATTCTCACGCCTCCTATGACAGACGAGTGCAGAATTTTTCTAATTTCTCATTGTTTTCCTGTGGCTTGCTTTAGAATGAATGGCCCAAGAGGCAGAACCTACTAATTAATTTTTCATGATGAAAATAAAAAATATATACAGTAAAAACCCGAAAAGAGAAGACGTTGTAACACAAACAGCTTCTGTGCGTTTTGGTGGTGCGCTTCCCCGGCCTTGGGTTCCTAAGATGCGTGCTCACTCCCGACAGCGTAGACGGGGCGCGCCAAGTGCCCACGCTCACGCGGCTGGAAGGCGGCCAGGCCTTGTGGGCGCCGAGCACTGGGACCTCTGCGGGCGGGATTCTCCGGAGAGAAGCCCGGCACGTGCCCACCGCGGTCTCTGTCTACGCCCCTGCCCACCGCACAAGCAGACACATCAGTGCTGATTGCCATTGTGCTTGTTCTGATGTTCTGTTATCCGCTCATCTGTCCATCCGCCCATCCATCCACCTACCCATCTACCCACCACCCATCCATCCACCTACCCATCTACCCACCACCCATCCATCCACCTACCCACCTACCCACCACCCATCCATCCACCTACCCACCTACCCACCTACCCACCATCCATCCATCCACCTACCCATCTACCCACCATCCATCCATCCACCTACCCACCATCCATCCATCCACCTACCCATCACCCATCTATCCATCTACCCATCTATCTACCATCCATCCATCTACTCATCATCAATACACCCATTGACCCATGCTTCTACTCTGTGATCTCTCCATCATCTCTCTATCATATGTCATATATCTATATCTATTCTCTCTCTCTCTATCTATCATCTATCTATCTATCTATCTATCTATCTATCTATCTATCTATCATCATCAATCATCTGTTCACTATTTCAGTTATATATTTAAACATTTAAGAACTGTTTTTATATGTTCATTTTTTTATTTGTCTGATTGCATAATTTCTCCATTTTCTATTTTACATTTCTAAGAATTAAAAAAAATCCTTTCTCCTGTTAAACAAAAAGTTATTATGGTAGGGATGTGAGCCATTTATCTGTGATATGTACTGCAAGGGATTTATTTTCCTCCAAGTTGTCTTTTGCCTATGCTTTTGCTTATGCTGTTTTTTCTTTTGGTAACTAGAACAAAAATATTTTTTGTTGTTGTCAAATTTGTTACTTTTTCCTTTTGTTGTGTCTAGACTTCGAGTCAATATGAGTATTTCGTACCAGTCCCTTCTGACCTGCAAAGTTCCTGTTGAAAAACCGGCTGACAGTCTTATGCGAGCTGCCTTGTAGGCAACTAGCTGCCTTCCACTTGCTGCTTTTAAGATTCTCTCTTCATCTTTAACCTTTGGCATTTTAATGATGGTGTCTTGCTGTGGGCCTGTTTGGGTTCATCTTATTTGGGACTCTCTCAGCTTCCCGGGCTTGTATGCCTAATTCTTTCGACAGGTTATGGAAGTTTTCTGTCATTATTTCTTCAAATAGGATCTTCAGATAGGATCTCAGTCCCTCGCTCTCTCTCTCCTGCTTCTGGTATCCTGATGATGCGTATGTCAGCACATGTGATATTGTCCCAGAGGCCTCTGAACCTGTCCTCATTTCATTTTTTTTTTTCTTTTTGTTGTTTTCATTAGGTATTTCTGTTACTTTGTTTTCCAGCTCGCGGATTCGATCTTCTGCCTCATCCAATCTACTGCTGGATCCTTCTAGTGTTTTCTTCGTTTCAGTTATTGCCTTCTTTATTTCTGACTGGCTCTCCGTATGGGTTCTATGTCCTCTTCTATGCCCACTGTCTCTCTGTCGAAGTCCTCACTGAGATCATGTCTTCTCCCCCGTAAGTTCACTAAGCACCCCATAACCCGTGTTCTGAACTCTGTGTCTGGCAGGTTGCTTGCCTCCATTTCATTTAGTTTTTTTCCTGGAGTTTTCTCCTCTCATTTCACTCGTGGCTTCTTTGTTCTCTCGGTGTAGCTGCCTCTCTGTCTTCATCTGTATGTGCTGAAAGTTTCATTCTGTCTCGCAGCCTTGGCCAGGTGGCCCATGCCGTGGGCGCCCTGTGCGGCCCCGTGGCGCAGTGTCCCTGGTCACCTGTGCTGGGCCCTGGGCGTGCCCCTGCCGTGGTCATGCGTGCTCCCCTGTTAGCACATCAGTGGGTGGCATTAGCTCTTGGGCTGACTGGCCGTGGGGACTGGCCACGCCCACCAGGCATGAGCTGCTGTGTGGGGGCGGACCCCTGGAGTAGGGTTCACCCCAGCAGGCTCATGGACCTGTTGAGACCACCGTTTGGGCGTGCCACCTCAGGGGCTAGTCAGGTGGTGCTCTGCTGTGGTCCGATGCGCTCTCCAGGTGTGTTGGTTCTGAGGCCCCCTGGGTGGGGCTCCCATGCAGACCACGGTCAGCTGCCGCTTTTGATCGCTCAGGGCTCCCTGGGAGCAGGTACGCAGTGATCCTGGATGGGTGCCGCCTGTGCCGGATCTGGAGGCCAGTGGGAGAGACCATGGCATGGGCCGAGGTCAGGTGCCCCCAGTGCCGGGCGGGGAGGCTCAGCAAAGGGACCAGAGGACCTCGCGACCTGAGGCCGCCCGCCCGCTGCCCGTGCAACACCACAGCTGGAAGAGCCTTTGGGCGGCACGGGAGCTGGGCGGGTTGCGGCCCCGGGAGTCACTGGGGCAGAGCGTGCAGATTTGCCTGGCCAGTGCAGAACCAGGGTTGTTCCCGGGCTGCCCAGCTCAGACCCGTGGACACCCGACACCTGTTCGCGAAACACTGTAGCTCGGTGCAGGGTTTGCGGCCGCCGCAGAAAGTCTCTCCCTGGAAGTCCGGGCTGCGTGTGGGCCACGTGGGCTGAGGGCTGCTGTTTGGGGAGCAGTGCGTGGCCCAGGGGAAGCACAGGGTGGTTCTGGTTGCTTGGCAACGGGCCACGCCGGGCAGCTCGTGGGCCGGGTGGGCCGGGCCAATCTCATCCGCCAATGCAGATTCAGGATCAGCTGAGCGGGGGCTGGCTCAACACCGGCAGGATGGTGCTGGTCTGCAGCTGCGCAGGAGCGGGGCCGACAAAGGGGCCGAGGCGGCCGTCCCTCCAGCTCTCCCCTCAAGGCTGCGCACCTCAGTCTTCCCCATATGTCTCCGGCACTGCAGACCCTCGGCCAGTGCCCAAGGGGAGTGCCTGCGAGTGAGCGAGTGAGTCTGTGCATGGGCCCTTTAAGGGGGTGTCTGGGTTTCCAGGTTCCTTTTATCTCCCTGTGTGGGGCTAGAGCCCCGCTCTCCTTCGGGGGGGCCTCTGCAGCCCACCCTCTCTCCTGGCGTCCAACTGCTACACGCGGACAACGTGTGGGCGCACGACCAGCTTGCTTCGCGTCTCCACCCCTCCGACTGGTCTCGAGGTGGCTTTCTCTTTATGTCCTCGGTTGAATGTGTTACGATCAGCTGGACTTCACCATTATTTGTTTTATAATTTGGTTGTAATTTAATTGTGGTCCTTGGAGGAGGCGAACCCCACGTTTACCTAGCCCGCCATCTCGACCGGAACTCTCCATATTATTATTTTTTTTAATGTGGTGTTGGAGTCTGTGTCAATGTTTTATTTAGGATTTTTTGTTAATATTCATCAGTGGTCATGGCATGAAATTCACTTTTATCTTTGTCGAGTTTGGTACGTTTATCAAGTTTTGGTATAATTGATATACTTTGTAAAAAGGTTCTGGGACATTTGCTTCATTTTCAGCGTTCTGTGACAATTTATGAGGCATTGAAAGTGTATGCTCAATGTGGGCTTGGTAGAATTTCTCCGTGAAGCCATGCAATTTTGGTGCATGAGGTGGTTTCTTGATTATTTTCTGTAAGTTCTTTGCAGAAATTGGTATTTTTACACCTTTAAGTCTCTTCGGGGGTTAATTTTGAAAATTTTGTTTTCCTAAGAAATTATTCATTCCATTGAAACATTCCAATTTATTTTCATACACACGTGTGGGGTGTTTAGCTCTCGTGTGTGCTCACCGTTTGTCCCCCTGGCCTGTCCTGTTGCAGGAATGGTGTATCAACGTCCCTCATGATTCATCTGTTTCTGTTTCTGCCGGCATTTCCTGTTCTGATCACACATGGGGCCACTGAGTTACTCGACACATAGGTATTCACGACCGTGGTATCTTGATGGCGACGTGTAGTTTTTATCACTCACAGTCCTCTTCTTTGTCTAATTTCGTTCCTTTCCACGTAACTCCATTTTGCCGTTTATCAAGATCTTAACCTCTGCTGTCCGATCGCTTCCATTTGCCTGGTATTTCTTTGCGTTTTTCTTCATTTTGCCTTTCTAGGCATGTGTGACAACGTGGTCCTGCAGAGTCCCTGCCAGGTGGGCGTGCCGGAACGACCAGAAGTTGCCAGTTTGCCCATTTGCGTGGCCACTGGTGTGTCTGTGGGGCGGATCGCTGCGCCCCCGAGCCAGGCGAGTGAGGGTGGCACAGCCTCACTCTCCGGATTCCAGTCCCAATGGGGTCGGGTCCTCGCTGCACCCTCCTGCAGCCGCGTTCCCAAGCAACTTTATTTTTAACCGACACAGAGGATGATCAGTCGCCCACTTTCCAAGCAGGAATTGGTAGGGTATCCCGCCCAGTCTCTGACTGCCCTCGAGAGTGTCATGGCTTAGTTGTTTGTCACGCCGGTCCAGGCGGAGTTACTCAGGCGACGGAAGCAAGACCCCAGAGCTTGCCGAGAAGTCACACCCAGCGGTCAGCGTGTCCCGGGGGATGGCCCAGCGGTCAGCGTGTCCCGGGGGATGGCCCAGCGGTCGGCATGTCCCGGGGGATGGCCCAGCGGTCAGCGTATCCCGGGGGTTGGCCCAGCGGTCAGTGCGTCACTGGGGTGGTCCCCACGAGAGTGGGTGCGGGGTGCGAGGAGGTGGGGGAGCAGAGGAGGAAGAACAGGCGTCTGCGAGTGTGCGTTCTTCGTCCGGAAGGCCCACGAGACTGGCGTATGCAGAGCAGGTGTGTACGGGGGGCTCTGGGGCCATTCGATGGGAAGCCTGAAGAGCCAGTCCACGGAGGGAGCAGACGCAGGGGTGGGGTGAGGAGAGGTTGCGGGCACTGTGGACACTGTGTCACTGTCCCCGCCAGCAAGAGTCTCTGTTGTGCCCCTGGTGTGTGTCATTCCCTCCAGACCCCAGGTCCTGGGCAGACAGGCCGGGGGGAAGCGGGCAGCGGGGAGAGGACGTTTGGCCCCTGGGACGCTGACGGGCGTGGGGCTGGCGCCCACCCAGGCGCAGCAAGGGTCCGGGGCCCCTGGATGAGAAGGGTCTGAATTCGGGCAGGACAGTTGCCCTGCAGAGAGCACCGTGGTCTCCGGGGCAGCAAGTGCTCCCGGCGGGAGGCGGCTGCGGGCAGCGCGGAGGGAGCCCCCCCGGGAGAGGTGGGGGAGGGGGGCTGCTTCCTCACAGCTGCGCGAGGGGTTGTCGTGGACGCGGAGCAGACTGAGGGGCCGCGGGGGCGGGAGAGGCCGCTGCCTGCCGAGCGCGGGCGCCGCTGCTGACCGGTCGTGGGCACGCACGGCGCTGAGTCTGAACCGATCCTCAGGACCCGCTGGTGCTCGCGCCCAGGGTCCGAGGAGGCGGGACCAGTGTCGCCCCGGGAGACCCCGGGCGGCGGCAGCCCCTCCCTCCACGACTGACGATGACCCTGCGACCGCCCGCCCGCTGATCACCGCACTTCACGCGCCCCGAACAACAGCACAAGCCCCAAACGAAACCCTCCTCTGAGCGGGGGCGGGCAAGTGGGGGCGCAGCGAGGCTTAAACACAATTTTTTAAAAAATAAAAGGTGCAATGAAGCATTTGGGAGTGAACAATGCGGTGGCATTTAGCTGGCTCACCACGTGATGCCGACGCCCCCTGTGAGTGGCTCCAGCACTCTGTCTCCCCGGAGGCAGACGCGCCCCCGGGGGTCGCCCCGCCCCCTCCCCGCCCCCCTCCCCGCCGTCCCTTCCTGCCTGTGGCCGTCCCGTTCCGCACGTTTCACAGAAACGGGACCCGCTGTGCGCGACCTCCTGTGCGCGCGCCCGGCCCTCGGCACCGCGTGTCCGAGCTGCGCGCATGCCGCAGAGCGTGCCAGGACCTCCGCCCTCTTCACGGCCGCGTAATACTCCCGTGTGCGCCCGCTCCGCTCTGTCACCCGCGCGTCCGCTGCTGGCGCTTTGCGCCGCCTCCCTGGGCGACGCTGGACGGGGCGGCTGCGAACGTGCACGTGCAGCTTTCCGCGTGGACGCCGCGCTGCCGCCTTGGACGTCCGGTCGCTGCACACGCGGACCGTCCTGAGGTCGCGGGAGCGTGGAGCCCAGCCCGTCCCTGCGCGCGCCTGGTGCCGAGTGTCGGGCTGCGTGGACCCAGCCGTCCCAGTCGCTGGCAGCCCCGCCCCGGCCAGCGGCAAAGGCTCTGCTGTCCCTGTGAGCCGGGCTGCGGCCGCCTTGGGCTCCCCGCCCAGAGGACATGGTGACGACCCGGCAGGCACACACCGTGCTCCAGCAGGGCCAGCTCGGTCCCCACGCACTGAAAACGGGCCCGGAGCCTCCCAGGACGGAGGGCCTGGGCCTGGGCAGACATCACAGCCGCCTGCCGTGTCCCGTGTCCCAGTGGGCGCTGCTCCCTGCCATCAGCTCGCGGCCAGGCGTCTCCTTGGCATTTATTCCTGGAGGCCGAACATGTAACGACTGCCAGCGTTTTTATTTGCCAGGGCGGCCGGAGCGAAGTGCCCTGCACTGGGGAGCTTAAAACCACAGACACGTGCCTCCCTGAGTCCTGGGGACCAGGACGGAGACGTCCACGTGACCCAGGGCCTCGCTCCCCCCGAGTCTCCAGGGGAGGGTCCTCCCTGCCCCTCCCAGCCTCTGGGGCCCCAGGTGTCCCTGGGCTGGTGGCCGCGCCCCTCCCGTCTCTGCCTCCGTCTCCTCTGTGTCTGTCTCTCCCCTTCTGTCCGTTATAAGGACAGTGTCACTGGCTTCGGGGCCACCTGCTCCAGGGGGACTCAGCTCAGACCCTTCAGCAATTGCGTCTGCACAGACGCCGTGTCCACGTGGGGTCCCGGGTCCTGGGCGGACGTGCGTCTCGGGGACGCAGACCCCTGTGCCTGGCGCCGGGTGTGCGGGGCGAGGCCTGGCCCACGGCGTGGTGTGTGCAGCCCGCCGCGCCCCGGGACGCCGCCGGGAGCCACATTCCCGCGTCAGCGCCGGGGCTTTGAAGCGGCCGTCGGCTTCCGAGCCCCCAGACGGGGCTCAGGAAACGAGATGAGCTCAGCGCAGACGAACGAGAACCAGATGACGCGCTGTTTCAATTCAAGGGCGCGGGGTGAGAAGTGGGGGCGGCTGCCGCACGGGGCTGCGCTGAGGTGAGAGCCTGGGGTGTCCCCGGCGCTGCGCTGTGGAGCGGAGGGGGGTGTCCTAGGGAACCGTGGGTCCAGATCAGTGCTGGCCCGTCCTCACTGCCGTTCCGTGGGGGGGGGGAGCAGCCGTGGCCAGAGCCTTCGTGGGCTTCGCTGGACTGTTCTCAGCTGCTGCAGCACGGCGCCCCCCGGGGACCCCCCAAGGCCTCCGCGTGAGTCAGGGGTACAGTGGGGTGGCTTTTCCTTCAGTTCCAGAAGGATCTTGGATGACAAAGTTCATCCGACACCAATGGAGATGGAGCAGGTGTGGCTTTCAGAGAAGCCAGGCAGTGGGGGGACTCGGGGGGCTACACCCCCTCCTGTGGGCAGACTGCAGGCCTCACAGTGAGCCTCACCTGCGGCCTCCTCCCCCGCCCCCCACTGCCCGTCTGTCTGTCCTCCCGTCCCTCATGCCTCCGTGCACGCCCCTGCAATACCACGTCCTTTCCCCACCAGTTCAACTTTCTTCTTCTTTTTGGCTGTCGGCTGCTTCACGGGCAAATAAAAACTGTACGTGTTCTGGACGTCCGGCATGACGGCCGCATAGACGGGCAGGCGCCCTGCGAACCGAGGGCGCGAGGGAGCGTTCGCAGCCTCCTGTCACCCGGATGCCATTTCCACCCGCCCTCCCCCCGCCCCCTCCCTCCTCCTCCCTTCTTCCTTCCCTCCTCCCTCCTCCCTCCTTCCTCCTTCCCACCGGCTGCACTGTCTCCTCGTCTCAACTGCTTATATCTGTACTGACCCCATTTCCAACTCGGACGACACTTCGGGGCCCTGGCCGTCAGGGAGCAGACACCGGGATCTTTCTGGCGGGAGGACACAGCTCCGTCCGCATGATCTGCGTGTCACTGACAGTCCACGTGAACCTGCGGTCACCGTGCTTCGTGTGCCGGGGACTGGCGGTGACGTTGTGGCCACACTGCCTCCTGCAGATGGGCGTCTGCACCGCATACGAACCCCTTGGATGGGACGGCATGGGCCGTGACATGGAGACAACGTGGCTCGATGAGCCCCGAGGCACAGGTGACAGCTGGCAGAAGGCACAGAGCCACACGGTCTGGTTGGGAGCGGGCGGAAGACGTCGGGGGCTGCGAGGCCAGGTAGGGACTAAGGGACCAGGACCACGCTGTCCTCGCTTCGTGCTGGGGCCGTCACACTGGTGTCGGCCAGCGTGGCCACTGTGAGGACAGCAGGGCCTGGCTGCAGAGTCCGGCACTTGTCACTTCCAGAGACTCACGTCCAGGTGGGCACAGGGCTGAACACGCAGCGCCGGGACTTGCAGGTGAGCGTGAGCCGTCCCCAGGGCTCGGGACGGGCAGATGCTGAAGGGCAATGCGTGGTCGACTTCCCAGCGCCGTGCAGCTGAGCCCCGCTCGCTGTCACCGTAATCGTGGTCAGAGGTGACCTTCCCCGGGCTGGCGGCTGTGGGGCGCCTCGTGCTGCCTGCAGAGCCCGTGTCACCAGTTCCGCTGGGCGCCAGCGACCTTCGGAGGGCGTCTGGGAGCTGCAGAGTGAGCACGTACTTTGCACCCTGGAAATTGCGCGTCTTTATTCAGCGGAGCGCGATGCTTTGAGAAGTGACGGACAGGACGGTGTCCGTGAAGTGACAGTTATCTGTCTGGACGTCACACGCACGGAGGCGGCCCACGGCTAGACGTCCGAACGCTCCGTGCCTCGGTTTCCCCATGGACACATGGCTGTGCCACCAGGGGCCATGAGGCTGCTGTGGGACTGTGTCCGGGAGCCGGTCCGGGGTGACGTCCCGGGCACCACACTCGCTGGCACGGGGCCTCTGGGACCAGCGCCCCGGACGGGAGGCGTGGAGCACGCACCGTGCCCTCGGGAGGCGTGGAGCATGCCCCATGTCTGCGTGTGCAGCCCACGCGTGTGCACGGAGCCCGTGGGCTGACCCCGGCGTCGGCTCCGTGCCCCGGGAGGCTCTGGGGGCTGGGTCCGTGGCTCCGACTTCCTGCACATGCCCCTGGGCTGCTGGCTCCCGCCCCAGCTTCAGCCGGGGCTGCTGCCGGCCCCGCTGTGCCCGTGGGCTCTTGCTCGTGCCAAAGCTCCTCGGCTCCCTCCACGGGGACCTGGCGACCACGTGCGGGGCCGCCCGGGAGGGCAGGACGAGCCATCGCACGCCTGTCACAGCTGGCAGCTCGCAGGCCCCGGGCTGGGACGGCCCCGGAGGGCCACAGCGCGAAGCAGCTCAGTCTCCCGTTTGACTTTCCTGCTGGACTCGGCTGCCTGTGGCTGCAAATGGTCCCCGAAGGCACTGCCCACCCTGTCTAGGGGCCCGAGAAAAGCCAGGTGGGTGTAGTTCAAGTTCGGACCCTTGGGCACGGGCCTTAGTGACGTCTGCATGGAAGAAAGTGAGAAGATTAAACAAAGGAAGGTAACAGGACGTCTAGCTCTGAAACGAGCGTCTGCTCGCTTAACATGCCCGTGAGTCCACAAAGGTCATCTGCCCGCCTGGCTCGGGCCCGTCTGCGGGACCAGGCACCTCTGTGGAGCTCGGCTGCACCTCAGCTTCCCTTTGGGCCACAGAGGGTGACCTCACATCTGCACGGGCATGTGTCCGGTCACCCGCCGTCCGGCCGTCCGCCCTCTGCACGCCATGATGCCCGCCTGACAGTGAGTCACACCGCGGCCACGCTTTGTGAGGCTTCTGCCCGCCACACGGTGACCTGTCGAGAGGCAACACCACCGATGGTGGCCACTTACGACAGATGACGCACGTGGAGCCGTCATCGTCACACTTCACGGCTGAGGGAACTACCAGTGCTGGCCACACGGCGCTCGAACTGTGACCTGTTTACGTGTTTACGTTTGCATAATCACCGTGAACAAAATCGCAGCCATTGCCGCGGGCCTCGTGTGCCGTTCCCGGGCGCCTTGGGGCCCGCGGCTGCGGACCTCGGGGTGCGGCGGGCAGCCTGCCCTGCAGTGCTAGCTGCGTGCCCTTCACATGGCCGGCGCATCCCCGGGTGTTGCCCATACGCACCGTCTTTCAGACACAGTGTCAGAGTTCACAAGTGTCGCCCTTCCCGCCTGCCAGTCTCCAGCCGGATGCCCGTGGCCCCGCTGACCCGTGCTCAGGTATGAGGGACTCCCGTGGGCGCACTGCCTGTCACAGGTATCTAGCTCGGGCCAGGAACCGCTGGGACCCCACTGTGAAGACAAAGCTCATCCTGGTGGCAGAACTGCGTCCCTTACACTTGGACCGCAGCCCGCAGTTGCTGACCCCGCTGTGGCTTGTGGCCACCGCCATCTGGGGGCCTCCGAGCTTGCCCCTCAGTCTTCCTCCTTGGGGTCCTGTGCACCTCCCGCTGCTGTGACCCGGGAGTGCACGAAGGCCGAGGTTGGCCCCCCCCGACCCCGCAGGCCGGAGGGCTCAGGCACCCTGGTCACACACGCTCAGCGTCGCTGCAAACACCCACAGAACAAGAACAGTCTTCTTGTGCTGAGGAATTCAGTCCAGGGGTTCAGCCAGCAGAGGACTCTGTGGGAACAGATACAAACGCAGAGGAACCCTGAACCCACAGTGGACGGGACCCACGTGCCTCTGGATGGAAGGGTCACCCCGTCCTGGAGCTGGAACGCGGGCCTGGGCATCCTGCGGGTTTCCAACGGCACGGACGACTCTGCCCCCCCAGGGGACGTCCGGCATGCACGGGGACACTTTCCGGTGTCATCACGGATGGAGCGGCTGGGGGCAGACCAGGGGCTCTGCTCAACACCCTGCAGGGCAAGGACAGTCACTTCAGAGTCACCAGCCACAGACGTCACTGGTGTGAGCCGTGTGACAACATGAGGGCTCCTGCGTGTCATCCACCGTCTACGTCTGTCGTCTGTCATCTATCACATGTGTGTCATCTACCATCTATCATCTATATATCATCTATATATCATCTATCCATCTATCATCTATCACCTATCATCTATCATCTATTATCTATCTATCTATCATCTATCACCTATCTATCACCTATCTATCATCTATCTATCATCTATCTATCTATCAATCTATCTATCTATCTATCTATCTATCTATCTATCATCATCATCTATGTGATCTGTCATCTATCTGCCATTGTCATGCATCACATCTGCCTGTCTACCGTCTGTCATGTCTCGCTGACAGTCTCTCTCTCCGCCGGGGGGAGGGGGGCTGCCGGTGGTCCGTGGTGTTCCCCGGTGCCTGGGCCCGTCTTCCACCCCAGTCTCCGCTCTGTCTGTGTGGCCCCCACCTTCTGTGAGCCATCTTCAAATCTCCTTCTTCATAGAAGGACACTGTGGCTGGATTTGGGGCCACCCTACTCTGCCGTGTGCTCATCTTAACGGACCACGTCTGCGGAGACCCTTGTTCGCAATGAGGTCCCATGCTGAGGTTCCGTGTGGACAGAGGTTTGGGGGGCCGTCTTCACCCCACCTCAGCTATGGACAGTTATTAGCTGACACCAACAAGAGAAGGGAGGGCCGACGTGATTAGGAAGCTGTGACCCGGGGCTGGGGAGACCGGTGCTCCCAGACGCTGGAAGCCAGGTGGTTCTGCGTGCAGTTTCCTGAAGCTTCTAAGGGCGTCCCCGTGCATCGCCGCTGGCCTTACACGCCCCCTTTGATGAGGGGGACCCTGTGGTGCAGCATGCGGGCTGCAGAGCGTACTTGGATAACCGGATGTCGGTGACACATCTCGGAAGTTGTCACACACCCGGCAACGGCCACGCTCGGTGGCGGCTCTGGAATTTCGGTCCCATCGGCCGCCTGCGTTGTCGTGAACCCAAACAGGAGGCCAGCGAGTCGCCCGCGGCGCGCTCACGCCCGCGCTACCTTCCCAGCCTGCGTGGGCGCTGGCCCTGGCCGCACCCGCACCCCTCCCGCGCGGGGACGCGGCGTGGGCCCGTCCTGTTTGGTCAAGCACGGAGCGCTGTGCGGTGGGGCAGTGTCCTGCCGGCCGAGGACGCAGCGCAGGTGCAGGGCGTGAGCCCCGGGCCGTCGGGCGCCCGTCCCCCGCAGCCGCG
Source organism: Eidolon dupreanum (assembly GCA_028627145.1). Lineage (NCBI taxonomy): Eukaryota > Metazoa > Chordata > Mammalia > Chiroptera > Pteropodidae > Eidolon > Eidolon dupreanum. The sequence continues at coordinate 15,649 of CM053505.1, read as the reverse complement.
CGCAGGGACGAGCCCAGCGCCTGCGGCTACAGCGAGGCGGCGGCCGCGTGGCTGGGACGCGGGTGCGGAGTCGTCACCGCCGCCGCTGCCCTGTGTGGACAGGACGTCGGGGTCCCCGGGCCGTCTGGACGTGGTGCCGACGGGGACGTCGCGGACGTTCCGTGGGGGGCGCTCGTCGGCGCAGGTCCCCGCTCCTGCTGCTGGTGAGGCCGAGCGCCCCGCTGCAGACGCCCCGGGCTGTGCGCGGAGACGCGGGGCGGAGCGTGGACGCCGGGACCGCGCGGGCGCGGGCCGAGGGCAGAGGGCGCTCGGAGCGTGTGCTGACTCTGTTTCCACACTCCTGCCCCCGGGGCGGGGGCGGGGGCCGGGGCCAGCTGCGTGGTCCCCCGGCGTCCACTCCGCTGCCCCAGCCTGGCCCCAGCTCGACCTGGGGACCGCGGCACGCTCCCCTCCCCCCTCCTGTCCCCGACGCCGTTTCCTGTCCCCTCGGCCGGCTCCCCCGGGAGCCCTGGCCCGTTCCTCCCGGCACCGGCCGGACGGTGCGAATCGCCGCCCCGGACGCTCGTTACGGTCCTCGCCCGCGCGGCCCCAGACGCCGGCGCCGCATTCGACCTGAGCCCGGCCCGGCCGTGGTGGCGCCGGCGCGGGCACTGGCGGCGTCTCCTCTACCGCACCGGAGCCTGCGGGGCAGGGGGTCACTGCCGTCCCCCTGGACGCGGGCACTCGGCTGCGTCCAGCCCTCGACATCTGCACGGCCGTCGTGTGGAGTCACCTCGACCCTTCGCGTCTGTCTCTCTCCACCTCTCTGTACACCGTGGTTTCTGTCTGTGTATCTACCTATTGTCTGTCTGCCTGCCTGCCTATCTATGACCTTTCTATCTATGATAAATCTATTACTTATCTATCACCTGTGTATCACTGACCTATCATCTATCCTTTCCTTATCACCTGTCCTCCATCTGATTATCCATCTTGGTCAGTCTGTCGAGTACCCATCATCTGTCACCCAGGCCCCAGGCTCTGTGGCCCCAGGGACGGGGCTCCCCTGACACTCGACTCGGAGGCCTGATGACCGGAGGCGGGGCTGAGGCGCGGCTGAGGCGTGAAGCCTGAACTGGGAGCGTCTGCGGGTGTAGACCGAGCTTCGCAGCTCCGCCCCGTCACCGCCGACCCGTCCTGCTGTGCGGCCTGGTTCCTCACAGGCCACGGACCGGCGGCCGGGTGCTGGGGACCCCTGACAGCAGCTATGTCTCTCCCCGCGGCCCCCGTCCCGCGCATCCGGTTGCGGGCAGCATAAGGGACTGTAGTTCTCACCACCGTCCGCGCCCCCAGAGCCTTGTTCTGACCACAGCTGGTGTGGGTGGGGGTGGGGGTGCGGGCGCCTTTCCTCGGGGTCCCGTTGTGCCAGGCGCTCAGGCCGGGGATGGGTCTTGCCCGGGGCGGAAAGGGGGTGGGCAGGAGTCCCGGGGGCCCTAGGGCGCCATGGGCTGTCTTCGGGGCGCACACGGCGTGGGGCGGGGCCGCCTCGGGAAGGCGCGTGCGCGGAGGGGCGCGTAGCGTCCGTGGGGTTGGGCGGGCTGCGCGGAGGAGGCGGCGGAGGGCAGGGCAGGGGGTGGGGGGACCGAGCCGGGCGGGGGTGGCTCGTTGTCGGGCCGTGCGTGGCGCCGACGCCGGGCGGGCTGACGTTGCAGGCTTAGCGGGGATTTGAGGCCCCTTAAACGGGCCCCTGGAAAGGCCCCCCACGTTCGGCTGCGTGGCTTCTGCTCTCGGGGCGCCGATCAGCCCCGGGCCGCCGCGCGCAGCGAGCTGTCGCGTGTCAGTGACACGCGCCGCAGCTCCGCGCTCATTATTATTCTTGGATATCCGTAATTTACATCTAAATGCACCGACTAATTTTGATCCAATCATGTCAAAAGTGATCGGTCGTGCGCGGGAGGAGATGACAGCCAGCTCAGCGGACGCTGCCAGGCTGGGAGCACCTCGGGCGCTGACTTAATGCCCAGGCGGGCGCCTGTCACGCTGCAGCGCGCGCCTGACACACGACGCCCGCGCGACCCGGGCGGCGGCCCCGCCCCCCGCCCCTCCCCGCTTCAGCGGGCGTCACCCCCTCCCCACTGACTCCTGCACCCCGGCCCCCTCCCCCTCTCCCTCCCTTCCCCCTCCTTCCGATCCCCTCTCCACCCTCCCCTCCCCCCTCCCTCCTTCAGCCAGCGTCACCCCCTCCCCGCTGACTCCTGCATCCCGGCCCCCTCCCCCTCCCCCTCCCTTCCCCATCCCTCCGATCCCCTCTCTACCCTCCCCTCCTCCCTCCCCCCCTTCAGCCAGCATCACCCCCTCACCTGCTGACCCCTGCACCCCGGCTCCCTCTCCCTCCTTTCTGCTTAGCCCCCAAAGCCATTTACATTCCCCCCACAAACTTGGCGTCAGGCCGGATTGCTGCCACAGGGTGCGAGCGTGTTTGTGAGTGTGAGTGTGTGTGCATGACTCCACATGTGCTCGCGTATGTGTCTGAGGTTCTGCACACGTGTGCATATGTGTGCACGTGCCTCCGTGTGTGTCCGTGCATGCATGTGCATGTGAGTGTGTGCGCGTGCTTGTGTCTGTGAGTGTGTCTGCACGTGTGTGTGCGAATACATGAGTGTGTGTGTCGGTGCCTGTGTGTGTCTCCATGTGCCTGTGTGTGTGACTGTGTGCGTGTCTGCGTGTGCTTGTCTGTATGACAGTCTGTCTGTTTGTGGGTGCCGACACGTGTTGGTTGCCCTCCCCTCAGACCCCCCCAAAGGACCAGGGCCCCCGTCAGCATGTAGGTACCCCCACCGCTCAGCTGGCCCTGTCCACGCTCCCCACTGCTGGCTGAGCTCACGGGGAGCTGCCCGTGGGCACGGAGCGCATGTGGCAGGAAGTGTGTATTTTTGTTCCTCGGTCTCACGTCTTCTGGGAGTGGGGGGTGGGGGTGATTTACGGGGAGTGACATGCAGGTGCTTTCCTGCACGGGACGCTCCGTCTGTCAGGCACAACAGACACCATCCCCCTGCCGTGCACACTTGGGGGGTGATGGGCTGCCCCGTTTCGCCCTCCCCTCCTCACACCCCGATTAACCAGCACGCATGGGGACACCCCCTTCTCTCAGCCAGAGGCTTTAAACGCAGACCTCGCTCAGGGCTGTTGACGGCTTCTCCCCTTGGGCTGCCGTGGGCATGCCATCCATCAGGAGCAGGGTGTCATGTATTTTGTGGGGTCCCATCTCTTGCAATTCCCTGAGGAGTCTCTCCCACTCTATTATGGTGCCAGATGCTTCAGAAGGCAGGCATATGGTAACCAGGAAAAACAGCAGCAATAATAGGAAATCCGCCCTTTGGTGGGGGGCGGGTAGCAGAGAGCGAGGTGGGGTGAGGAAAGATGCTAGAAACAACTCCGAGCGGCGATGCCCGGCCTGCAGGGCGAGCTCCCGTCCACCCCAGTCTCCGCCCGGGGCCGATGCTTCGTCACAGCGGGGCCGAGGCGGGCAAGGAGCAGGGGCAACGTGGATCCCCACCCACCCATCTTCCCTCCGGGGACGTTGGCGTCGAGACGAGAAACCCTAGGCGCCCAGGAGAAGCAGCCGAGCACAGCAGGGGTCACACGGGCGCCCGGCGTCCAGGAGGACGCTGATCAGCGGGCGTCCGGAGGGGCAGCTGGGTGGCCACGTCGTGGGCCGCTGCTCGGTCGCCTCGCCCAGCCCTTGCCTGGGCAGCGGCTCGCGGGCAGAAACCGCGTGAGGACGATCGCAAGGCGCCGCTCAGCGTGTGAGTCACTCGGTGAACGAGGATTTAGTGGCTCCTGACGGGCGGGACCTTCTCACTCCTTCCGGAAGCCCAGCCGTGTGGCTGTTTGGGACAGGTTAGGACTCGGGACGAGAACACTCGCTCAGAGTCCCCCCCGCCCCTTCCCGGCGCTGAAACCCAGATCCCCGCCCCGGCATGAGCCACAGCCTGGCCGAGCATCGCGGGGTAGACCGCGGCCCAGCGTCCGGGACCTCCCGCTCCCGTCCGCACGGCCGGCCCGCGGGATGCATCTCTCAGCTGCCTGGTGGCACCCGCACTCCGTGATTTACCGGGGGCAGCTGCGTTGCAGGGGTTCGGGGTGGGGGCCGTGAAAAGGCTGAGCCGCGGCGGGAGTGACAGAGACGGGCCAGCGCAGCAGGTGACCCCGGCCTTGGCCTCCGCGGGAACTCGTCACGGCCCGGCTCCGACGTGCTGTTCCCTTCGACACCCATTCATGGCTCAGGGCTCGGGGACATTCGCAGACGGCGACGAAACGCACCACAGGCCATGACGGCAGCTCAAGGGCACGTCCGCTCCCCGGGGTGGACGTGCACACGCCTCGGCCCGCTGCCTGCTTTGGTGCGGCCCACCACGCACGGAGCGTGCATTTACGTGGTTTTAAACAGCTTCCTTCAGACAAAATCTCCACACCCTCCCGGGCGCCACTTTAAGACGCACAGTTCCAGGGATTAAGGAACACTCGCGGATTTATACCGCCGTCTCCACAGTCAGTTGTAGGACCTGAGAAAGAAACCCTGTACCCTTCCTCCCCTTCCCCAGCCCGCCCCCCGCCCCAGCACTCAGCGACCGCTGATCCGCTTCCCGTTCTTAGCGAATCGCCCGTTCTGCACATGTCCTGCGCGTGGAATCGTTGCTTTTACGTCTTTAAATGACTGAAAACGTGAGTGGAATATCTTATGACGCATAAAATAACACGGAACTCAGATTTCGGGCCGGGCGTCTCTGGGAGCCTGGCCACGGCCTCCCGCTCACGGGCGGGCTGCAGCTGCCCGCACTGCGTCCCTGCACCCGGGGCGTTTGCCGGGTGACGCCCCGACCCCTGCCACGGTGTTGGACTAAGGACGTCATCAGGGTGAAGAGGGGCCTGGAGCAGGTGGTGTCGGTGTCTTCGTGACACGGACCAGAGCTCATGCTCTGTCCTCACTGGGGGGGGTGGACACCGCGGGGAGGCGGCCATTGGCAAGCCAAGGACAGCGACCCCCAGGAACTGGTGACACCTGAACTCCAGCCGCCAGGACGCAGCTGGCTGCCACAGCTCCCGAGACGCTGGGCCGTGCTGCCTGGGCCCTGACGGCAGACACCGTGTGGCACTGCGTGACGCTGTGTGACGCCGCGTGACGCCGTGTGACGCCGCCAGCCCTGCCGTCCTGATTCCACCCGCGGGACGTCTCGCGACCCCTTCCGAGGCTGCATTCGAAGACCCGATTCCTGCTCTAACACAGCGGCCAGCGCCCGCGTCTCCCTCCCCGGGGAGAAGGCGGGAAGACGCCTGGGCCTCGGGGCCGCCGCCCGGGCACCGCCGGTCACTTCTGCAGGCGGCGGGCCGTGGCGCGTGCAGGGCAGCCTGGCCGGCGGCCGTGGCGCTCCGGGGTCTGCGTCCTCCAGCCTGGCCGTGGGGGGATGGCTGAGGCGGATGCAGATGCTGTCGGAATGCGAGGTGGGCCGCGCTCCTCACGGAAGCTGGCCAGACCCCCGTGGGAAACCGCCGTGGGCATTTCTGGGGACACCCGCCCCGGACCCTGCGTTCTCAGGCTCACACAGGACCCTGCTGAGGGCAAGGGGTGCCTGCCAGGGCCTGGGGCCTCGTGGCCGTGACAGTGGGGAGGTCCACGTGGTCAGAGGGCTGAGGAAGACAGTGGCCACGTCCGGCGGGTGGGGGCAGGGTGGCCTCCTGCATTGGGGGGACCCCTGGAGGGGGAGGGGCTGCGGTCACGGGTTCTCGCCCTGGCAGGCCGTTCGTGCTGGGCCAGAGAAGCTGCTTGAAAGATGGGGTGCTCCTGCTCCTGTGGGGTTTCCACCCCAGATCTGGGCTTGGGACGTCTCTGGGGTCTCAGAAACTCTTGGGGTGTCCCACGCTCTCACTTCGACCCCTGCGACAGTGTCGGGCTTGGACGCAGGCCGCGCACACTGTCATTCTTGGCTTCGGCCCGTGTGCGAGGTCCCAGAGCACGGGTGTCTGCTAATTCTGGGGGACTGGGGAGCATTCACTCCAAGCTGCCCATGGGGGTGGGGGCTTCCACTCTGGTTGTGGAAATTATGGGGTCACAGTTTGCAAAAGAAGCAGAGTGAGTCACAGGCTCCGTGTGGATAACCTTGGCCCAGTGTGACAAAGAACCACAGCCTTGGGGTTTAAAATAACAAGAATGTGTCCTCCGCTGTCCTGGGGGCCAGCAGGGTGACATCAGCTGTCCCAGGGCCTCGCTCCCCCCGGAGGCCCCGGGGGAGGGTCCTCCCTGCCCCTCCCAGCGTCTGGGGGCCCCAGGCGTCCCTGGGCTGGTGGCCGCGCCCCTCCCGACTCTGCCTCCATCTCCTCTGTCTGGGTCTCTCCTTCTGTCCCTTGTACGGACACTGTCACCGGGTTTGGGGCCACCTGCTCCAGGAGGACGCAGCTCAGACCCTTCCCGGATCACACCTGCACACACCCTGCTCCACGTGAGGTGCAGTCACAGCCCCTGGGCGTTGGGACATGAATGTATCTTTTTTGGGGGACACAGTTCTGCGCACTGTACCGTTCATCTCAGAAAAAGCTGGTGCAGACCTCAGATCCAGGGGAGCCGCGTGGTGGGGTGCCCCGCACGGGAAGCGGGGTTCACGGCCAGGCCAGGCCCCGCCCCCCCAGGGACGGGTCTCACGCGTAGCTGCACCAGGGACCACGGCAGAGGGGCAGCAGTAGCCGACAATGACAAGCGTGTGACAACACGTGTCGGCGCCCCCGTCCGGCGTCTCGCTTACATGGACCAGGGTCCCGCTTCCTGTGCTTGGCTGCGTGTCACTCACCGCGGAGAAAGGCAGCCCTTCACGCGGCCGCCGCCGGCGCCGCCGCCGCCGCCGCCGCGGTTAATAAGCTGCAGCTGCTCGCAAACCGCAACTGTTATGAAATGTGACAAGTACGCGTCGCAGGTGGCATCTGTGACCCTGCGGGGCCTGTGTGTTTATTCGTCTTCCGAGGGTCCCGTCCACAGCCTGCGTCACCGGCGTGCCGACCCCGCACCAGGACCCGCCCGCCCGGGTTTCCTGCCCATCAATATTCATTAGGGTGGTCGACCCCCGGAGGGTCTCCCGGCTGCTTGTCACTGCCTGGGCTGGGACGTGCGCGCGTGAGTTCAAGCCTTGAAAAGCCTCTTGCTAATCTCGACTAGGTTTCTAGAAGTTTCCGTGTCTGGAAGAAAGGTCGATCCCCCCGGGGTTCAGCCCTGAGGGAGGGAGGGGTGTGCTTCCCAGGCTCCTGTTGCTGGTCGTGTTCTTGATGCCTTGTAAATCCCCTTCTCAGCAGAGGGGGCTCTCCGTGGGGACACAGGGATGTGGGGACGCAGGGACGTGGGGACACAGGGACGCGGGGCCACGGGCGGGGGTGGCCTTCACACGCGGTCCGAGCACGAGGCGAGAATGAGCGCCCGGCGGGTCTGGGGGCTGCCTTCGTCTTTGCAAAAGCACTTCGGGGAAAACACAAGAAAAACGCCCTTTCCCCCCAGTAGAGGCTGCAGGTGAGTCTCACCCTGAGGAAGCGCCGGATGAAGTCCCAGGTTTTCAACAGCGAGTTAATTGGGGAGAACCGGCTCCCACGCGGAGAGATGAAACGGGAGAGTCTCCGCGGAGCGGCAGCCTCGGCACTCTCTCTCCTCCACGATTTGCATGCCTGTTATTTTTTTAAAAAAAAACAATTTTAATTGACCTATATATATTAGACATAAGATGACAGGATGGTAATAATAATAATTGATACCACTAATAATAGTGACAATAACAGTGGAGGAAATTGGGGCAAGGGAGAAGTGAGGCGGGGAAGAGGGGGTCCCGCAGGGCCGGCGGCTCCGCCTGGCAGGGGCTGGCTTCTCCGGGAGCAGACGGGCATGTGGGCGTTAGGGGGCCAGGTGACACCCTCACGGGGGACGGGGGCAGGCCGGGTGGGGGTCAGTGACCGGCGGGGAGCTCTGTGTGTGTCTCCATCACAGTTGTCACTGGTCGCCATATGTGGCCCAAGCGTCGGCTGCCGCCCGGTTCTCACCTTGGAGGGCGTGACATCGGTCTGCGCACGGAGCCCGAGGCAGCTGCAGGGAGCCCGGGGACACGGTCCGTGCAGCTGGGCCGCGAGGGCCCTCGCAGGGGGTCGGGCTGTGGTCAGTGTCTGGCACGACGCAGCGAGTGCGTGTGCACTGTGGACTCGGCGCGGCCTTGCCCCAAGCTTCGCACGACCGTGGGCAGGAGGACATGTGTGTGGCGACGGGCTCCCGCGGCCCGGCCCGGCCGCGGCCTCCGCCACGTGGCGCACGGGGCTCGGGTGGCCCTGGGATTCTCTCTGGTGGCTTCGCCCACCACACATGCCGCATGTGTTCCCTGAAGTGAGTCTCTAACCCTTTTTGTCACCGTGTGTGTCCCGGGGATCGTTGTAAGCTCGGCTTCCTGCTTGAGTCAGAACGAGATTCGGGGCGAGAGGGGGACCCCCAAACACAGCGGGTTCACTTTCCTCACTGACGAGGGCATCTGGGGGCGGGGGCGCGGTGTGCGTGGGCCGCTGGGGACCGCGTGCCCGGGATCCCGGCCCCGCCTTGGCCTTCGCGGTGCGGACTTCACGCGGCCGCCCGCGGGCTCAGAGCGGGGTCGGCAGGCGCCGCCCCCCGCGGGCAGAGGCTCCGCCCGCTTTTCCGGGTCGACTTCGTGCAAGGTCGGGTTTCCTCCTTCCTTAACCGTGTGGCAGAATCCCCTGGGGACCGCCCTCTGCGCTCGGAGATTCCTGCGTGGGGAAGTCTACAACGGAGGAACGCGATCTCCATGTTCGATGTGAAACTAATCGAATATTCCACTTCCCGTGTTAGTCTTGATATGTCGCGTTTTTTGCAGAATTCCTCCGCCTCAGGTGCCTTTGCAAATTCAGTAGCATAAGGTTATTTTTCACATTTATAACAAAGCCCTCCCTCATCTTAAAAAAAAATCCCAATATTGTTGAATTTGTGCCTTCTCCGCCCCGCCGTTGCTCTTGTCCAAGGTTTATTAATTTTTTTTTTAGTCTTTTTATACAACCAAATTTTGGCTTTGTTGATTCTGTCCTGTTTTGTTTTCTATTTCATTACTTTCTGCTTGTTATTTTATTCCCTCTCTTCCGTGTCGTTTGTGTTTAGTTTGTTTTTCTTATTTTCTCACCGATTAAGACGACTTCTCACATAATTGCTTTCCAGCCTTTCCTCCTTTCTACAATATAACTCTGAGGCCGGAGCCCTCCCCCGAAATGGAGCTTTTGCTGCAGCGATGTGTTTCGCTCTGTTGTGTTATCACGACCCTTGTCTTCAAATTATTTTCCGATTGTCGTGCTGATCCGTTCTTTTTTTTTCTTTTGGATTCTTGGATTCTTGAGAAGTATGTGGCTTAATTCCCGAACACTGGGGAGTCGTCTCCGTATTCTTTTTTAAAAATTGGTTTCTAGCTTAATTCTCCTGTGGTCACAGACGGGGCTCCGTGTGATTTTGGTCCCCTGATGTTTGGTGAGCCTTGCTTTACGCCCCCGAAACCATCACCTGGAAACAAGGGTGTGCGCCCCACGGGACTTTAGGTCCCGGCCGCGTGTGTCCTGTTCACGGCTGGGCGAGCCGGCCGCGTGTGCAGGTGCTCTTCCTGCCGCCGGTGTTCCAGACGTGTCTCCTTCTGCCGATTTCCGCAGTACGTGTTTTGCAGATTCGCCGTCTGAGCGCCCGAGTTCAGGGTTGCGTTCTCGCACTGGGCTGACCTGCACGACCTGGGAAAAGCCCTCTCCGTCTGCAGGGAGGCGTCTGATCCCAAAGGCTGCTCGTCCGGCATCAGGATGGCCGGCCCGGCCTGTTTCTGGTTAGTGTTTGAGTGATCTCAATTTTTTTCTCCTTCTACCGCTCCCTCTTTGCGTGCCCTGTGCAGACACGCATGTGTCCTGTCATCAAGGGTTATTTGAAACACCTGGCGAGCCGGCATCTCCGCTCAGAGAATCGGCCTTTGACGTGTTAGGCAGTTGTCGGTTCGTTTGATTTAAGTCCGTTTTCTTGTCGTTGGCTTTGTCTTTGCCCATCTGTTCTACCCTCCACCCCTCCTCCCCTCTTCCTGCCTTTGTCCCGAGCTTGTGTTTTTGCTCTTCCGCCTCTCACGTGGTTTCGCTTGCCCGGTCAGCATCGCTTTACGAGTTCCTGCAGATACTGCAGCGTGCAAGACAGACGATTCGAGTCTCCTGTAAATTCATCCTTTCTACCCGCACGCCGTGGCTTCCGACGTGCTGAGTCCATTTGTCCCCTCTCACCTTCCCTTCTGCCTCCTGTGCTTCAATCCACACGCCTTCAGGCTGCGCTTCCCAGCTGAGGCCTCGTTGGTAAAATCCAATTTCCTGTGGTTTTAGGAGCCGAGGCCCCGCTTGCTCGCTGGCCGTTGGCCAAGGACCTCGCTCAGCTGTTAGGGGACACCCCCCCATCCCTGCCATCCCCGCCGCGGGGCCGCTCACCACGGGGCGGCTTACTGCCTAAGCCGGGGGGGGGCGGTCTGCAGGCCACAAGCTTGATGCTCAGAAAATGTCACGCCACCTCGGGAATGAATGGCCGTCTCCTCCACACCTGTGCCATAGAGTGGAGCCCGATCGAGGGGGTGACATCCGACAGTGGCTCGTTCCACGCACACTCTAGTAGAGAGGGGGGACAGCGTGCAGGGGTGCAGTCTGAGCCACCTGGCCCCGCCACCTGGCCCCCCCACGCCCTCTACATGGCTCCCCCACCCTTGGCCCCGTCCATGGCCCCCCACAGTGCCCCCCATGGCACTCCGGCCCCCCGCCCCTGCCCATGGCCAGCCCCATGGCCTTCTGAACACAGAGCTCAGACGCCTGCCCTGTGTTCCACAAGGCCCGAGGCCCGGGGACCTCCCCGCTGTCACGCAGCAGACCCCTGGCCACACGCTTCGCTCTGCTCGGGGTCCTGTCCTTGTTCGTTGGCTGGTGAACTCCTGCACGTCCATCGAGACCCGCTTATGAAGCCGAGCCCGGCACGAGGCTGCGCCTCGTCTAAGCACCGTGCTCCCGGGCGGCCTCCTCCCGTGCCGGCCCGGTCGCCGGCGCCTCGTTCTCCATGTTTCCAGCGTCTAAAACTTCTGGACGGCACAGAGCAGGTGCTCACAGTACAGCTGCCTCGGGAGCCAATGCGCATCTGGCCGGTGAGACCCGCACTGTGTGCTTGGGTCCACGCCGGTAGATTTTTAAAATTACGTATCAGATAAGTCACTGATTTTTGGTCGAATATCCATAACCGATCGACAGACAACTGGTAACCAGCGCGAGCCCCCCGTGCCCCCCGTTCTCCTCACCTCGCAGAACGCGTTCCCGGGGGCCCCAGGCCCCAGCGCAGGTGGCGGCTCTGGCTCCCGGACCCGCGTCTGTGACATTGACGTGGCCCTGGGGAGCCCTTGACCTTGACCGGCAGACGCGCTCTGCTGACGCGTCTCACGAAGAAGGTGTTTTAGCTCAGACACGCTGTGCGCACATACGCACGCACACGCACCACGCTCACTCATAGAAACACCACACGCACACACCACGTGCACACACCACACACTCACACACCATGTGCGCACATGTACACCACACACACACACACACGTACTACACTCACTCAGAAACACCACACGCACACACCATGTGTGCAGACACTCACCACACACCGCGTGCACACTGCATACACCGCGTGCACACGCATACACCACGCACACGCATCACGTTCACTCATAGAAACACCACACGCACACACCACGTGTGCATGTACACACACAGTCACACTCACACGCCACAAACCCACGCACACACCACGTGCACACACCACACACACTCATACAAACACCACACGCACACACCACGTGTGCAGACACTCACCACACACACTGCATACACCACGTGCACATGCATACACCATGCACACACATCACACTCACTCAAAGAAATACCACACACACACCACGTGCACAGACATACACCACAAATACACACACGCATCACACTCACTCATAGAAACACTACACATCACACACACCACACACTCACACACACCACACACACCATGTGTGCATGCACACTCATACTCACACACCACACACTCATACCACGTGCACACACATACACCACACATACACACATGCACCACACTGACTGAAACAAACACCAGACACCCCCACACACCACACACTCACACACCACACACATACCATGTGTTCATGCACACTCACACTTACATTTACACACCACTCACACACCACATGCACACACATACACCACACATACACACCACACTCACTCATACAAACACCACACATACCACGTGTGCATGTACACACACAGTCACACTCACACACCACACACCCACACACATACCACGTGCACACAGCACACACACTCATACAAACACCACACACACCTACCACGTGTGCAGACACTCAGCACACACACTACATACACCACCGATACAGACACACACTCACACGTGCACACGCACACACACTGCAGGTACAGACACACGCACACACACACACGTGCATCACTCGAGTGTCCCTGCCCTGGCGCTTGCACACCCCCCCTCCGCCTGCGTGTCTGGAACGTGGGGCGGACGCCGCCCGGGGGCGCTTCTCCCCGGCTGACCTGACGGAGACGTGAGCGGAGCGGCCCCGCCCTACGGCAGCCCCCGGCGGAGCACGCGGCGGAGCACGCGGCGGAGACCCACGTCCCTGCCAGCAGCAGCCGGGCCACTGTCCGGCCGCCTGTCCCGCCGTGCAGAGGCCGCCCGCTGGGCTGCGGGGACGACCCAGGACCTGACGCCCTGACCTGTCGTTCTTGGGGTGACCCTCCCCCCCGCGCGGACGTAGCCGCCCGGCGCCGCGTGTGAGACGTAGCCTCGGAGCTCGTGACGGGAAACAGCGCTTCCTCCTCCCTCACCGCAGCCAGCGTGGCTGTCACTCTGCCGCTGGGGGGCGTGGCGAGAAGCCGCCGCCGCGCACCGGCTCTGACCGGTGCCGGCCCAGGCTGCCCGTCAGCCCGCGCAGCGTGCTGCGAGGTGGGGGACGGGGCCCCATCTCCACGGGGACGCGTCCGATGCGGTCCCAGCTCCGTGCCGGACGGCCGTCTTTGCAGGGGCCGAGGGCGCGAGCCACGTGCACAGCCCCCGACCCAGCCTGTGCTCGCTCGCGGGGCCCCGGGGCCCACCTTCCTCTGCGGCATGCGGCGCCAGGCCGGTTGGGACTCCGGACGCAGTGTAGCGGTGCACGCGTGTGCACACAGAGCTGGCTGTGTGTCTGTGCCTGCTGCTTCAGCGTGTGCGAGCCATGTGTGAGTCTGTGACCGTGTGGTGTGTGCATGGGTGTGTGAATGCACGCTGTGTGCATGACTGTGGTGTGTGCACGAGTGTGTGAATCCAAGCTGTGTGCGTGACTGTGGTGTGTGCATGGGTGTGTGACATGCATGCTGTGTGTGCATGACTGTGGTGTGTGCATGGGTGTGTGAATGCACGCTGTGTGCGTGACTGTGGTGTGTGCATGGGTGTGTGAGTGCACGCTGTGTGTGTGACTGGTGTGTTCATGTGTGTGTGAGTGCATGCTGTGTGCGTGACTGTGTGGTGTGTGCATGGGTGTGTGAATGCACGCTGTGTGCGTGACTGTGGTGTGTGCATGGGTGTGTGAGTGCACGCTGTGTGCGTGACTGTGGTGTGTGCATGGGTGTGTGGCTGTTGTGTACACGAGCTTGTGCACCTGTGCTTGCTGTCTGGGGTGGGAAAGGGGTGACTGGGTCACTATTTCCTCCTGGAGCGAGAGGAAGACTCAGCCACTGCCTCATCCATGCCGTGGGCAAGTGAACCCCGCAGCCTCGCTCTGTGGGTCTGCAAAGCCGCCGGGAAGACCCAGCTTCACACTCGCGCCCCCGTCCAGCGGCCCGTGGTCCTAGGCCCGTGCAGCAAGGGCGCTCTGGGTTGGCGTCTGTTTTCATGATGAGTTGGTCTTCACTTCGCCCAGCCTTCCCCGGGGACCCGCGTGCTTGGAGCCACACAGGCCTCTGTTTGCCGAGCACAGGGGCGTTCGGGGGAAACATAAGCCAGCAAACCCGGGAGAACACGATTGACGTGACTATCTGCTGGGGACGTCTGGGACGACGCCCCGGCCACGGCGCTCGCGGTGTTTGAAGCGTGGCATGTGGATTTGAAAGCGAGCGAGGGCCTCTGTGGGCAGACGTCAGGCAAACGGACCTGACAGTGCCTGGGCAACGCTTGGTCCTGGGATTGCGGCTTTGGCCTCCCCTCGCCTTTCCGCCCCCATCGGCGCCCGCTGCTGGCTGCTCGGCCTGCCAGGTAGGGTCTGCACACACCCGAGTTAGGTCTTGTCGCCCCCGGGTGACGCTCAGAGCTCGTTGGGTTTTCTGAAAAGCTACGTCCCCTGCGGGAACTGCCATCCCCTGGCTCTCGGCACCTCACCCCCTCCCCTTTCATGCGCCCTGATCTCTCCGCTCGGCCGAGCATTTCTTACTCTGGAGCCTTTGCTCATCTGCGTGTGATGCCCAAACCCCAGACCTTTGTTTGTTCGTTCTGTGTCTGTCTGGCCACCGGTGGTGGACGGGATTTGACGTCCAGTGTTCGCTCGCTGAACGAGCGGGTGGTGAACGTCCACCGGCTTCTTCTCCACGGATGTGCGTCCTGCACGGTGGCTTCACGGCGCCCTCCCTGGCTGCTGCGTCACCTGCTCGAGGACCTTCAGTGGTCCCTGTGGCCGGCAGGAGTCAGACTGCTCTTCCTGCAGCAGCCGTTCCCGACTCAGCCCGCCCCCTCTCAGAGCTGCTGGCTGTGTCAGCCCCCCTTCTGGGGGGGTTCCCCAACTGCCTGCTCTGTCACTGCCCACCTGCCCACCCGTGCACGGAAGGAGCCGAAACTCTGTTATGCTCAGTGACGTCGATTTCTTCTTGGGACGAACTGAAGAGCAAAACACAGAGACATATTCACTTCTCGTCCGATCTGCACACTCGGTGACAATACACGTGGTGACTGAAGCTTTAACCTGCCAATGTCTGGTCTCGATGTGACTTCACTGAAGACACGTGGACCTCTGGCCCCTCCGGCGTCACCCTAAGTGCAGTGCGACGCCTCGTCCTGGAAGGAACCCTAAATTCCGTAGGATGTTTAAAGAACGTGTAAAAGCCGGCTACGATGGCTGCATGTAATTCACACAACTTTTGGAACTAGCTAATGCCTGTCCAACGAGTCACCGTGCCCCCCCCCCCATGCCCCCTCCGATGAAGAGAGCTCTGCCGCTGACCGTGTCCGGGTCCTGCCCGGTTCCCCGTCCTGTCACCCCGGTCCCCTGCCCCGGCTGTGAGCTGCACTCCGAGCCGATGCAGGGGACGACGGGGGCAGCTCGCACGTTCAGGGGACGCGGAGACCGGCCGGTCCAAACGGCAAGAAGGCCCGAACGATGGAAGGGAGACGAAGTTCATGTAAAGTGTTTTCACACGTGTCATTCGAATCCCGCAGCGCGCTGGCAGGAACTCGTGGGGTTCGGAACAAAACGTTTACAGACTGGCACGTTGCGAGTAAATCGGGATTCTTGGAAAGAGCTGGGCAGCTTCCGAGGAACGTCCTCGCGCG